>VZTG01007888.1:1114806-1323857 GCA_013397845.1 Melanocharis versteri
TCTGGCGGTACACGCGAGAGGCGTGAGCCGGCCCGGGCTGCAGATGCGGCAGCGCGGTGTATAGGCGGGATGAAGTCCGGATTGCAGGTGCGACGGTGGAGCGCACAGGTGGGAGCTGGTCCGGACTGCGGCCGCAAACGCACCGCGTAAGGGCTGCGTGTGGTTTGGGCTGCGGGTGCTGGATGGGGTCGGGATCGCAGGTGCCGCCGCACGGTGTGGAGGTGTGGGGTGGTCCGGATTGCACGTGTAGGTGCAACGTGGTGCAGGTTGCAGGTGTGATGTGCAGGCGGGATACGGTCCTGCTGTGCCTGGGGCTGGCGGAGCATCTGCCGGCGTGGAGTGGATGGCTGGTGTGCCCGCGCCTGGGCTCAGCCACTTTCAGGCTTTTATTTTGGCATATTCTGTTATCCAGTGGTTTTCAGGCAAGATGTCCCAAGTCCTGCCCGGTTTTCCCACATAGTTTTCTCCAGCCTCATCTTCCCTTTTGCTCAATAACTCTGCAGTGATTAAATGGCTTCTTGCAACATCAGCATACAGAGCTGAATTCCAGAGCTCGTGGGTGGGGAAGGAGTGCTCAGACACTAATTTTAGAAGAAATACCCCAAAACGGTGTTGGTGGTCATCCCTTCCTGTACCAGATTAACACTGTGAACTGTATGTTCTTTTTCTTGGATTCTTAAGACTGAAGAATTTCTCTGGGTAAACACAGTGCAAAACACCTCAGGCCCCCTGGCAGACTGCAAGGAAACTTCTTGCTTAAGTTAGTTGAAAAGAAAAGTTGGAGTCAGCAGAGTTCCAGTAAGGTTGCCATCATCCTACTGAACTTGCTCAAAATTTGGGCTGTCTGGCCACTAATCTCATTTCTCTTCTGTCCGCTTAAGCTTATTTTTCCACTAAACAGAGGCTGCCAAAACTAGACAGCAGGGGGGAGGGGATCGCAGGAATCTGTGAGGATATGAGATTTTTTTTTTGTCCTGTTATAAATTAATAATCCTATTCTAGGCTGTCATCCAAAAATATTGCTGAAAAAATGCAAGCAGTGTACAAGACCCGTAGTATAAAAGATAATCTAAATGTGGGACAGGAAGAGACCTGGCAGGTCAGCAAATCTAAACACAGAATGATATTATGCCATATTGCGCATGACTGTAATTCATTTGTTGCCAGTCCTCTGGGAAGGGGAAATTTCACAACTTTATTGAACTGATATTATAATTCTTTCTCCAATATATGGCTTTCTCTTACTTTGTATTTGCGCTATGACTGCTTAGTTCTCCCAGTCTGGTGCTTTTCTCTTATCAGTGTAGAAATAGGAATTGCATGCTTTTCTCTTTACTGTGCAATGTCAAACAAGCTACAACTTGCTGTCTGCTTTTAAGAAGCAGGCTCCAGATTCTGCTGATCCCTGGCAATTGTGAGCTGGGCTTCTTAATCTCCAACTTCCCTGTGGATGAGCGGAGCTGCAAGGCTCGGAGGTCTGTCCTGTGCCTCTCATGCTTTGACACCTCACCTAGAAATAAATCTCTCCCCAGGTAGGTGCTGCAATTCACCTCCTTCTCCTCTCCTGTGATGGGGGGTGGAAAGCTGGGATTTTCATCTCCAGGTGTCCATCTGACTTTTGTTCTCTGCTGTCAGCTCTCATCGTTTTCCAGCCATTTTATTAATCCCTTTTTTTACTGCATATCTCCATGTTCTGTGCTGGTTCAGTATTCCCTCAGCTTTCTCCCACTTGCTCTGTCATGAAGGGAGAAGTTAAGTAGGATGGAGTCTCCCTCACTTTCAGTAGTGACCCCTGCTAGACTCAGACTGACCCCTTCCATTTCATTGTCTGATCGTTCTAGGTCTGTATCCTGTTTATTACAAATTTTCATGTCTTGTTTGTAAACTTCTGATTTCACTGAGCTGCATAGCAAGTGGCTTCAAATGTGTCGTAAGCTGAACTTTATCCCTGTCTTGCGTGCCAGATATGCTGGATAGTTTTTCCAGAGTAGCTGAGCAGAAAATTTTTCTTACCACAGCAAGCTAAGTTGCATTTTGTCCTTCTTTCCACCCGGTTTACTCCCATGGCATCGATTATTAGATGTGGGGTTTTCCTGCAATGATTATTCTGTTGATGAGGGGTATTTAATCCCACCATTGTACTGTAACCAGCCGTGAGTAGAAGATGGGTGTAATTCAGCAGTGGGTCGCAACACGATGCTGCAGACGGGGCAGTGAACAGCATTCGTCGAGCTGAAACAGCTGAAGGAACTTCAGACAAACTCAGCGCTCATATCTGAGCTCAGGTTAAGCTCCCAGTTGAATATCCTTGCTCTTAATATTTGCAGTAAGGTCAATCAATAATGATTCAGAGAAAATACCACCGAATCAACAGAGTCGGGTCATGGGGTCCCACGGTGGTACTGAACAAATCCAGCTCTGCTCGGTCCAAAATACGGCAGTTGGTAGGTGCATATAAACATAAGGAATTATGCCTACTCCATTCATTAACATAGTACCTTGCTTTTTGTATAACTTGGTGAAAAATAGCTAAATATTTTGCAGAAGGTAGACACAGCCCCGCAGCGTGATACCCCTCGTGTTCAGTGCATGACTACCTGCTTCTGACCTAATATATTATAATCCCTTTGGCATTATCCACCAAGCTCAAGTTTATCCCAGTGTTTCTCAGCATTGCCTGTGCAGCAGTTTATCATACAGTGCTTGTGAGCTTGTTCTTGAAGAGGCTGCCTTCATCTCCCAATGGCCAGAAAAAGCCCTGAGAGCACCAAGTGCTGCAACAGAGCAGGCAAACGATCTGTATTTTAATTTTACAGAGATTTCTCCAGTCCTGTGCTGTCAGCTGAAATGCTAAGAACAAACTGGGGGAAGGAAAAAGGTCGCATCAAATTTTGAGCCTTGACTTTCTCCTTCTAACACAGGGCAGCTTCATGCTCCCAGGCCTGTTGTGGGGTTGTCACACCATTCCAGTGGTTTCAGTTCTGCAGGCGTGCTTTGGGAACTGAAGTGAAGCACAAATTGGGAATGCTTAAAAAAAGCATTTGGGTGACTTTTAGTGCCTCTCAGGTTCCTTGTCAAGGGCAAGTATCCTCTGGCTCCTTTTTCCTAGGAAAAGAATAACTAATGAGCAACAGCCAAGCCTTATGACTGCCACCAGGTAATGTCAGTGGTAGATGAGCTGCTTTTATGAAACTGAATATAGAAGAAAATAGGGTGTGGGGTTCAAGCATGAACCCCTGAGTCATAGCCTGGCATCTACAGGAGTGCCCGAAGTTAAAAGCGAGTGATTGTGTGATGTGGCAGATGAACATTTGTTGCTGCTTTGTCAGCCAGCCTTTCACATCTGCAGAAAGCATCAGGAGAGCATCTAACAGCATGGTGGGTTTTCTGTTTGATGTAATGAACACGTATTGTTCACGGATTCGGCTGTTTCTACTATTTTAATACCTGAGCTGACATTTCAAAGTGCTGGGAATGCTGAAGCCACAGATCAATGAGAATCTTAAGCAAGCAATAGTGTTTGCAAAAAGCTCTGTAGCATTTGATGGTGTATTTCAAGGTCTCTGAAAAACCGACTGAGCTGATAAAGGACACCAGACAAAGCCAGAAAGGACTGAGAGACAGTGGATGAAGTCCTCATTTCAGCATTGGAGTCACTCAGCTGATTCCAAAATGTTTAACGACCCCAAAAGAAACTGCTCACTTCAGAAGGGACGTTGCTCCGGCACTATGTCCAGTATCACAAGTACAGACAAATGAAGAGCTGCCAGCTGCTGTAGTTGGTAAGGCTTGATGTTGAACTTGGCATGGTTGTAGTAATTATCACCAGGTGGTGCTACTTGGCATTGACTTCCCGCTTGTTATTTTTACCAGGACCATTATTCAGCTGAGGTGTGAACAGTATTAATTTTGTGGAATGTTTGAGGGCAGAGGAGGGATTTGCTCTTTGCATTGCTGCTCCGTTAGGGTCTGTGAGCAGGTGTCCTCAGTCACTCCTTGGTGCTGAGAGGGCTTCCCCACAAGGGACACAAGGGAAGTTTCAGCCGATGGTTTGCATTGCTGCTCACAGAGTACCCATGGGCTCTGTAACACTGATTTCACCCCAAACCCAGCTTGCAAAGCCTTCTGTTGCCTCTGCTGCTCCCAAGCTGATGGCTAATGCTAACACAGGACATCAGTAGTGGCAGCTGGCCACCTTGGAGCTATGTGGTCTCCACTTTTCCAGATGGGAGAGCTGAGTCACATTTTAACAAGCAGGGACATCAGAGGAATTTGGAGATCACTCCAGGAAAGTGTGGGAAAGGAGGCATCCGTAACCATAAAACCTCTATATTTAGTTGTATTTTAAAATGGAAAATGTTGGTGATTTTGCCGTTGCAGAGGTCAGACGAGCTCCGTTCCCATCTTCTCTGCACGGAGCCTCTGCACAGGGAGCCATGGTCACCTGTCCCACCCCTTCCCTGTGTCCCCCAGAGAGGGGGACATGCCAGCCCCACTCCTGTCCCTGGGACTGCAAGGCGAGCCCTTCCCTTGCTGGAGGCACAGCCTCTCCCCAGCATGCCCCGGCCAGCAGAGGGGAAGAAGGGAGGGACGCAGCAGCAGAGCCCCTTTCCTCTCTCCAGATCCATGAGTGAGGTTGGCATCATCTTTATCTATCTATTTATTTATTTATTTATTTATTTGTAACTTCGGTGAGCAGCTCTGCTTTTGTCAGTGCAGCTAAGGCATAACTGTGTTACGCTCTGCTGCGTGGGTTAAATTGCATTATTTTTAATGAGGCAGCTATCTCCACACTGCTTCTGTTCTGCTGGTTTCCCCTTTCTGGGAGCTGTCTGCTCCTCGCCCGTCCTGCTTTTCTGTTAAGTCATTGCTGAGCATTGGCTGGAAGCAGTGAGCTAAGCATTAGCTTTATTTTCTGACAGAGGCCCCAGTTGGAAACACAAGTTCCCACAGTACAAGGCAGCAGCTTTTTGTGAGCATGCTTTTCTTCCCACAGCCTGCCGAGAAGTCAAACTGTGGCAAATCAACTCATTCCACCGTCTGGCCCAGATCAAGGTACTTCACCTAAATGAAAGGACGGCCCCTGCTGCCAAAGGATTTGCTCCCAGGAGTGGGTGCAGCCCCTCACGGGCTGGATGAGCCACCCAGGGGCTGCGGGAGGAGAGGGAAGCCACACAGCCCTCCCTGGACTATTCCTTATGCCCTGGCTCATCTCTTCCATCTGCGCTGCAGTGCTGAGCCCATTCCCTCTGTCCCAGCGTGTCCCTTGGGGGCACAGGATGGCACTGGGGGGTTCTGGGGTGTGGCTTTGGGGTTTTGTCCCCCTTGCAGCCCACAGCTGTACACGCTGGCTGGCTGCATCAGCTGTGTGAGTAAGCCTCCCTCCTGCCCCAGAAACAGCCACAATCTCCTCTGTGTGTTTCTAGCTCAGAAAAGGCTGATTCATTCTCTGAAGCAGATTAATTACTTCTGCTATTTAGAAAAGGAAAAAAAAAAAGAGAGAAATCCTTTAGAATTGGTCGGCTTAACTTTCAACTGCGTGCACAATGCAGTAAAGCAAATCCGCTCTGAGCCAGAATAAAAAAGTTCACACGGAGTAGGAAACTGGGGGTTACAATATTTACCTGTCATGTCAGCAGTGGGCTCTGCAGTTTAGGAAGTATTTGTGAACGTGTCTTCTTCTTGACTTACATGACAAATGGTGCAAATGTGAACCTGTCATGAAGGTGAACTGGGGAACAAATATTTTTATTCCCTGATAGATTTTATAACTTGTTTCCTTTCTGGTTTGTGTCATGCTGATGTGGCAGCCGGCTCCCTGAGTAGCTCTCATCTCAAACCTGGCTGAGCTGCTCCATTTCTCCCTTGGAAGGCTGCTTTCCAGCCTGCCTGGCTGTGCTCACTTGTTTATGCACTGATGGGCTGTAGTTCCCCATTTCAGAACAAGCTGTCCAATATTCATGAGTTATTTTATATTTACCCAGTCCTGAGGCTTCTTTTGTAAGCCTGGGGATAAATTCTGGGTTTTGTTGTTTCCATTACTGGAAATGGACTGAACCTCCACAAACATTACCAAGCCTTAAATAAGGCCTCTATTTATCTAGAAAGGAAGGGAAAGGACTAACACAAAGCTAAATTGATTTACAAGCCTGTAATTCCCAAACCCCTGTTCTGATAACAGTTGTAAGCAAGTGTTGGAGCAAGCCATATGTGTAGAGATGAATCACTTATAAAATTACATCCTAATATTCGTTGTATATTAACTTATCAGACAAATATAGTGATTTTGCTCTTGAAGATTAATGACAGCCACATGTTCAGCTGGCATAAAGCACTGCAACTCTTTGGACTGTGCAAACCTGACGATATGATTGGACAACTGATTTCTTTGCAAAGAACGAAACAGTATCACTTGTTTCAAAAGTGTTAAGGAAAAACTGAGAAAGGTCAGAATGGTAATCCTAAGATACCCTGCATGTATAGTAAGGTCATTTTGACCCAGCATGAGACTTTTCCATGCTCCCCAGTTGGTTGGGCCATACTAAAATCTCTTCACATTAATACCAAGACTAAGTTAGAACTGGAAAGATAATATCTAGGAGGACGATTTTAGGTCCTCTCAAAACAGCTGGGATGAGTACTGTAGCAAAATGAAGGGTTAAGCCCGTTAATGTTTTAGGCTTACTGCGTTAAAAAATAGGCTCTTCAAACTTTTTTACCCAGAAGTAGAGAAAATACTCTGAAGGCATCTTTGGAGTGCATTAATGTTGAAATCACGCTAATCCAGCCTTCTTCAAGCATTTATTTTAAACGGCTCAAATACTTAACTTCTTGAATTAGCAGCTGAGCAGGTTTTCTGGTTACTCTTAGTAACGTTCATATTCTCACAAGCGCACAGGAAAGTACTTGGCAGTGTCTGGGGCTATTCTCCCTAATGTGTGCAATACGTGCTTCACCCATGCCATTAGGAATCCTGGCTGTGGTCAGCCTTATCTGAACAAAAACACTCAGGATGTTTGCATTTGGGCTGTTCACCAGATGAGACACCAGCCACTGTGATTCAGCAGCAGCTGAATGGAAAAGCTGATCTCGATAGAAGGAAATCACATTTGCAACCTCTTTGGAGAACAGCCGGAAAAACATTTCCCCCTTCTGTACCATTCTGGTATCTTGGTAGCTTTGTTCAGAAGGGATGTCTGTAAATACGGATCTGGGTAGCTCTTTGGCTTAGTGGTGCCCTCAGCCCTTTCCCCTGTGGACTTCCAGCATCAAACTGGTTTCTAGGGAAGAGCTGCTGCCTGCCCGAAGATCTTCATCCTTGTGCAGGTGAGGAGGGTTTGTGCTGGTGCTGGAAGGACACAGCTAAACTCTGGGCAGGACCTGCCTGCCTCTCTCCCTCCGGGGCAGGGCTCAGAAGGTCTTTTTTCTGTAATTACATCTTCTTGCTGCTGCAGCACCAGCGTGTGTACCAGAGTTCAGCCACCGTGGCACCCTTCATCCTGGCAATGCCTAAGCAGTTCCCCTGCAGCCTTAGCACGGGTGCAGTATATGTATGCAGGATAAATAAATAATAAATATTAGGCTTCTTACCCAGCCTTTGCTTAGGAGTATATACATCCTTTAGAAACCTGTACGTGGGTCTGTGCTCTGGGCAGGACTGCTGGTGCAGTTTGGGGTTTTGGCAGAGATTTTTGTCAACACCTCCCCAAATTAAGCTCTGAGTTCCTCACAATTAATGGTTTATTCTCCTCAGGTGGAAGCCCTCTCCCCAAAACAGAGTGTTTCTTTCTTGCAGAAGCTTCCTACCAAAAGAGCTGCAGAGTAAATGTTTTGGATATTTTAAGCAGATCAAACCCCATTAGATACAAAGTTCCCGGAAATACGCTACTGGCAGTAGCAGAGTCCTTTATTTTTGTTATCTGAAGTATTCATCAGATAAAGACTACTTCAGAAGGCTTTTTTTTCTCCTTTTAGCATCCTCTAAAGTGAATGCATTCAGCCGCAAAGCAATCAGAGAGCTGGTCTGTGACAAGAGAGCTGGAGGGATGTCAGTCTTCAAGGAGAGTAGAGAAATTCAGTACGAGCCAGCAGCAGTCAGCTTTGCAGTTCCTGTCTTGCTCCTGTGGTTTCCTGAGGATGCTCAGATGTCTCTGCTCCCCAGGAGGGAGCAAACTGGCTGCTGTCACTGTGCTCTCCCAAAACCTGGGAAGGTCATCGTTGGTTCACCCCACTTACATCCCAGTGGTCCTTCTGGCATCTGCTGTCCCCATGGCACGAGGTCATGTTGCAAAGGCCAGATGCCTTGTGGGCAGGGAGAGGATTTGACTCTCCCCCTAAATTTTACTTTGCTCTCCCCCTAAATTTGTATGTCTTCACCTGGCCTGATTTCCTTTCGGTGCCATTTCAGCACTTTGACAGTGGTCCTTCTATTTACTTAACTCAGAGTTCAGTTCTCAGATGAACAGAGAAATTGAATTATCCAAATTTATTTCCCTAATTTTTCCCCTGTAGACATGTTGTTGTTATCACTGGCCCCATAGGTGCCAGAGTACCCAAGAAAACCTATCACAGAGATTCAGAGAATATCACACCTCTGATTCTTAAATACTGTCTGTGCTGATGTTTAGTGATTTAGAAGGGAGTGACATGAGGCATTGCAGCAGACCTCTGGCTGGCACAGGTCTCCCTGCCAACCCGAAATGAGTTGGGTGTCCCCTTTCCAAAACCCTTGATGTGACTTCCTTGAAAAGCCACTGGCATGGGAATAAATTTGTCACAGAGATGTATAGCAGCGAGAAGACACTGCTGGAATTAGGAATAATCTAATTCCTAAGGGCAAATGGGCTGTATTTATGTCTGTTTAATTGGATTCCTGAATTTTGTGGACCGGCTGGGTGGGCAGTGAAGCCATTGCACTGTGATTCGGAGGCAGCAGAGTGATACTCAAAAAGTGGAGGGTCTCAGCTCTACTTTACCTTACATGGAACTAAACTCTTAGTTCTTGGTGTAATATGTTTGATTTTGCTGTAGTTACTATTCAGAGGACCACCAAATCATCTGCTAGAAAATTAGGGTAAAATTGGGCTGATTTGCTGGGGGAAAACCATTTAGCCCTCTCTCTGAGCAACTTGGAAGTTCATGTCCATGTGGTCTGCAGAGGAGCAGTGCAGCCTGAGAGCTGGTTTTGCTGCTTTTCAACCCAATTTCTCTGCTTCTGCTTTTTTGCTTTTGGTTTTTTGAGGGTTTTTTTGTGGGGTTTTTTGGGTGGGTTTTTTTTCATGTCAGAAATGATGGAACCTTTCTAGAAGGAGAAACATTTCTGGAATTTCTCAGATCCAGGCTTCAGATGAAACCTGATGGGACATGGTTGATAAGCTTTTACATTGCTCCCATGGTTTTCAAGGATAGGAATTTGCACCATCACAATCCTTTCTTTGCAGGATTTTTTTTCCTCTTAAATTTTATTTTTTTTCCCTAGAACCTGCTGTGAGCCTGGTCCTGTTCCCAAGAACCAGATTAGCAACTAATCTTTTGAAGACTTGGGGCTTACACTTGAGGAGTGCATGCAATGTAAGGTGACATTCATTTGCTGTTGTAAAACCCATCCTGAATTAACATTAGTCTTGGGTTGAATGGACACACCCCCAGTGTTTCCTATGGCAGGATGGGGAGTTATGCAGAGTCATTTCCCTGGACATAGCATTGTTTTGGTGAAACTGTTTTAATTAGAAAGCACGTGGGCAAGTTGGTCTCTTAAAGGCCAACTGAATTTGGGCCAAAGGGAAGACAGATCAGTGTATTTCTAATACTGGTGGAGTCGTGCTCATGTACACAAGGGTTGAGTTTCCCACCTAAGGCAGGAAGACTTTTGATGTGGGTTCCAACTTTTGATCTGGGCGGTTCAGTTCAGGGTAGAACCTCATAGAATAAGAAATAAACGTTTGAAGCCTAACTGCTACCCCCGAGCCAGGCAGGAGGCCTGTGCTGAAATGGGCCATGTTGAAATATTCACAATTTAATAATGACTGGGTTTCAGTTAGCACTTCCCGAGAGGCTGCGTGGATGCATTTTGCAGCTGTGGCTCACAAACTAGTTTTCACATGAAATGTCAACCAGAAAGGCACAGAGATGTGTTCTGTTAAAACGAGCTTTTGATGTGTTCAGAGCCTGCTCAGCCCATAAAAGCTGGGCTGGACTGAAGCTCAGCAGAACCTTAGTGATGCCCGATGGGAGCAGAATTCTTGTCATCAAGCCCCTGCCCAGAGGACACTGCCTGAGCTCCCAGCCTTTGCCATGTGGCTCCTCTCCCGGGGTGGGCAGCCTTTGGTTAGAAATCCTCAATATTTTATGCTGTCCTGATTCTTCCAGCATTGCAAAGGGCCCTGAGATCTTGCACTGTTTAAAGCTCTGGTGCCGCAAAGCCGGAAAACCCAGCCCAGCTTATGCAAGATGCAAGGGGCTGTCCCCACCCACACCCACGCTCTCCATCCCACCACCCTGACCACCCCGCATCCTCTTTTTTCCTTCTCATCGTTTTTCCTTTCCTTTGCCAGATCATTACCCTGCTTTGGTCATTTCCCTGCTTTGAGTCACCCATGCCAGGAGTGCCTTTTCATACTGGCAGGCAGACATGGAGGGGGGGCAAGGCTCCCACCTTCCCAGCCCACAGGGAAGTGACGCCCTCCCAGCCACCAGCACAGGGTGAATGGGAAGGGTGACAAATGGCATGCAAATGCCTTCCCTGGAGGCAACAGAAAAGTCACTGCCTTGCACCTTTCCGAAGAGTGGTATTTGCATACTATCAGACACTGACATCCTGTTGAACTTTCTTAGAGCGTGCGATTTGTAGAGACACTCGTTTGGGGATTTACGCTATGTTGACTGGAGGTTGCTTGGCAGAGAGAAGCAGAAAAGGAGCTGGCTGGGGGAGGAAGGGCTCGCACAACTGGTCCAGAAGTATCCTTCCATTTGGGAGAGACAAGGGAATAATTTGGCTTGAGCTCTGAGGTAGGAGTTTTTCCTTCTGACACTTTTCTCAGTCCTCTTGGCATCCTGTGGAGGTTTTTGAAAACATCAACAACAAAAAAAAAAAAGGCAATAAAAGGGTTTTGGCTCTCATATCTGCTTGTGTGACAGCTTCCCACAGAGCAGAAGCCAGGAGTATTAGAAAGTTACCACTGCACTGTCCATGTTGCTGGGTAACAGTTTCTGCTCCTCACATGACCCCAGATGATAATAAATTGCATCCCAAAATGCTGAATGGTGCTGGAATTGCTGGCAGATGGAGGTGCTGCCTCTGCCTGAGTGTGTGAGCAGTGGAGTCTCCAGGCCCACCTTACTCCCAGTCAGAGCTTTTATGGGATCTGGACCCGAGTCCCATTCCTTTCTGGCTGGAGTCAGGATGCCCCTCTGGCTCCCGTGGGCCTGCTGACAGCAGCAGTGGGGAAGGACCATGGTGAAGCACTGGTGGCCCCATTTGCTGCAGCACAGCTGGGGGCTGGCCACCACCTCACATCCGTCCAGTTTGGAATCTGCTGTGCTCTCCAAGGCCTGTGGTAGCGTGTGAGGGTGCCCAGGGTTCATACCCACCATGGAAAGCTCCTGATACTGGTTTGTCTGACTTGGCACTCACACAGGCCAGTTTTCCTGGCAGTGGCCATTACAGAAAGAAAACCTGACAGCTGCACCAGTCTGGTTTAAACCTGGCTCACCACGTTAAGGGAAGTGATTATTGAGTGTCTTCACAGCTATAGTAACAAAGAGTGGTTTCAAACCCATTTGAAGCTAAGCTCATGGAACCTCTCCTATAAATAAGGGTTTAGAGGCCACTGAAGATCTTGACATGAACATCCTTGAGCTTGTTTTGTTTGTGGTCCTGTAGCAGCCCAGTAAGATATTTATTTGTTTATTTACTGTGAGGAAGAAGGCACCAGTGATTTTTTTTTTTTTTTTTTGTTGGGGGGGTTTAACATGTGNTAAACCTGGTGTAACCCCACTGCTAGCAATACATATCGAATGGACACATTTACCCATTTTGTGAGACATCACACAATACTGCACCTTGTATTTGCCCAGGAGAGAAAAGCTGTGCTGGCACACAGCATCCTGATAGTGGTGGATGGGACTGAATCAGAACAACATGTTTTTCCTTTATTTGTGAAAGAATAAGCTATACTGGAAAAATACATACAAATTTATACCCATATAGCCACTCTTTGTCTATACACTGAAGTCCTTCTCTGGGAGTTCGCTGCCAGCAGAAGCCATTGCCAGCCCTGTGCCAGGCCCAGTCAGAGTGTGGATGGCACAGCTCCTGCCCTCCAGCTGCAGCAGGCTGTGTGTCCATGCTCCCTCATTTCCTAAAGACAAAATATTCCCCAGGGTGGTGCAGCACTGCTGAGGCCACAGCCGACCTGGGCTGTGTTGGGAGAGCTCCTGTAGGCTGTGCCAAAGCAAAGCACAGTGTGCCAGAGACCTCAGGAACTTCTTAAGTACTGAAGAGCAAGACTGGGCACTCATTCCAAAACCTTTTCATTTTTTGGGCATAAATCACACATTCTGGCTGCTGATACAGGTGATCCACAGAATATGTAGACCTAAAGACTGCTGAGGCTACTGGCCATGGCAGCAGAAGGATGGAGCAGCACTTGGTTTGCATGCTGGGGCGAGGTCTGTTGTGCAAGCCATGCCTTTGGTTTGCTTGCTGAACTTCCCACCGTGCCCTTACCCCCAGCTGCCCTGGGAGACTGAAAATGCTGGTGGTTCCTGCAGACACTGATGGGCCCACACCAAGGGGTCAGGTTGGTGTCTAAAATAGAGATTTGTGGTTTCCCCCAGCTCGTCTCAGTGCATGGGAGGATGGTTTGTTAGCCTGTGTGTAGGTGAGCTCTTCCGACACTGCATGGGAAAGCAACAGCACAAGTGAAAGCAAAAGGAGAGGTGAAGGAAACACATCATGCTTCCAGAAGTGATTTTGGAAAACACAAAGCCAGGATGTTGTTTCTTTTTAGAGACTGAGTAGTCTGACATGTTGCAAAATACAAAGGCTTGGCATATTCTCAGCAGCAGAGGGAAAACTGGAAGTACCCAGAAGCGAAACCTGTCATTAGCAGTCAGCCAGGCAGAACAGGCTCCTGAGTGCCAGGAAGAGGCATGGAGAGGAGGGGGACTGAGCAGCATAAAGGAGTTTTTCTCACCCCAGCAGCCTTGTGGAGAGAAGCAGAGGGCTGTGAGGGCAGCATGTGGGATTGGGATGCTCCCAGAATTCTTCAAAGGGCAGCAAGGAGCTGCTGTTCCCCCTCACACACAACAGCCCTGGAGCCCCGTTCTTCTACATAGGCAGTGGGTCTGCTCCACTGAAAAATCAGAATTGTTTTGACCTGTAGTTTTTCTCCCTTTTGTTTTCACTCAACTGTACTTAGCTGCTCTGAGAAATCTCTTTTTCTATGTCCTCCCCAGTCCTTGCTGTGATCCGTGTCATCCTGGAGGCATGTAATAATTTAGACTGAAAGCTGTGCTCTGCAGCTCTGTTCTCCACAGCTTCACAGGATGGAGGAAGTATTGATGTGCCCTGATTTATCTCCCACAGATGTCATCTCCCTAGGAGTGGACTTGAAGGACAGAGAGGCACAGAAAACTGAATCTGGGAAGCACCTGTTTCAGAAAGAAAGGAGGAGGTTTTACAGACCAGGTTGGATGGATGTAGGGAACATTACAGCTTTGCAAACCCAGTGGTCCGAGGAGTTTGCACCGAGAATCGTGATGTTGCAGTTGCCACATGCAGGAGCACAAGCCCTCAGGATGCCGTTATGTTTCCCAAAGGAATCTCCTAAAATTAAGAGTACTTTTACGCTGATGCTGCTTTAGACCTTATAGCAGCCTTGCAGTATCTGAAGGAGGCCCACAGAGAGGCCAGAGAGAGCCTGTCAGTCAGGAACTGTAGTGATAGGACAGGGAGTAATGGGTACAGATTGAAAGAGAGGGAGATTTATTTATTGCTAGACACTGTAGCAGATTGCTCAGGAAGGTTGTGGATGCCCCAACCCTGGCATCCAGGCCAGGCTGGATGGGGCTTTGGGCAACCTGGTCTGGTGGGAGATGTCCCTGCCCATGGTAGGGGGGATAGGGCTGGATGATCTTTACAATTCATTCTAACTCCGTAACATTCTGTGATTCCCCATCAGGGCTAACCAACCTCTGAGGGTGAGAAGATGGGGAGAGGATTGCATTTATGACATGTGGATGTGGCACTTGAGGACATGGTTTAGTGGTGGGCTTGGCATTGCTGGGTTAATGGTTGGACTCGATGATCTTTAAGGTCTTTAATCCCACCTAAACTATTCTGTGATTCTTTGTTGTGGCTGTGGGTGTGCCCGCAGCAGCAAGCACAGACACTCTGCCAGGATGTGCCCCAGGGAGCAGCACCCAGCCCCAGTCCTGAGCAGGCAGCTGTGGGGGGCAGAGCGTGGGTGCTGCAGGCATGGTCAGACACGGGGTCTGGGGACACTGCTTCCACCATCACAGCCCCCTCTCTGGCCTGGGAAACAAAGAGCAAAGCTCCCCATGGCCTTCTGCTGGCAAGAGTGAGGTGTATTCAGCTGTCCTGTCTGGTTTTGTCAGGGCACTTTCCTTCCCTCAGCCAGCATAGTCTAAATAGCCTATGTGAGCCAGCCAGCCAGATGTGTTCCATTTCAATCCTTATCTGTCTCACTCTGCTGAGATCATTTACCTGCTAACAAGCTCCTGTGGTCAGAGAGAAAAGGCAAAACCAGCAGCCCTTTAAGGATGTATCCGAACATCTTTGCAACACTTTGCTTCGTGGAAAATATGGAAAGATGTTGCATTCACAATATATCACTCATATCTGTGTTTGTAAACAGATTTATCACACCATCTGCAGAGTTGTATTGCCATCTTCTCCATATTCATTTCTTTTCTATTTATATGGTACAGCTCCTGTTTATTTTATTCCCCTTTTACAATTAGATATACTAGCTACCTTTTTCCTTTCCTGCAGGAAGAGTGCACTCTCTGTGGGGAAGAATATTTAATCAATCCAATTTGTTCATTTTAGTGCATAAAAACACAAGCCAGGACTGTTTGGAGAGGTACCTGCCTGGTTCTGTTTTTCCTCTCTTCACATCTGTGTGGAGCAGGTGGGAGGGAAGGATAATTCAGAACAAATCTGCTGGTAAACAGGATGCTCTCTCGGTATTTCCTGTCTCTTGTTGCACTGGTGGAGCTTAATTTTCAGGAATCAGCTAAGCCTGAGGTCAATAATGTTATTGTAATTTCTCTGACTTGCTGTAGTTGATACGATACAATACAAATACAATATAATGAGGCATTCATACATCTGGGAGCAAAAAGCCAGCCTGCTTTGTTATCTGGCTGGATAAGAAATGTTTAGTCATGTTCAAATTTAAAAAGTCATTTGCTGAGTCTAAAAAGAAGTCACACAAGAGAAAGGGAGCTTGCAGTTGTCAGCCACTTCTGCAGCTCCTCAGGCTGACCAACACCCAGGTCAGATGGTCCTCAGCACTGCCCCACACTGAAGGTCCAGGCTTGAGCCCTGCACTGGAAAGGGATGGCTGGGCTCCAGGCACAGCGTGGAGGAGAATTTGACTGCAGGTGCACCTCTCCAACCCCATGGCTGTAGACTTGCAGTCACCATGGCTGGTGAGAGGTGTAGGACACTGCCCCAACCCCAGGGCTGTGAACCTGGGACAGGAAACTTTTGCTTTTCTCCCTCCATTGAGGGAGGATTTCTCTTCTGCTTTGCATCAAGCCTAACCCAAATTCCTGGGCTTGAATACAGGGGAGGGACTGGGGTTGACTAATCCCAACAAGAATTTTACCAAGAATGAGTAAGGGCTCTGGGCTGCAGGGAGTGATGACAAATCTTGGAAACTGAAGCCTGTGCTTTGGCAGGAGGGTTTGTTTGGGGATTGGTTGGGTTGGGTTTTTATGGTCCTTTTTATCACTTTTCAGCTGTACAGTGTGTTCTCAGATGGTGTATTTGCCACTTCATGTTTTTGGATCGTGACCATCATTTTTTCAGCTAACAGAACAGGGAGCAACTGGGTGCTTGGCCAGCTCCTTTCCCACTGAAGCAAAAGAAAACTCTGCAAGAGGGTTTCTCCAGAGCGCTCTAAATGGATTTTCTGTCACCATATCCTGCTAACTCCTCCACCCCTCTGACCTCTCAATGCAGACTTTGATGCTATGAGCTGCCAGAAAGTCCCACCATCACATTTTCTCAGGGAAATTGTTCAAGTGTCCCATCCCATCACACTTTGCATCTTTCCAAGAGGCATGCTTAGGCCTGTAATATCATGCCTATCACTAATCAGTGAGCAGATCTTTTGGCTGTATATTTGCCAAGGGGAGATTGCCAAAATAACTCTTTGGGTAAAACAGAAGCCGTGCAGCTCTGCTGCGGGGAAGGAGCCAGGACCTTTCTCAATGGCACAGTCCCCAGAAAAAATCAAAAGGCAGGCTTTGAAATGAGATTTTTTTCCAACCAGTGTAAAGGGTCCATCCTTTATCTTAGCTTTCTGGAAAAGAAACCTTCCAGAGATTACTTAGCTTAGATTTTTCAAGCCTTTTCTGTAGTCACTGCTGGGCTGGAAAGCCTTGTGCTGGAGCTGGGAAGGGAAAATAAGAGTCTCCCATAATCCCTTCAGTCCCCCAAGTGCTGAGTTTTGGGGCCTACTGGCCCCAGGTTATTTTGAGCCCTGTGCAGCCTCAGCAGCCCAGGGGAACAGAGGTACTGGTGGTGTGGCAGGAAGGGGAGGTAGCATCAATTTTTGTGGGGTAAACTGTCATCTCTGGGAGCAATTCAGCTTTAAAACAGAATCACAGATTCACAGAATATTCTGAGTTGGAATGGACCCACAAGGATCATCAAGTCCAGCTCTTAAGTGAATGGCCCATATGGGGATCAAATCCACAGCCTTGGCATTATTAGCACCGTGCTCTGACCAATTGAGCTAATCTCAGTGGGCAAAACGATTGCATGCAGCTTTGAAAAGGACTTGCATTGTTTAACTTGATCCCTGTGAGTCTGACAAATAATAATCCTGCCTAAAACCATAAAATATGGCACCAAGAGTTACACTTGGCTTTGCAGTTTCTCTGTGCTGGATCAGTTCCTGGCCCTCCTTGCTGCTGATGGCCTGGCTGCCCAGGCCATGTCCTCCAGGGAGACGGGCCATTGCTCCCCATCTCCAAAAAGCTGCTCTGCTGTTTTCACAGCCAGCCTCCTGCTGCTGTACCTGCCCTCACAGCCTGTCAGGCTCTCACATTATCAGGCATAAACACCATGTGTACAAACATATTTGCTATTACAGCAGACAGGAAGGGATTAAGCGAGTGCTATAAAATTAACCTCAACATCAGTCAAAAGAAACAAAAGCGAAAAAGGAACAGGGTAATCAGATGCTCTTACGAGCAGGATATGCTCAAAATGATTTCTCCATCCCATTACAAATGCTTAGAAACTGCACAGCCTCTCCAGCACAGTGAGATTTTGAAGTGGTTTAATGGGCATTAGGAGTTCAGAGCTGATAATGCCACTTCCAGCCTTATCCTTTCGCTGCATGAAAATAGGTAGTGGCAATTGAGTGGTGTAAATTGGCTACTTTTAAAGCTGTATTTGCTGGCTTAGATGTGCTAAAAGTCTCTTCACAGAGTCTTCAGAGCCTGAATGTAATGTGTGTGGTTAAGGTGGGGATATATTGAGTTTCTTCAGCAGAGGACTGGTTCCAGTGTGTGCCCTACATGCTGGGGAGCTGGGACATGCTGTAGTTGGGCTTATCATCCCAATTACTGGAGAAAAAGCAGGGCTACTGGGTAGCTTTTAGTCATTCGGACAAACTTCTCACTTTGTCTTTTCTTTTTCTTTCAGAACAAACCGTTCACGATGTCAATCAAAAAGGAGGGTGCCCACAAGAAGTGGGCTGCCCTGAAGGAGAAACTCGGACCCCAGGAGACTGACCAGTCAGAGGCCAACCTGGAGAATGCAGAGCCAGAGCTGTGCATCCGTCTCCTGCAGATGCCCTCAGTGGTGAACTACTCCGGGCTGAAGAAGAGGCTGGAGAACAGCGACGATGCGTGGATGGTCCAGTTCCTGGAGCTGTCCGGGCTGGACCTCCTGCTGGAGGCCCTGGACAGGCTGTCCGGGCGAGGAGTAGCCAGGATATCCGATGCCTTGCTTCAGCTCACCTGCATTAGCTGTGTGCGAGCGGTCATGAACTCCCACAAAGGCATAGAATACATTGTGAGCAACGAGGGCTACGTCAGAAAACTCTTCCAAGGTGAGAAGACGTCTTCCTGCTTCATCCATCTCATGGGGCATCGCGGGGGGCACTTTCCTGTTGCTTATCCTCCTGCCCTGCACCAGGCTAGTTGGAAATGGTTGGTCACAACTGATTATTGAGATTGTTTTCTTCTTTAAAATAATACTGCTATGAACTCACATTGCCTTTGCCACCCAGTGCTATTTCCACACAAATGTTGTCACAGTTTACTGAGAAGCTGGGGATAAACCCAGCCTTATCTGTATACAGGCATGAGAAATCTTCGACGCTTCAGTTGTCAGCAGACATTTGCTATTCAGTCTTTGAGAGCCCTAAGGGCAGAAGGAGAGGAACTGAAAGGGCTTGGGGTCTTGTAGCCTGTAAAGAGGAGGGAAACTGGCATGTTTGGACTCAAGGGAGCCTGCTCTCTGTGCTGCTCACTCTGCTCCTTCTGGAAGATGGTGGGTAACACCACCTACGTTCTCCTGCCATTCACTTGGCTCATGGTTAGCTTTGAAATTCATCAGGGCATCTCCTAGAACTTATTGTACAGCACTTCATGATGCTGGTGCCGGAAGGATAACTTCTGTGCTGCTCCACAGAGATCGCAGCTGTGCCCAGAAACCCTTATTAATAGCTTTTTAAAATGCATTTAGTCTGAAAGCTGGTTGCTTCCCTCTTCAGTTTTGAAGTCCCCTTCCTTCCTCTTCACCCTGCGTTTTCTTAGCCTGTGTAAAGTATGGAGCTGGCATTTTTGTTCTGTGGGAACAGGGAGGTATCCTGGACTTTTCAGTGTTGGAGCTTCTTTGTGCTCTAATATAGGAGAAATAAGATAGCCTAATGCACTCCCTCCCAGCTCCCAGGGCTCACAGAGAAAGAGTGGTGGAAAAAAGGAATGCACGGGATCCCGTTGGAACAATTGCTCTAACTCATATGCATATTGAGCTTTTCTGCAGTAAAAATAAGAGTAATTAATCAAAGAAAATGGTTCATCTGCTGTTCTAGAAAATACCCATATGTGAAAATAGGAAATAAATTTTGTGAGTGCTGAAAGATCTTGGCTGCTGTTGCAGCATGTCACTGGAATGTGGAAAAGATTAATAACTACAAGCTGCACCAAAATGCCAATGGGATACCTGTAGCATTTACTGATCCCACTAGAAGTTACCATCACATAATGCTATTGGAACGAGATATCTGTACATTAAGATATTTCTCTTCCCATCTTCCATTGTAATGGGCCCCCTCCTTCAGTCTCTTTTCTACCACTGCTCATAATCCATGTAGCAGAAGACACTGAGATTCAGAACATTAATGTCATTATAAATTCTGCTTTGTTTTGTTCTGTTTTTCCTGCAGCACTTGACACAACTAATGTCATGGTCAAAAAGCAAATCTTTGAGCTCCTGGCTGCACTGTGCATTTACTCATCAGATGGCCACGCTTTGGCTCTGGATGCCTTGGACCATTACAAGGCAAGTGTTGGGTTGGAGCAGGAGGAATGGCTCAGCTTTGATCCATGCAGGCAGATCCACGTACCACAGAAAAGGGTGGGAATAAACTTTATTTTGCATTGTTTTGGTAAGAGAAGCAGGGGTTTATAAAGTGAAAGCTGTAGGAAGGTTTCTGTGGTCAGCGTTAAGTCTATGGTGCTGTTCTGTGGCTTGTGTGCACAGATGACTGCCAAGCACAAGGTGCTTTCTGGCAGCAAAAGCACCATCAGATCAGCAGAATAAATGGTGCCACATCCACAGGTTTCACTGCCCATCAGCTTAGGTACATGCATCAGTTATAAGAAAGCATAAAGGGATCCAAGAGGCGTTGTCAATGAGCTTCTCTGCCAATCAGACCCTGCTCCATAATGGAGGAGTGCTGCCTTTACCTGTGTCTTCCTGTCCTGTGCACAGTGAGATAAACTGAGGGTTTCAGGTGCTAATTCCATCTGAGAGCCTGCACCACAGTCATGGGCATTTATGTCTATATAGACTATTCTTATCATAGTATCACTTGTGTTCCCAACAGAGTGTGAAGAACCAGCAGTATCGATTCAGCATCATAATGAACGAGCTCTCCAACACAGACAACGTGCCATACATGGTGACACTGCTGAGTGCTATCAATGCCATCATCCTGGGGAAAGAAGAGCTAAGAACAAGGACACAAATCAGAAACGAGTTCATAGGTAAGGATGTTTGTTACACCTTTCCCTGGGGAAAGTCAGTTACCAAAAGTGGTTTTTTCAGATGTGTCCATAAGGTGCCTTAAGAGGCTGGGGAGCAGAACAGCAAATATTAATTTTCTTCTTTTTTGTGACCTTTATTCTCAACAGCCTTTCTGTCAACAGATTTTTTTAACTTTGCTGCTTTCCCATAGCTTTGATCTTTTCTGGAATCCCAGAAGCACCATATCACTTGAGCTTCTTCAGAACATTTCTATGACCAACCATCTTATGTGGCCACATTTCCATATATTGCAACTACTTGTAAGAGTTTATAAAGTTTCTTCACTCTGTGTCTACTCAGTTGAGCCACAGAGGCTGTCCCAGGATTCAGAAGTTCTTCCAAAAGCTTGAATCCCAGGCTCCTAGGTACCATTGTTGGGATTCACTTTATATACTGGGTGCATCTGAGTTGGATCCATTTCTCTCCGTGGAGATCAGGGAACGTTTGACCGTATCAGACTGATTTTAGATACCTAATTTGGACTGAGGTCACTCCTGTCCCAAAGGTGCCTGTGTCCCTCAGTAACCCCAGGGAGATTATGCAGTGGTTCACACAGGTGCTGCAGATGTGTACTGTGGTGTCTCATCACTTACCAGATGACTCTACGCACTTCAGTAGATCCATCTGAAGGTAGTTTAACTTTTTCTCTCTGCAAAAAGTGTTTATGAGCATAACATATATAAAGATCATAACAAATCAGTACCAGGTGGGTCATAATGTAACTATATCTATTTTTTTCACCTGCCAGGGCTTCAGTTGTTGGATGTTTTAGACAAGCTAAGGTAAGGATCTCTACTTCTTTTTTTTTTAAATGAGATTCATAGTGAAGTAGCTGTGGAAATTTAATACTTATCCAGCCTTCTGTTGTGTGAAGTGCAGTGTGCCTGGGTGGAGTGGACCACGCTTGTGTGCACCCATTCCATGGGAACTGGAGGCATTTGGCCAGTGTTAAGATGCTCTTGCCAACCACAGTGTCACAGGGCCAGCTGTTGGCACAGATGGCATGCACAGAGGCTCTGGGCACAGATGGAGTAGCAATGTCCTCATTGAGGCTGTTTCAGACTGAATCTGAAGCAATGCTGTGGGCTCACTGAGCAGCTCACTGTGTTCAGAACCACTTCCCTGCTGCTGTTGGTCCCAGAAGCATCCAGCTAAAACAATTTACTAATGCATATCTGAATGTAATTTAAAAATTATGTTCTATCAGAAACATCTGTGATAAATTCTAGAATGCAGTTTTAAGTGTGTTGCAGTTATCCATGTAACTGAAATTGCTCCATCGAACACCAGGAAAATTAGGGAAAAGAAGATCTTTCAATAGAGCAGCAAGGGCAAAATTCTAACACTGAGTGGTCTTGAGAGTGCTGAAAAAGTCCGCTCTAGAGTGTCTGTGGTTTTTTAAATCCAGTTTTGAGTAACAGAGAAGGAAGTTTTAAAATAGAAACATCACTGAATATTTTTAATTAATCTTGAGTCTGAAAAAATAAAGGTGGCGGCCTGGTTTCAGAAAGGTCAGAATGCCACTCTGTTGTTACAGCTCCAAGGAGAATTCCATTGCAAGCCTATACTGGGCTAGGTTATGCCATGAGAAGTCCCAGTCATTTGTAGGTGTTGATTGTAGGAAGAGGTGCATTCGGTTCAAGAAAGGATGCACTGATGGCATCTCATCCTTTATAAATAAGGCAGAGTTGGGTACTTTGAACACTGACTGGCTGAATCTGAGAGTCAAAGAGATAAAAGCCGTTTAACGAAAACCATCATCTGAAAATTAGTGAAGGGCTCTCCAATGAAAATGAATGCTGTGATATTGCAGAGACATCGAGGAGGAGGATCTGCTTATCCAGTGCGACACATTTGAGGAGTTCAAAATAGAGGATGATGAGGAATTATTAAGGATATGTGATGGGATAAACATGAACGATCATCATGAGGTCTTTTCATCTCTCTTCAATAAAGTAAGTAGCCCCTCGCATGGGGTGCGAGGTCACACAGTGGCAAAGTTAACCCACTTTGCTCAGAACCAGCCTGGCTGTGATGGAAGCTGCTCTGTCTTCCAGGTGAGCCGCTCTCCAGTCTCTGTTCAGCTGCTGTCCATCCTTCAGAGCCTGCTGCACTTGGAACCGTCTCATCACTCCAGCCTCCTGCTGTGGGAGTCCCTGGATGCCGTGGTGAACAGAGCCCTTTTACTCGCCAATGACAGTAAGAATGACATATCCATCCAGCCTTGCACACTCCTCTTGTTTTCCCTTCTCCCATAAAAGTCTTTCCCCAATGTGCAGGAAATAATCTGTGGGACTTGGTAAGAGCTGAAGAAAAGCTGGGACAAAGCTATGCTTTCTGCATAAGGTCAAGTCTTGACGTGAAGCTTCATCCATGTTGGTGGCCATGTTTAGCAGTGGGCTTGGGATCCACAGTCTTGTTTTAATGGTTAATCCCGGAGCTTTGGCTCACGGGAGTCAGTGGGAATCTGTCCTCACTGGCATCTTGCCGCTGGTGCTGGCCTGTCTTGCTGGCAGGCATGCTCAAAACAGTGTTAGTGGGCTGGGCACATGGGAAGGAAATTGCCTGGAAGCCAAAAGTGTAGTTGTGTAAAGTGACACCAGGAAATGGGCTCTCCATGGCTCCAGATCTGCTGCTTCGTGAGGGTTGAACAGCATGAACCAGCCTGTGGGCCCCCTTCCCTTCCCTGACCCTGACTCGTTTCTCTAGTCCAAGGCAACACAGTTGAAGAAGTCATTGAGAGGCTGCTGTCTATCAAAAAACATCCAAACAAGCAAAAGCGAGCTGAAAACCGCCTGTCTGGGAGCGCAGCTGCAGCCGCCCAGGGTGAACCAGAACCATGTGCACGTGCAGCTCGGTGTCCAGTGGGATCATCAAACCCCACTAAGGCACCAGCAACATCCTCAGGGCCACTGGCCAACGAAAAGAAGATCTCATCCTGCCAGTTCACAGGCTGCTGCGCTCTGCCGGAGAAATCTAACCCTCCCTCCAACACTGCTCCCAACCCGGCACCTCCGCNGAGCATTCCACCCCCTCCACCTCCACTGCCTGGCATGGGTGGCATCCCACCCCCTCCACCTCCATTGCCTGGCATGGTGAGCATTCCACCCCCTCCACCTCCACTGCCTGGCATGGGTGGCATCCCAGCCCCTCCACCTCTCCTTCCTGGCATGACAGGAGATCACATAGAAGCCGTGGTGGCCTCCCAGTACAGCTGCCCCCTTGGCTTGGGCAGGCCTCCCCACAAGACGGTGAAGACACCAACGCTGAGAATGAAGAAGCTGAACTGGCAGAAGCTGCCCTCCAACGTGGTGAGAGGTGGGTGCTTCTGGCACAAAGTCACTGCTGCTTTAGGGGTGACCCAGGGGAAGAAGTACTATCTTAAAGTTTGTCAGGTGTGGTTGACTGTTTAGATGCAGAACTTCCCTGATTTCCTTTACTTTTGACCTGCAGAGCTGAAATAAATAAAAGTAACATGAAACTACTAATGTAATAGTAACTATTCCAACTGAATTAGTACTTTGGAGTAGCGTGTTTATAACTAAAATACTTGGAAATTAAAAGAAGAGAAAGGGATGGGAATGTTTTCCTAATTCACTGGGACATGCCTTAGATCAGGCTCTGATCCGAGTTCCCCAAACTTTTATTACCCAGCTCATCTATGCTTGTATATGGGTATATTTAAGCCATGAGTAAGAGTGCATGTGAGGATCACATCACATATCTCTTGATTTTTGGGTTACATTTCCCTCTACTAGTGGATTCAAAGTGGAGCATGAAATGTGAGAAGAAGCTGGGACAAGCAGTGTCAGCTTTGTCCTAGACAAGTAAGGCATCCACTGCATGAAAGTAGGCAGAGGTGAAATCTAAATAAGGCATGTCATCAATCACAGGAGCAGTAAAATGTTGGGATTATTTCAGTAGGGGCTTCTACAGGCATGTTAGGGCGATGATTTTTTTTTTAAGATAGAAGGAATTGCAGTAGAAATTAATGCAAGCAGTCCTGTAGCCAGCATTATACAAGGAGACTTGAGTGTGAAATGAAAAATGGAGAAGGACACAGTCAGAAAATGTCCGAGTTGTGCCCAGTCCCTCCGTTAGGATGCAAGGAAGCAAAAATAATATCAACCAGGGGACTAGAAACAAAATGTCTGAGGTCCTTGTCAGGCTGATCCAGTTTGCCCACCATGGAGGAAAACGCAGTTTTACAGGGAGGCATGGGGCTGTACAGCCTCTGTGTGCCCAGTGCTGCCTCCCCTTCCCAGGTTTAACTGCCTTTCAGGCCCTTTGGATCCCACCTGTGGGACTTGCCCCTCCTCAATAATGACCATTTATCCAGGACTAATATGTGTCTTACTTCATTCATGTTCTGAAGCGTGTCCCTGCTAGCCACTCACCTTGCCCCAGGAGCCAGGAGCTTTCAGCTGGCCCTGCAGCCAGCCTGAACACTTTGTCTTTCTTTCAGAGAGCCATTCAATGTGGGCTTCTGTGAGCAGCAGCAGCGAGGAAACGATAGAGCCCAACTACAGCAGCATCGAGCAGCTGTTCTGCTTCCCACAGCCAACCCCCAAGGAGAAGACAGCAGCACCAGTGAAGGCAGAGCCCAAGGAGGTGAGGAGGCCCCCCTCGTTCTTTCGAGTAAAGATCCCTGCAGACAGCTCATCTAATATGAGATATCTTCTTTTTCTTTAATGAAGATCACATTTTTGGACTCCAAGAAAAGTCTCAATTTGAACATATTTTTGAAGCAATTTAAATGGTAAGATATGGCCAGTTTTTGTGACAGTTGACAAAACTTTGAGCAGGTTTTGCAGTATCTGGAAGGTCCTCACGAAATCTGTTCTAGCCAATGTGCTTTGGTGGTCCATGCTACTGAATCATCCGAACATTCCCCATTTTGTCCTACACTGTCTTTAAAATACTGAGTTTAGAGGTTTAATTATGTTTTTTACATACAGTTTCCCCATATGTTGGCAAAGGAGTTACATCTCCATTTTACAGATAAAGTTGTGGCACAGACTCTTAGGGTGACCATAGACTGTGGGACACACCTGGAGGTCAAATCCCTTCTCAAATCAGGGCCAATGGACAAATGAAGAGTTCAATTTTCTTTTAAGATAAAAATGTGCTCAGAGACAGGATCTCAGCTGCAGGATTCATCTCTGGCCTTGAGTCATTTGATCAGGGCCAGAAATAAGATTTGGGTCATAGCAGGGATCCAGGTCCTGATTCTAAGTTAATTGTAGGGAGATACGGGAGATACCTTTCCTTTTGGATTTTTGTGACTCTTTACTAGGGAAAGCACAAAGTGCTTGCACAGATAAATCTCTTGGTAGTGTGTGATAGTTGAAAAGTGGTCTTTGGTTGATGGCTGGCTCTGCTCCTCCTCCCTGCAGCTCCAATGAAGAGGTGACTGCCATGATCCAGAATGGGGACCGGACCAAGTTTGATGTTGAGGTTCTGAAGCAGTTGCTGAAGCTACTGCCTGAAAAACATGAGGTCAGGAGGAAAACAATACCCTTGGTTCACAAAGCTGAACACATAGTGCAGCCCTGCAGTCTTGATTCTTTATTTCTCATTAGATAGAAAACCTGAAGGCCTTCAAAGAAGAGAAATCAAAGCTAGCAAATGCAGATCAGTTTTATCTTCTCCTCCTTCAGATTCCCAGGTAAGGTCGTTGGTCGTGAACTTCAGCCCAATCTTTTTCTTGATTTACCTCTGGGAAGTTTAAGTTTCTTTATAGGAGCCTCACAGACCAACACTGATGGATATAACTGGTGGCTTCCCCCTTCCACCTTGGAGCTGTCCCTTTCCCTGTTACCCTTAGATGGAGGGCTCTTCCTGATCCAGCACCTCTTCTCCCTCTGAACCAGCAGAAGCTGGCCCAGACCCAGGGTCAGACCTGCCCAAGGAGGCTCCATGACTTAGTGAAAGGCAGTGCCAAATGCAGTGCCAAGAAGGGGAAACTCCTCTCTTTGCTGATCACAGTGCATCAGCAGAACCTGCATCCCTGCTGGTCCTCAGGGCAAGCGGTGGCCCCTCGTCTCCCTCCACAAGCCACACCAGTGGGTTGGTGTGGATGAGGTTGACAGCAGTGTTGTGGGGTGGCATGAGCTGGCTGGTGATGTGGGAAGGGGGCTGTGGTGCTGGCTGAGATCCCAGTGCCTTTATGCTGTGAATCCATCTCCACCCTTAGCTACCAGCTGCGCATTGAGTGTATGCTGATCTGTGAAGAGACCACCGTCGTGCTGGACATGATTCAGCCCAAAGCTGAAGCCATCCGGAGAGCCTGTGAAGGTAAAGATGACCTGAGCTTATTTCTGGATCTGATTTAAGACAGGAAGTTTTAACCCCCACAAAACTTCCCTGGAGCTCTGCAGTGTTACCCCCAAAACTCTCCTGGAGCTCTGCAATATTTCCACCCAACCCTCAAAGAACTCCTGTGCGGTCCATTCACTGGTTTGCTGCAGATGGGATGCAACTTTTGGTATCTCCACTGATGGTCAAAGCCCGTAACAGGACCAAAGATCATTTTCTCTCACCCTCATCCCTTTTTTTCTGCAGCAGATGTATTCTTCTGAAACACTTCGAATGGTGAATGCTGGAAGCTCATCAGCCCTTTCAAAGGAGCTGAATTTAGACAGCAGAGCTGGCCCCGCTGCAGCTAATTCATCCATCCAGCATTATTTTCCACATTAAGAACTTCATACAGCAATTTTTTCTGCTGCCAGAAAAGCCTACTCCAAACTTCCCCTGAAAGTACTGACGCTTTAGTATTTCCCTGGCTAGAAATGGAACCAGAGGAAAAAGGTTGTTATTTTGGGTTATAAATTGCTGATGCTCCAATTTGGTGAGTACCCAGAAAGTTTATGCAATAGATTTTGGCTTCCTGTGGCAGAAACCTTTGGTCCCACTCCTCTGAGAGCAGTAATGCTCTTCTTGGCACTGTCAAGTGTCACCTGTCTTACAGAGCCAGTTCCCCCAACTCCTGCTGGGGGTTTCTCCAGCTGGCATTACAGCTGTCTGCTGGGATAAACTGCAGCTTCCCCTGAAGTGACTTCCCAGCAGCCCAGTTGTTCTTTTGGAGCTGTTCCTGCCTCAAAGCTGAGTGCTTCAGAAAGCACAGCACTGCAGCACCCTGTCGTAGGAGCAAGGAAGAAGCAAGCTCTTCATACCTGGTCAACAATCACCTCTGCCATGCGAGACCAGGAGTAGGGTGTGCGTGTCTGGTTTTAGCAGCTGGCAGGTGATCGTAGGGCAGTCAGAACTGGCTTCACAGCACAGCTAAATGGAGTTGGCAAGATTAAATTTGCAGCCCAGTTACCCTTGCCCACACTGGGGCACTTCCAAGGAAGGCAGCACCTTGACTGCTGTTCGTGAGAAGGGTCCAACTCCAGGTTACTTGCCATTAGGAAGTGAGAGACCAGATGTAAAGAAAGAAACACAAGTCAACAAAAACTTTTACAACCCATGGGTCTGAATCTACGTAGAATCAGTATCTCTGCAGATTGGGCATTGGGCTGCAAAGCCAAAATACCAGATTTGATTTAGTGGAATTCAGAATCCCAATTTCAATGCAGTTTAGGAAATGTTCTGGTGTAACAGAGGCTTTTGATTAAAAGTCCCTTATGTTTTTCAGATCTTCTGACCAGTCATCGCCTTCCAGTCTTTTGTCAACTGATTCTCAAAGTTGGAAACTTCCTGAACTACGTAAGGACTTTTTTTGTCTTCTCCTGCCCCCATTACAGTCTGTGAATGATCTCCTTTAGGGCTGTAATTTGGATGGACACGGGAATTACATCTGTTTTCTTTCTCTCTTGTAGGGAAGTCACACAGGCGATGCCGATGGGTTTAAAATCAGCACTTTACTCAAGCTAACAGAAACCAAAGCAAACCAAACCCGCATTACCCTGCTCCACCATATTCTAGAGGTACCACTGCCAAGTCCTGCACAGTAGGGAAGAGGGAGGGTTTTATCACAGATCAAATATTTCTCCTACTCTACTGTTGGTTAATGCCACATGCACATAATCATATCCTCCCTGGCAAGCCCCAGAGTGTCACAAGTCAGGAGCATTTGAATCACTTTGCTGACTCTGGTGGAGGCTGCTTGTGGGCACTGCTCCTTATTTTAAGACTCGCTCTGCTTCCCTCCAGCATCTTTTCCCACAATGTTTGAAACTTCCTTTCATATTTGTGCAATCTGCACATCAGCAGCTGCAAACCACAGAGCACAAAGCTGTCCTGGCTCATCTGTACCCATTCAGCCTTTCTGCCTTTCCATGGACTCTCCTTTTTGCTCCAGACTGTTCTCAGGCTTTTCACGTTTCTCTCCAAGCCCCTGTGGCTTTCCTATTCCCTGCAGTGCTGTTTTTATCTTTTTTCTCCATGCTCTGCTCTGCCACCTTCATTCATCAATGTCCCTTGTTTTCAGTTACGCATGTTCAAGCCCCGCTTTAGCTGGCAGTAGCTTCAGCAAGGACAGCTGTGAAAGTAAAGAATGCAAATAAGATTCAAGGCCTTTTAGTACCCTTCTGGGACCGTAGGAAGTGTCAGATTGCATCAAACCACGGTCCTGCCTCCCTCCATGCTCAAAAAGAGTTCAGCTTTGCTTTGAACTATGAGTATTTCTCAGGGTTCAGCACTTTTCTATGTTTTTATAGCCAGGGGAAACGCCTTTCCTCTCTGAATGTGCGAACTGCAGACAGGGGGGCAGTAGCAGAACGCAGCACAGTCATCCTTCCTGGACACTTCTGTCCATGTGTCTTCCCCCCAGCTTCCCCTCAGCTCCTGCCACTCACCAAATAACACTTCTTTCTCTCTTCCTCTTCAGGAAGTTGAAAACAGCCACAAGGACCTACTGGAACTGCCAAAGGATCTTGAATATGTTTCAAAAGCAGCAGGGTAAAATTGTGTGCCACTTCCTTTGAATTAAAAACAAAAATAAATCCCATGCACATCAACAATGTACCAGAAATTAGGACACACACAGCTGGTATAGCAGATTAACACGATGGCATCTTACATAGTTTTAACTGAAAGATTTGGTTGATGAATGTTGAAAGCCCTTTAATATATAATAATTCTACTACAGCTGGCAACACTTAGGGCTGAAATTTGCAGAACAGTCAGTTAAAACTGCCTCCCAGACCTTTCTGAAATGTGCACTGCCTTTGTGGTGGCAGGAGCTGGTAAAGGCCAGCTACCCAAAAACATTTCTGAAGTACCTCCGGGCAGGGAAAATGAGCTAATGCTGAGCACGGCGGGTGGAGAACAGCCTTTTGAATGGGTGGACTTTTTTTGGCATTCATCTACTCAATACACAAAGTTGTAGGCAGGCCTGGCAGCCTTTCTGTAAGTACTGTGGAGGGAGGCTGTTTTCCATGAGCTTGGACTGGATAGAGAGTTCAGAACACAAGCTTCAGTTCAGTGAAGTGGTGGGAAGCAGAGGGATGCAACCACCAGCTTGGACTTGTCCACTCCTTGGTCAGCTCAAGATGCTGGAGTGTCAACTAATGGCAGGGTTCTGTGTGATTTCAGAATTAATCTTGATATTATACGCACGGAGTCAGGTACCAATTTAAAGAAGTTGCTGGAGCTTCAGCGGAAAGTCTTATCGTCAAATGAGGATGTGAAACAACAGTATGAGAAACCCATCCAGGTCAGTAATGGAGCTGCCTTAGATCTCCCCCATTACACGCAGAGAGGTGGTGCATGGTACATCTGCAGCTGAGGAGCCTCGTGAGAGGGGAGAAGATACTGCCACAAGACATGCTCTCAGATTTGGAAATAGGCTGCAATGCCACACAACCCAAAAGTGCATTTGCCAGCTGCACCCCAAACCTAGACACCTTTGGTGAGGCCATTTCTTAGGGTGCGTGCCCCCACTGCTCTGTCCACGCTTTTGTGTGACTCCTCACTTTAAGAGGAGGTGTTCACCTTCTGTGTGGATCACCAGAGTAAAGCCCTTTGCTTGGGATTAAGCTTTGCATGGAGCTTTCCATGTCTTGCTCAAGCTACCCCTGTAAACTGGCACAGCACAGTTGCCAAGTGTAAAGATCATCTGCAAATCTTAATTTCTTCCCACCTGCTTCCCAAAAGCTCTGCTGCAGTTAAAAGCCAGGACCCAGAGTCGTGCCCCAAGCTCTTACATCCTTTCTCTGCATGCACTTCACTCGTTGTCCTCTGGATGGTGTTTTACTGTGTGCATTTAATGCATTTCAGGACAGCATCGATGCCTCCAGAAAGCTGGAAGAAGAATTTGAGAATATTGAAAAGAAGAGAGAAGAACTTGCAAATTATCTCTGTGAAGACCCAAGCAAGTTGTCCTTAGAGGACATATTTAGCATCATGAAGACCTTCAGAGATCTCTTCATCCGAGCCCTGAAGGTTGGCATCTGCACACAGGATGCTGAGCATCCCTAGTGCTGGTAGCTGCCTCCACTCCGATGGACAGGGGTGGGATGTGCACCCAAATCCAGGGGGAGGGTGCTGGTCACAGCGTCCTCCTTTTGGCACTTGGCATGAGGTCCCCCAGTGAAGCGGTGTCTGATCCCCCCTCCACTGCATCCTCATGCAGTGCTGGTGCTGCTGGCCTGGCCCAGACACTGGGGATTTGTGATTTTGGTGTAACTTTAGCTGCAGAGTCACAAAGACGCTTTTGGACCAAGTGTGCAAGTTTTAGAGGAAAGGGCTGACAAAACTTAACCCTTTGCTCCAACCTGAGCAAACAGACTCAGAAAGGGGATACGTAGTAAAAAAGCCACCTGTTTGGAGAAAAGTGTGGCTTCAGTATCTCCCGCTTTCACCTCAGCTAGAGGTCTGGCAGGTGAGCACACTGCAGGTAGCTGTGTGAGGCATGTCACCACTGCCACCTCCGACTGGGATGTGGCAGAGTCCTGGCCAAGTCAGCTGTCCCCTCTCAACCATCTTGGTAAGACAGCCCTTATTCCCAATGCCCATTTTATTATTGCACAGGATGAGGCCAGAATTTCTCTTCCTGCATCTGTAGATCTCCTTTCTCTTCATCACCTTCTCTAGCAGACACTTACCCAACCTTCTCATGCCCCTGTTACCTCACTGCAGGAAAACAAGGACAGAAAGGAGCAAGCTGCCAAAGCAGAGAAGAGGAAAAAACAGCTAGAAGAGGAAGAGGGGAAGAGACAGAAGGGAGAAAATGGAAAAGTCAGTGAGTATCTGAAATGGCTTCAAAAAATAGAGATGGAGCCATAGGAGCTCTTTGCTGGTTCTGCTTTAATGGACCAGTAGTGGTAATTTATTTTGTAGGTTTCCAGGTGCTGGCTGACTAAAGGCTTTTAGGTTTCTTACAGCCATAGCTAAGAATTGACTTTCTGCAGTTGCAGCTGGGCAGAAAAGTTAATTTTAGGTTTGCTGACTGAACAGCAAAGAAGAAAAAAAAAACCACAAATTAAATATTTCAGTTAACTTTTTCAGTTTCTAAACATAACTTTTGAATCCCAAATCTAAAAAGAGACGTTTGACTTATTCCCCATCCAAGGTCCCCATATACACTTGAATAGTCTCTCTTTACAACAGTTGTCCCAAAAATCTTGCATGTTACTTAAATATGCCTTCTTCTGGATGGGAATGAAAGACTGAAAAATATAATTGGAAGAACCTGAGAGGAAAGAAAAATCAAAATTATTTTTTCTCCAAACAAAAAAACGTTCCCACCAACATCGCTAACAAACGGAGAATATTTCAAGGTCATGGTACCACCAGGGACATGTCCAGGCAGAGCTGGTGCCACTGGTGCCAGGCTGTAGCACCAAGACTTGGGAGCAAATCCCTTGTCTTCAGCCAGGATGTGCTGCTGTGGGATCACGGAGCATGGGCTGCTCCCAGGCCTGGTGTGGGTGCCTTGCTCTTGCCCAGTGGCTGCTTGCGCTGGGACAGCAGTAGCCACCTCCAGCAGTGGCATCACTGCAGTCTCCTCCTGCCCTGTCCCATGGGCAGATTTAACACCCATCTCTCTCTCTCTCCCGCCAGTCAAGAAGGGGTTGATGAAGCAGGAGGAGGTGTGTGTCATCGATGCCCTGCTCGCCGACATAAGGAAAGGGTTCACGCTGAGAAAGACAAAGAACAAGCACGAGTCAGATGCAGTTCCTAAACCCTTGTCTGCAGAGAGCCCGGAGGAAAGCCAGTCTGGTAAGGACACAGACCTGGCTGTACCTGCAGCCATTCGTTCCCATCTGCTCTGAGCCTGAGCCAAGCACGTGCCAGCAAGAAGCCTTTGTGTTTGCATTTGGGGCATTTTATTTAAGAAGGCTTTGCAGCCAGTGCCAAGCAGAAGAGGAGCAGAGGGCCTTGAGCTGTTGTTAGCCAGGTCTGTCGCAAAACCAGCAGGAATTTGTAGCAGCATGGCCTTGCACCTGTGCTGATAAACCTTCTGAAATGCCTGACCCACGTGTCAGTCATGGCACCATGTTGATGGGGCACTGCTGTCATCCCCACACAAGTCCCCTCCATGCTCTCAAGTCTCAGTAGCTCAGTATTTGCTCTGCTTCGTAACACCCAAGTCCTTTAGGTGCTTGTGAGGAGACAGCCTGTGGGTTTAGCTTTTCTTTGGTCTCTTGACCTCAGTGTCAGTGCAGTTTGCTAAGTCCAAGGACGTTGGTCTATCCATGGCTCTCCTAGACCTGCTCTGTAAGGGCAGGTTAAGGCTGGCTAATGGGCAGCCTTGACGTCCTCACACAGCCAAGCCAGCAGTTCAGCCTGGTCCAGGACCTTGCAGGCAGGTTCTCTCTCCTGCTGTAGACTTTCAGGCTTCCTTGCAAGTCTCAGAGCTTCCATGGAAATCAGCCATTTTGCAGCAAAGACACATTAACACCTGCTGAAAACAAAGCAGGGGCTTTGCTGAGCTGGAGCCTGGGAGTCCAGCCAGGGTGACTACATGGGTGTAAGGAGGGGAGGTACAGGGAGGACAAACTGGTGCTGCCTCTGCATAGCTGCTTTAGGGTCAGTGCTCCCTCCCCAGGCAGCTGCTAACCTGTGACCTCTGCAGGGCAGGTGCATCTTGGTTGGTTCCTGGTGAAACTGCAGCTGTGGCTGATTGTGTGATTCCTCTGTTTCCTCTGTTACAGGAAAGAGCATTAAGGATCCACAAGCAGCAGGGAAGCAGATCGATGACAAGACCAAGCAAAGCAAGGATGGTCATCCCTCAGAAAGCACTCCTCCCTCAACCACTGCCCCGATGGAGACAGGTGGAGGTGTTACAAATGGTTCAGCTTCAGGCCAGGTATTATCTAAAAACAGTGCTGGAGGAAGTTTGCCACTGGAGTCCCAGACCAAAAGCCCCTCAGTGAGCATGGTGGAAGCTGATGGAGGCAGTCAGACCATGCTGGGCCCCGGGGTGGAGCAGGCAAACAACGTGGAAAGCCTTCAGCCCAGCTCAAAGAGCGGCTCCATTGCCTTCTCTGTGGCTGACATAGGCTCAAGGATAAGCTTTGTGAGCAGCAGTTCAGCCTCTGCTCTGAGAGACCAACTTGGCTGGACTAATGGATCCATGTCAGGAGGCCAGGACAGGGAATGCCCAACTGATGGCTCAGAGAATGCTCAGTCTGCTCCCTGCAACGAGGCTCAGCAGGCAGAGTCAAAAGAAATGACAAAGGAAAATGAAGACCCTGGTACAGACTCACTGTTGGACACCTCTCAAGACAAGTCCTTCTCAGAGGAGCCAGCCACCGACTCCTCTTGCTCAGCAACACTTCCCCCAGAGCAAACTCACACCGACAGGGAAAAGCAGAGGCCGTCGGGGAAACGGAAGAAGAAGAAGAGGCACAGCAAAAGCTACTCAGGTAACCTATTTTATAAATAGCCCTCGGGGACTGACTAAAATGTGGGAACCTTCCTAATATATTTGTATACACGTGTTTCTTTCCACTTCCAAGGCTCAATGCCCCCTGCCCCTAGACTCACACTGTTTCGTGCAGCTATTGTATTTTTTTAACCTGAAAGAGCTTTAAAAAGAAAAACGCAAGCATAGTTCATTCTGGTGACATGTATAAGTAGTTTATAAAGGAGTAAGGATGAATCAATAATTAAAAAGCCTATTACACATACGCAGTAAAGATGGCAATAAGCACATCTGTCAAGTGTGCTAAAGACAGCTACAAGGCACAGTTATGTGCAAACAAGAGCTCCATTAGGCTCCAGAGCAGTGATTAAGAGCAGTTAATACCGAGTACTTAATCAGCGATCGCCCCCTCTGAACTACTTACAAACACATAAAAGCAGCAACATCAATGCTGCCCTGGGGTTGTTTGGTTTTTCCTCTCATTGCAACAATATTGTCCTGGTTTTGCCTGACAACCTGGCCCAGGGGTACTTCAGGTGTCTTCTAAACATCAGGCCCTCAAAACCATCGCTGCAAAGGGAGGGGAAAAGGTCAGTCATTGAAAAAGAGCATCTTGCTGATACTTCCAGGAAGGATTGATCCCCCAGCTGGGCTGCCCTGCTGGGGCTGGGAGGGAGCTCGGCTGCTGGAGCCACACAGGCCCCCTCTTCATACCAAAAGTCCTTGGCCAGTCCCAAACCCTGGAAAAGTGTCCAAGTCCTTTAGATCCTACCACCCTTGGGTGGGTACCTTAATCCCAAATTGGAGATGCCTCGTAGGGAAGACTGATGGGTCTGTCAGCCTTTGGAATGATACAATATACTTCCCAAAGCCTGCTTCCTGCAAGATCCTGGGGTCGAACAAATGGGCAGGAAAATGGGAAAGTCTCTTTTTATCAATACTTAATGTTTTTCCTTCCGAAGAAGGTAGAGGAGAAAGAAAAGGAAGGTTTGAATACCCATTGCTGAGTTAGACAGCATAGGTTGAGCAGGTACCACAGAGGGACTTACCCTTTTAATGCAGCATGCCCCAGGGTTGTAGTTATTTACATTTCTAAACAAACCACAAACCAGAAGTGAGTTCCTAGAACAGTGGTTCCCAAACTTGCTTCTCAGGAGGAGCTGCAGCAGTGGGAGCATCCCATGCTCCCAGCCCTGGCAATGCTTTCCTGACACCTGACATTAGGACTTCTGGCTTAAGAACTGACCCCACCCTGCAAATCCACAGGGTTCCTTGGGAATCCAGAGATGTCATCGAGGGAGTTGAAACTAGATGATCTTTAAGGTCCCTTCCAACCCAAGCCATTCGAAGATTCTAAAAGTCATATTTGATCTCTGCTACTAGACAGTATTTTCATCATAAAAAGCTCCCTGTTGTTACCTTTGCCTTGCCATGATCAGATATATTTAGTATCTCTCTTTTGTTCAAAAGCAGAGGTTGAGACTGATACTGGAGATAATAAAACAAAAAAAGATTGTGTGGCACAATGAGGTATGTAAACTCACAAAGGTGTTTTTTTGTGAACTAACCACAGCACTGGGACTTCACAGACCTAATCAATATTCAGCATATCACCTAAACTTTTTGTCTTTGTGTCTAATCACAAACACACGTGAAATAAATTTGTCACTCTGATTTTTACTCTCCAGGGTGTTGATCTTGCGTTGAGTGGAGTCAGTGCTGATCTCCATTCAACACAGGGTCACAGCCCACATGGTTGTCCTCTGTGTCAGCAGCAGCCAAACTGCTTTTCCCTGCAGATAATTAAAAGCCATTATTCTAACCAAACAATCAAACTTCATGTGATGAACAAAGTCCTTGCTTCGATCACATTATTTTCTCAAAAACTGTAAAAATGCAATTTCAGTACCTACCTCCAGCAAAGAGCATTTGGTTTACTTGTGGGTAACCCTTTCTTTAGCACTGATTAAATATGGGTATCTGGAAAAGGGAATAAAACACTGGACCCAGGGACAAATACTGGCTGGGGCAAGATACCAGCTCCCACTCAAAGCTAAATTCAGCTCCAGAGTTGCACACAAGTTCCCTGTATGCTTCTCTGATGTGGGCAACATACGGTTGCCCCTCTAAAGGAGTTCCAGGATGAGACTTTCATTTGCAAAACTTTGCCTGTTTTTACAGCAAGTGGAAAGAAAAGAAAGAAAAATAAACAACTGAAACACTCACTGTACTGAAATTGCATAGTTACGCATTGTCCTTTCCATCCTGATGAGCATCTCTTATGAACTAAATCAATATTATCAAATCACTCTTTGTCTTGTTTCCTGAAAGGAATGTATTTATTCTCCAGCATCCCCAGTTCCCTGGGGCTGGGAGCCCAGCTGGGAGCCCTGCTTCTGCACAGAGACAGGAGGAATCTGTACAGGATTTCCCCACAGGACTGCTTTTGTTCCTGCACCTGGAGCATCATTGCTAGCAAGAGAAAATGGGATATACATTGGGTAGTTACAGTCCTGACTGCTCCTGCTCTCCTCTTGGCCCTTTTCTTGCAGTACCACAGGATTACATGAAGTGGAAGTAGCTCTGTTGGTTTAAAAATCCTAAGGAAGATTTCCTGCAGGAGCAGAAAATAGTGGAAATTAAGCATAGGTGAGAAGTATGCCAGGAACAGTGGACATGCTGCACTGGAGGGGCAGCTGGAACCATGAGTTAAGCTTAACTCAAATTTTTTTTTTTTTTAAGCATTCAGGCTTAAAAAAAGTCATATTTGAAAAAAGATATACAAAACACAGTTTTGCTTTGTCCTAGGAAGACATGGGAACACAACACAGAGGAATGCATGGACATACAGTACCTTTATGAAGTGACCAAATCAGGCAGGAATTTCAATGCATCCTTGGAATGCAGTGCCTGGCATTGCACCAGCAGAGCTTACCTGGGCTTTGATGCCAGGAGGGCAGAGATGAGCTGCACCTCAAAACTTGCACTTCTCTTTTTCCTCTTCTTCTGTCTTTACGTCACACAGCAAGGGCATCAGAAACAAAAGCCCATTTGCTTCTCTTAGTCTCCTGACAAAGAGCTTCCTCTCCCAAATGCAGCTCCTGTCTTGATGAGACTGATAAGACAGACCCTCGTGATAAAACAGATTCAGCAAGCCTAGAGTGTTACCAATCAGTATTTTTTCCTAGGATCTTCCACCTGATTTTTTTTTTCAGTTTTATGTTTTGTTCCAAGCACCAGTGGTCTGTTCAGGTCACCACTAGTTCTCTTTTGGTACAGGATGTTTCTCTCTCTGGTGGTTTTGCTGATGTGGAAGTTAATGGGTCTCAGTGAAGCCGCAGGAATCTTCTTCCTTGTGCAGATCCAGCTGCAGGGATCAAGACTCAAACCCCTTATGAGTTTTTAGAGCTTCCCTAAAAGCAGCAGAGGGCAGGAACAGCCTGTGACCCTGTGATAATATTTCAGAGAAGTAAAAGACTAATCAGCTACTGAGTTCTTGCCTCACCTTGACCATATCTTGTTATGCAGCAATTTCTGTAATAATGTTAATGTCTTTAAATGTCAGCTTTTACACCTAAAGAGTGGTGTCCCACATTATCTTCATGTTCTTGAAAGAAGTGGTTTAGATGTTTTTCCTCTGGAATCAAGGCACTGGTAGTCACACTGTTTGTGAGCACCCTGTTAACATCTCAACTCACTTCCAACCAAGTCCAGAAACAGCTTGAAGAATCATTTGATAAAGGTGACAGTAAAACAGAGGAGAGACTGTACAAACACCTGAACTCAAGAGAGCCACTCTTTGAGTTTGCCTGCCTTAGACCCTAGAGAATTCCTACTGACAAATGTTCACATCCGTTGGTGCAGCTCCCCTTTTCCTCCCATCTGTATGTCACTGGGAATGGTTAGGGGAAGGAAAAGCCTTGAAAGCACAAGTCCATAAGCAACTGGGCTTCAGCAACTGGGCTTTAGCAATTTCCCTGCTCACAAATCTACTTGATTTATTCCCATTTCAATACTGGAAAAATCAAATGAGGAGCACAGAACAGCTCAGAGACCACAGCTTGGTGAGGAGGGAAGGAAGGGGCAGAAGGGCAGCTATGACATGCTCATGACACAGTGGCACATCAGCCTTCCCCTGCAAAGACACAGAAGGATTTGAGAGTCCAGGTTTTCCTTTAATTCTTGAGGGACAGATGCTTCACCTCCCCTTCTGCAGACCCAGTATTGTCTGTGGGCAGTTTTTAAATGGACTATGAGAATGTTGTCAATCTAATGCTCATCTTCCTGCCAGGCCTTTGCCTTCATGTCTGCCTTTAGAAATGGTATTTGATTCAGTTATGGAGTGAGGCAGGCTACAGTGTGCTGCCCATCCTTCTGACAGTCCTGCTAAATCCTCTAGATTTAGTAACTTCGGCAATTTAATATCTAGAGGATATATGTTAACTAAACTTAAAAGCGAAGTTGCCCAAATTCTGCAACATCAGGATTGGTTTTGGAAATATGAGGTTTCTATTAAGTACATCAAACCACCTGTTTTTAGGTTATCTGAGGAACAGATGAAATTGGTTTCGTTAGTAGCACCTCAGCCATTAGATACACACGCATGCAAAAATGCGCCACTTTTGTTCATAGTTGCAAATAATTTGCATTTCCCCCTCTTCCTGCAGGTGTCACGGCAAGGCAGAAGGTATGAGAGAACCTCTCACGTGTCCCTGGAGTGCTGCCAGCTTCTGAGACTCCAGGTTCTGCAACAATGAAATGCCACCATGGACAACTTCTGCCCCACCAAGACCCACTGCCTCTCCTCATGCAGCCTTTCACTCCCCTCCCCAGGACCTAAAGAGCCTCCCCAGAGACTTTGGACCCCTCAGCCTGTGCCTTGCACTGGGCACCTGTGGGGGAAGGGGACGTTCCTGTCATAGTGGCAGTGCTCTTAGGCCAGACTCCTCTTGAAATGACAGCAGAGTGTGGCCCAAGAACAGACTGCAGTGTTCAGCCCCAGCAGTGCCTCAACTAAATTAAGGGTATAAATTAAGCAGTGGCTGTACCATCACGGCTGGAGGTGTGTTAACTCCCTCTTCTCATCGCCCACTGATGACTTATATTGGACCAGGTCCAAGACCCAAATTAGACAAATGTATTTTTACTCTCAATCACCTAAAGCAAGGGAAATCGGTTACAGGAGGAAAAAAAGTAAAAGTAAAAGGGTGTATTTTAGTAAGCATATGGCCACATAAACAGTGTCTGGTTCCTACATGATGCTTATGTGCAATTAAGTTGAAGTGCATCAGTAGTCTTAAGTAGTCTTGTCACTCACACTGATGCATCCATCAACTTTTGGAGGACCACGGCCCTGGTTTCTCTTACTAAAGCAAAAGGAAGAGGTTTTCCAGAGTGCCCTATTGGACACATTTTCAGCTTATCCTTTAGTAAATCTCTGGGTTTGGCTTCCATTGTCGGCTGCTTGTACTCGAGAGTCTATGTCCAAGCTGCAGAACGTGTGGAATCATGTTACTTTGGCTTTAAAACTGGGACTGTGCAGTATTGTGTTTTCAAAATTCAGAGCTTTATTTCTCAAGTTTTGTAATAACACTGTATAATAATTTTGTACATAGCTGTCCATTTAAAATGATGTATGTTTGTTGAATCTATGGTGTGATATGTGCTGAAACATAAATCTAGTGGAAGAGCTGGGTACATTTCAGAACTGTTCATTTATATGGTAACTCACTGTGGCTAAACTAATGTGCAGGCTAAAGCTTATTTTGCTTTGCTTTATAGGACTTGTAATGTCCTTGTAATACTGAAAACTTAGAAGTGAAACCAAGAATTAAATCACTGGTTTGCTTTAACCAAGGCATCACTATGAGCATATTGAGAATTGGTCAACAGAAGCAGAGATGGGTTGAGAACAAACACGTGGGCAGGTTCAGTGCAGGAGACCCTGCAGAGTAGCACATCCCTGTGGCAACAGAAAACCCATTCCTGCTGGCAGCAGCAGACATCCCCCCAGCATTCCCTGTAGAGCCATGTCACCCAGGTTTGATTTGCAGGACTGTCTCTATCACATCTACAGGTTTCCCTTTTTTTTTCCTGTCTTTTCCAGTCTCAGAGCACATCAGCCAAGCACCATCCTTTTGTTCTTCAAGCTAGCTCTGCTGCTCTCAGATTAGACTCCAAGCTGCAAAAACCTCAGTATTAAACACATTCTCCCAGCAGCTTTGCAACCTCCCTGTTTCCAGAAGAGCCTGTAGCCCAGGCTAGCAGTGCACAGCCAGCCTCCTCCTCACCATCCCACTGTTTTATCAATAGGAACAACAGCATTTGGAGATGCAGGACTGGGGAACAAACAGGTTTTCTGGGTGTTACCCAGGGAACCTTTCCTGCTGATGCCCCACAGGCTGCTCACTTCAGATGCTACAGCATGTGTCCATTTCTCCATCTGGGCCTTTCAGCTTCCCTCATTTCCACCCAGAGAGAGCAGCCCATTTTGCCAGTCAGAGTTTTTATTACTCTGTGTGCTTACCTTGGCCTTCAAAGAGAGGGTTTTTGCCATTATCTCTCCCCTGCTTTCAAGAGTTTACAAAGAAACGGGTTATTTTGAGCCACCAGAGGCTCTTTGTTCAATAGTCATCTGTAAATTATCTATTCAATCACATCCCAATCAGCAGACTCAAGCACAACATTTATAATTTATTGCTCCAGAGCAGCTCTGCTTCCATTACAGTGATTATTTAGGAAGAAGAGAAGAAAATAATCAGGGCAGGTCAAAGACTGATATTCAGCTGGGATGTGCAGTTTTGTTCCATTTATGAGCTTGAAATAAAGCTCATGATCCTGAAGATTTTTCAGTGGTTGCAAGACCAAATTAATTGTTGGTAAAAAGAATATCACAGCCAATTCAACAGAGCTGAGGTCATTTAAGCCAACCATGAGTTTAGACCTCAAAATAGAATTCTTATGGTGTATCACAGCAACTGCACATGGAGTCTGGTATGTAAACCAGGCTGTGACCACGACAAGCTTCTTGCTGCCAAATAAATGCATATTCTGTAATTGAGCATTGGCTATATGATAAAATGAAAGTATGGGAGAAATCAGCAGAAGTCTTTTCCAAATGTTTTGCATCAAAAATCAGATATGTTTAGTGAGATGGATTTTCAGGGTTAGTTTTTGAGGAGTTTTGATTGGGTTTTTTTATTTCAATACTGAAAATATTTCAAAGTCGAGAATAAAATAAATACTTGGTGAGTTTCCTTTCTCTGGCGGGGATGGGGAAGACCTATGATGCATGAGAATTCGTCCATCAAAGTCCTATATTTTCCACATAGGATATAAAGCACCTAAGCATGTAATTGTCATATATGCTTAGTAATGATAACCAATTGTTTTGCTCTTGTGCCAGCTCCCTCAGTACCTTTAGGTGGATCCCATCCAGCCCCATGGATTTGTGAGTGTCTAAGTGGCACAGCAGGTCGCTGACCATTTCTTTCTGGGTTGGGGGGGGCCTATTCTGCTTTCTTTCCCTGTCTGCCAGCTCAGGGGGCTGGTTGCCCTGAGGATAACCAGTCTTCCTGTTAAAGACTGAGGCAAAAAAAGCAGCCTTTTCTTCATCTGTGGTGATCATGTTCCCCTCCACATGCCATAAAGGATGGAGATTTTCCTTGTCCCTCTTTTGTTGGTGGTATATTTATTTAAACACTTTTTGAAATCTTTCACAGCAGTGGCCAGATTGAGTTCTAAAAGAAGTTCTGTTCTTTTGCCTTCTTAATTTTCTCTCCACCTAACATCTCACCATCCCTGTGAGTGTTTAGGAAACTACTTGATGTGACACTTAGTGCTGTGGTTTATTTGGCACGGTGGTGTTTGGTCAAAGGTTGGACCTGATGATCTTGGAGTGTCCTTCTCCAACGCTAATGATTCTGTGAAAAAAACAGAGATATATAAATGGAGCTACATCGAGTTCATGAGCACCACCACAGCTTTGCACTGTACTTGGAGCATGGCAGAAATCTCAAAGCTATGCCAGTATCTTTTGGGCTGAATGTGCCATTTGGTCCTCTCCTACATTCCATGCAGGCAAGGGGGCTCAGAAATACCTTCTGTTCCAGTTAGAAAGAGGCAGGATAAATTGAAATAAAAATGCATAAGCCTGTTTCAGCAAAATAACCAGTTTCTATCCTGTCTAAATGTAAAGCCTGGATGTACGGCTTCGTATTTCTGGTACACAGTGATCAACCAAGTACAACATGCAAGCTTACCAGTGCTAAACATCAGCACTGTAGGAGCCCTGGTTTGTTCTGTCTGTGTGGTAACAGCCATGGCCATGAAATATGGGTGAACATGTTAGTCATGAGGTTATGTCCACATAATGCGTCTGAAAGCAAATACAGTCATGAACCAACTCCATCCGGAACCACATTTTGTTTGGTCACCTCACAATCAAAACTGTGGGCAGGATATGATAAACAGCTTTCCCATGACTAGAAGTGTGACTACAGAGGGTTAAACATGGGGCAGGGATAGTGACAGGACCTCTCTAGATGTTTGCATAGTGTCAGTCTTGCAAAATAACCACATGATTTGCAGGATTTGCAATGGAAATGACGTCCATAGTAAAGAAAAATGTTTCCAATTCCTTAGTTCAGAGCAGGTACCAGACCTTAAATACCAGGGGAGAATTTGATCACTGCAAGTTAATCAACATATTCAGTCAGCTCTGTAAGTAACTCACCCCTTCATCCGTGCTGTGCTAGCACTTAATTCACATTAGGAACTCTCTAATGCTCTCTTTGCTGCAGCATAAACAACTCCTGCAAGAGCTGTGTGTGACAATTCACACAGAGCCAGGTGTCGGTAGGAATTAGCAGGAGCCCTGTGCTTCCCTCATGGAGACTTCAGGCAGACTCACCCTGCATTACTCCAAGTCAGAAGACAAGAATCACTCTCTGGCAGTCAGCTCCTATCAAGTCAGTTTAGATACACTCCCAGCCTGTCAAAGTAGGCTTTTTCTAAGATCAGCAGTCTTTGCTGATGACACCTTCATTCTTACAGTTATGGTTGGTTTGCCCTGCTCAGAGCATGCAGAACCTGATGTGTTTGTCTGGTACTTACGTGGCTTCATACAGCATAATCTGCTAAAAGTTTAGTCATGAATTAGTGACAATTAGTGACCAAATCCATCAGTCAGAATAGATGAAGAAAGAGGAGAAGCAGAGGCAGCACATGCAAGAAGGGCAACAGGTCTATGAAATCTGGTCCTGTAATCCTTTGAAACCCACGGCTGGGTTTTTGTAATTTGTAATCTAAATTAAACCCTCAGAAGCACACAATTTCCAGGAGTGATCCTTTGAGACCAACAGGTTTTTCTATACACTTTGCCATGTTTTGTACCTCCATTCATTCAGGTTTTCACAGCTCAGGTAGACAAAACCAGAGCAGTGATGATGATGGTCCCCTGAAGGGGAGCTTGGACAAAATAATTTCCAGGGTCCCTTCTAACCAATGTTTTTATCATTCTCTGTTCAGCAAGAAGCAGATACAAGAGAAACAGAAAAAATAGGAGTAATAAGAGTCCAGAAAGCTCTTTCAGGTCTGTATGTTAATCCGCTTTGGTGAACTAGTGTCATACACAGAAGAACATGCCACAGGGGTAGTGACTGCATTCACCATACCAGCAGTCTACAAACCCATCCTCAGTTACAGACAAATGGTTTGTTTTTCTAAAATACCTCCTTAATTGGAGAGGCCCCAGGGAGAACAGCACAAGAAGGGGGCTTTCTCCCTCCCAGTATTTTCAACTGCTCTACCTTGGTAGAGGTCTAGAGGACAGAGATGAGACCCTGATCTCCACAAGGCATGTTCCGTGACACACACAGCTGCCTGCAGAGGTCTGGGTGCAAACCACAGCACAACTGCATGTAGATCAAATGAGAGCCAACACAGAAATCTCTTCAAACCATGGCCTATCTCAAGCCTAGCAAACATCCAAAGATTAAAGCTATTATGTCCTGTCTCTAATCCCTTCAGCTATACAAGGCCCAATTGAAGTAACTGTTGACATTTCTTTCAATTTTGAAGAGTTCATCCCTATTCTCTACAAATTCCTCTGCTGATCCTACAACACACCTTCTCCCAGCCTCCTGCTTTTCACAGTCCATCCCCGTACTCTACATAAACCTTGGCATGGTTCCTTGAACAGCCTCTTCACTCTGCTGCAGGGCCCAGAGACCAGCAAAGAGGTCTTAGCAGCGTTGCCTCCCGACATCTGCCACCCACGGCTGCTGCTGCTGGCCCAGGCTCCTTCTGCAGCAGGTCCTGAGGCTCCTGCCTTACCACCAGCTGCCAAAAAGTGCAGCCAGCTCCCTTAGAGGACTTTTGCATTAACTCCATCCCTAGGACAGAGTCCGCAGGCATCAAGCACACACAGTTCACGGCCCCATCCCTGCCAGCAGCAGGGGCAGTTACAGAGTGAGAAGTGAGTGCTTTCGCTTTGTCTCCAACTTTTTCCAACTGCTTCTGGTTTCCAACTGCTTCCAGCTTTTTGATATGAAGAAATGGAGGCACAGCAGTAGCTGGATCTTAATGAGAGGTGAACTGCAAAGACTAAAGAGGGGTTTTGACAGCCAGAGAACTGAAATTAAATGCCAGCAACTTGGGCTACTGAGATTACTCATTTTCTGCCACTGGCTTCCTCAGAGGCTGTGGGCAAGCACAGAATGCCATGTCCCAGTTTCCACATCTTTGAAATGGGGGTAATGGCTTCCTTTGAAACACTTTGACAACCACTGATGAAAAATACCAGAAAAGAAATATAGTTAGGAATAAGAAAAAAATGAAAAATCTCTTTTTCTCTTCTCTGGCATCATATTTGCAGCCATACTAGAGTCAAAACAAAAGGAAGAGGGGAACTTGCAAGGAATTACTGTTCCCCTAATGCCTCTCTGAACCCAAGTTGCAGAAAAACCTTGAAAACCCCTAGGAATGTATCTGAAAGGAAAAGAGCAAACCTTATACTGAGAAGATTGCATGTACAAGAAAGGATTAAGATCTCTGTTGTCTCCTACTTCTTATTTTTATCCTTTTAAGAAGCTTAATCATCGAGAATAAATTACATGAGTTGCAAAGTCAACAGTGAGGAATATTACACCAGGAGCATCTCAATGCGAGTCAGTCCCTGAATCCAAAGCAAAGCAAGTGGAGCCCATTGGGAGCTAATGAACAACAGCTTTGTTCCAGTTAGGGAGCAGCTGTCTGCATGAACAAGGGACTAACCCTCTCCCCAGTTGGGTTATCCATCCTGCTGCTCAACTCCAGCCATTTGAAGAGAAGTACCTCTTCATATCCTCAAAACTATCTTACACTGCAGATACTAACTGTGTGCTTTACACTTTCGGTGGTTACCTTGAATGTGTGTGGGGCACAGTTTTGAAACAACTTCCCCCTCAAGAGAAACCTTTTAGGTATTTATAGCACACAAGGGGAAATACCAGGTCTTCTGAAACATTCATTGAAATCCCTGTTTCTAGTATAATAGTGCCCAATAAATGAAATTCCCATTACAAAGAAAATCGAGTTTTACTAAACAAGGTAGCCCCATATCAGTCCAGCAACACAGGCAATGAAAAACTGGGAGTGTTTACATGATCCAAATCACAGAGGTAAGATATTTTTTTAGTCTGACTTAAAATTCTAAACCCTATGCCATCATAATACAGCTTCTCTTTGAAGGCTAATGAGAAGTGTGTGTATTTTTAGCATGTCAGTAATCAGATGGAAATGTGGAAATGAAAGCCTGTATTGTGGTGGTCCTCAAGCATCATCAGCTTTCCCCATAAAACAAAAGGTGGAGTAGTAGAGCACTGAAAACAGCTTCACAGTTAATTGCAAATTAACAGATTCAACAGGATCATCAGAATTGGGCCAATGTATTGAGCCAATCTCTGTTCCCTGCCCTGCCTGAGTGGTGCCAGTGCAAGTGCTTGTCTGGCTGCATTGAGATGTGTGGATATTGATGTATGTATTCACCGGGGAGGGGAGGCTGCACTTTCTAAGGAGATATTTCACACAGAGTTGTTTTTTTTTTAAATATACCCACAAGCTCATTTGAACATTATCAGCAACGTAAGTTACAGCTGCCTTGAAGTTATACTAAAGCTTTAATCTTTTTAAGAGCGTGGATTTCTCTGCATAGTCTCTAAAGTATAATCTTTCGAGAGACATTATTATAAGCCTATTTATCATTCAAAGCATATTAGCTGTTTCTTGTATAGTACTACTTGTTAGCAGGATTTTTAAAAATAAGACTTTCCTTTACACAAACCCTGTAGCAATTTAGATGAGAACTCTGATTTTAAAAAAAAAGCTTCCTAATTAATAGTCTTACTGATTCTCCATATAGCTTAATTAAAATAAACAAGCAGCAGAATTTTAACATGAGCATTTCTAATAAGCTTTTTTTTTTTTTAATCAGCTCATTTTACTCCTAATATTTCTAGCAGAAAGTGGCTTATTTCTCATTAGGCTTTCTCATTTCTCATCAGGCTTTTTCATAGGGCTGAATCCCTCACTTGTCCTGTTAGGGGGTAATTACAGACATATGTACAAGTTTACCACAAAGATTGTAAAGTCCTAAAGGGGATACATTAAGTTGTTTACATAAATTAAATGTAAGCCTGCTTTACCTTTGGGGAAACTGCTTATCTGTGGAAAAAAAAAATGGAAACCAACAACAAATTAATTCAAGTAAACTGCAAATGTAGTTAATACTAATTTTCTATTATAGGCCTTTGACTTAGTTATTTTAACTGGTACTATTTAGTATGTAAATCAAATGTTATTTACTGGTTGATTTAACATTTAATGTTTTCAATGTAAGCCATTTTTACTAAATTAAGATTGAAAACAAATATCAAAGGTTTTATTGCTTTCTTTTGCCTTAGATGCATTGGTTCACAATTTTGGTGGGGCTGTAAGAGCTGCAGACTATCATCACTATGAGCTGCTAGGTTTCAAAGACAAACTGTTCCAAATTATAGGAGATGCTTTACAGGTATGCTATGGACTAGAGATGCATCAATCACAGGTTTTAATACAGCTCCATTAATGAGTTTTTTCTGTGTTAGTAACTGCTCAAAATTGCTTTGTCGGGAGGAAAATGGTCATTAATAAGTATTAACCTAGCTCTTTGAGAACATAAACGTGGTTTATGTACCAAAAAATTCTCTCATGCTGCACTGGAAACGAAAGTCCCCACCTAGTTAACTCCATTAAAACTGCTGATGCTTTAATGTGTGTTTTGTCAAAGACTGGGATCATGCCTACATATAGTCCCTAAAAATGCTGCACCTGCTGAGCCATTTCTGGAGCATTGTTAGTTTGCCCACTGCTCCCCTTTTAGCATGTGCTGCTTCTGCCATTTTTGATGGCCATTGCTGCAGAGGGTATATAGAGAGAAATCACACAGCAGCTCCAGCTACTGAGATTAAGTGCCCCAGGATACTGCTCATCCACAAGAAATGCAATGGTTTGCAAAAAAAGGTTTTCTCAGGCAAACAGAGCCAAGTCTTGAGCCAGCAAATGCTCTACTAACTTTGGTAGGACTGTCTCCATGTTTAAAACTGGGCATACATGCAAGATAGGGACTTCTGGAGCCTTTTGCAAGAGTCTCTGAGAGAAACCATACAGTCTCAAGACAAATACAAAATTTTCCCTAGATGAAAATTTGGTTTAAGGGCAAAATAAGAAAGACCATGTTATTAATTTAAATGCTTACCAGTCATTTCCATGTGTAGTCAGAAATAATTAAGCAGCTCACCCTGAATCCTCCTCCCCCTCAGCTGTAGCTTGTTTACTTCATTAGGCTGTTTTGAGGGTTTCTCTTTAAATCCCCACCCGTCTGCACTCAAGGTAAATCGTGGCAACATGGTTTTTCAGGATGAAGTGACTGTGTCCCTGCTGTTTGAGATGTTCCCTCTATAGAGGAACTGTGGCAAGTTCTGTAGGAGGCATTCCTTTACGCCTTCATTCATCCCACCGAATGGCTGATCAACAAGGGGGGGAAAACCACCAGGTAGGGGTTTACTATGCTGATAGCATTTGCTCTGTCCTTTTTTTATGTATTACAACAAGAATGTAGAAGGATCAAGAGAAGTCAAAAATGAGCCTTTATGGCCAGGACTGCCTTGCTCCTGACTTGCACAGCTGAAACTGCCGCAAACTTTCCCTTGTAAAGTAGTTAAAATATCCCTGTTGCTTACCTTAATAGGAAGATCACTGTTATTTCTGTGTCTCTGTAGGAGTTACCAGTAGAGAGCAGTCGTGAGGAACTTTGCTAATCCATGCACCTCTTCGTTGTCTTGTAGAGCCGGAAAATGGGACTGGGGCAAGCCATGGACAGTCTGCTATCAAGCGTGCACTGCTCAAATCACCACAAAACAGTGCCTAGAAGATCTGTTCCAAAGGTGAACAAATGCACCCAAGTTAATATGGACTTGGAAGAGGAGAACTCCAGTGCAGACCTGAGCCTTTCTCCAACTACTGGCTTTCCTGGGAAGTCAGAGCAACGTCCAGGGAACGCATCACCTTCCCAGAAAGATGTTTCCTCTTCCTCCCAAGGACTGCCTGTCATGCCAGCTCTGCCACCACAGCTGCCTGCACCTCCACCCCCACCTCCCGTGTGCAAGGTGCCTCTTCCAACTGTTTCCATGCCTGGCATAAATGCCCCATTGCTCCCATCTCCCCAGCCATGCAGCAATCCTGGGTGCAGTCATCTTTCCAGTGGATGTGGGGAGCAGCCCCACACTAAGAAGACGCCGACGCTGAGGATGAAGGTGCTTCACTGGCAGAAGCTCCCCTCTGACGTGGTGAGACGTACGTGCTTGTTTGTAACACTGGGCTGATGGGTTCATGCCCTTTGCAGCCAAAGGAAAGCACTGATGGTGGGGGACTAAACTTTCACTCATAAGTCAGGTCACACAGGTGGTCTCATTGCTTGCTCTCAATCATAATCACAAATAAATGTGGAAAGCCAATCCTTGGCCAATTATTGGAGGAAATAGTAGTTTGGGAGAAGTTCTGAACTGACGCTCTGTGGCTGCTGAAGTTACCTTCTCTTAACCTCTCAATCTCTATTTGTTACTTGTTAAAGGGGTGTTGTGAGTCTGCACTGATTAAGGTATGCAAAACACTCTGAGTGTGTGGAGTGGAAAGATCCTTTGAATGGTGATGTTCTGTGGTTCTTCTTAATGAACTGCTGGCACATCACCAGTGAGCGAAAGTCTCAGCTGATGCTTTTGCTTTGCTTTTTATTTTCTTGCACAGCCAGAGGATGCATCAGCCAAGATCTGAGGCTGAGAACTCTCCTCAGTAGGGCTGGGGAGCGTGTACACTCAGGGTGGCCCCCAGCTTTATTTCATACTGACCGCAGCCACGTAATTTGTGTGGTGTTTCACACACACAGAGAAAATAACACTCTCGTTACCGTGTGCCAAAGGGGCTTGCGAGTCTTGGTCAACTTCCAGCAGAGACTGGAAGCACATTTCCATTTTTGCTGCAGTTTTTAATATTCAGTTCACACAACACAGATCTCAGTTGTTCTTCCTTGCTTATCTCCAAGACAAGGAGACATCAGGGGCAAGAATTTGCTGCTATGATAAAATATATAAATGCAAATGTAAAAAACTGAGGCACTGACTGCTTTCTTGTGCAGTGACACAAATTGAGACTCATCCCCACTGTATTCAGAGTCACCATTGCAATTTCTCCTAAAGCAAAAGGAGGTGAGATCCTATGCTAAAAGTTCCTGTGTCCTACAAGTTCATGTTTTGAAGTTCTGTTTGTTATTTGGATGGCTCCTGATGATTCTGGTAATAATGTTGGGTTTGGGAGTCCTTATCTCTTGCAAAAACAGATGTTTACCTAATTGGATGCAGCATCCCCTGTTTGGGTACCACAATTCTCCAATGTGTAGCTGGTCAGCAATAGCAAAAACAATTTGGAGCAGCCCATTAAGCTCATCTGCTGCCTTCAGCTCAGTGAATTGAATGTGGTAGTACTCTTCCAGGTTTAATTAGGCTTCAAACCTTTGGGATGCTCTCTGTGGGAGCTGTCACTCTTAAATAATTCACATTTGTCCAGGGCTAATGAGCATCATATTTCATTCATCCTTGAAAGTGTTTTCCCTTTTAGAAATCACACGGCTTTGAAAGTGCTCCTCATCCTCTGTGGTGCATCTTGTGCTGTTATTCTCTTCCAGAAAGCCGCTCCATGTGGGCTGTGATGCCAAGCAGCAGCAAGGAGCTTGTGGAACCTGACTACACAAGCTTGGAGCTTCTTTTCTCTATCCCACCAATGACACGTAGAGAGAAAACAGGGCCAAAAAGAAAGAAAATAAAAGAGGTACTTGGACTGCCCACTTTTTGTAGAAAATGGCAAAATTCTTGGAAGTGAAAAGCTTATTCATTCTTTATTGTTGTCAATCATTTATAATAAGAAAGTTTGAAATATTTTGAGATCCACTGCCTGAGGTTGCCTTAAAAAAAAAAAACACAGGAGAAGTTTAGAATGAAACAAGTTAAAGTAACTCTGCTGAGGGATAGGTCTTCATCTGAGACAGGGAGGACAAGGGAAATTCAGTATTAATTCTTATAAACTGGAATAAACAAATCGATGTCCATCTCTATGCCTTTGCTTATTTCTCTTTCTAAAATAGATCTAATAACCTGTATTGTTGTCAATCACTTGGGGTTTGATCAATGAAGGTTATTGATAATATTATTACCAAAAAAGAATTACTCTCGCCCAATAAACATAAAAAAGCTCTAGAAAATCTGTTACAATCAAGGTAAATGTATTTCTAGCTGATTGATTTTTTTTTTTCCTTTTTACAGATCACATTCATAGGTCCAAAGAAAAGTCTTCTTCTGAGCATATTTCTGAAGCAATTCAAGTGGTAAGATTTGGAGAGTAACATCTGAATTACTGATTTGATGTGTCTATGTGTTTATTCAGATATTAAATGAAATTAATTTAGCAGAAATACTTTGCAAGTACTATCTTTCTTTAACAAGAAGTCAGCTTTTTTCCATTTTTTTTAAATAATGAGATGTGACAGTCTCTTTCCAGACAATTAATATCATTTTTCAAACTGGTATTAAATCTAGAATGGACTACTAATTCCTAAAGAGACAATATTCATAAATGACAGCACAATCATGTGGAAACATGTTTTTCTTTGGTATTATTGACATAAATATCAAATTCTGGCAGGAACTGTTAGTGAAGATTGTTGAATGGAAGTTTCTAGTCACTTCATTGCTTTTAAAGAGGCATCTTCATGGGTTCAGATCCAAAATCATACATAGTTTTTATGTGCAGTTTTTCTATAAATAGGAAACAGTTTGAATAATTAAACAAATGGAAATTTACCAAGTCACAGCCCTCATGGAGGGGTGGGGAAGGAATGGAATTTGTACTAGTTTTTGGGAAAATGTCTTTACTCTTAGATTCCCTGAAACTATGGCAGGATGATGATGGATGTTCTGCTCTCTCTCTGCCCTTGGTGTCATGGCCCATGTTAAAAGGGTTTCAAGAAGAAACCCAGCCAAGGAGTCCCTTTTCATTAAGAATAAACAAATCAGAATCAGTCAGAGGGATGTTTTTAATTATTATTATTATTCTTTTTCCATGACAAACTTCTTCTCAGTGGGGGAGAATGGTGCATAGCCTAATGCAGATGCTATTTCCTCTCCCTGCATGATTCCCTGGGCAGTGGCTGAGCTCTCCTGAGAGCAGCTGGTGACTGTGGGATCAGAGAGCTGAGCCCCACTGCACTGGTGAGGGATGAGGCTGCTCTGGAGCTGGGTGCTGCCTCTGTTAGCACTGGTGCCTGAGGAGCCCAGCTCTCCAGAGCCCAAACCACAGCAATCTGGAATCATTTCAAACACATGTTGCCTGCCACAGTTTCTGGCAAGGATTTGAGTTAAAACCTCCTTGGAGCCATTGGTTTTATCCTTGTCTTTGCTGCAAATGGTGGAATTCAAACATAAATATCTTCTCAATGACACTGGACACCCACAGTAAAAGCAGAGCTTTGGGGTTTTTTGTGTAAATATGAATAAAGGCCAGAAAGCACACCTAAATTATAAGGAATATTGCCTTAGGCTTAAACGAAAAACCTTTGCATTTTCATATCTCCACTTCACTTTTGAGGACAAAGATACAAAATGTAATGTGAGGAAAATGTAGTATGAATTACTTCAGTTGTTCCTGCAGTGCCAGCAGAGAGATTGGGGTCTTTTCCATTTGCCATGTTACTCCCCCAGTGCTCACAGCATTTCTCTCCTTCCTGCAGCTCCAATGAAGAGATTGTTGCCATGATTCAGAAAGGGGATAGATCCAAGTTGGATGCTGAGATACTGAAACAGCTTCTTAAACTGCTGCCTGAAGACCAGGAGGTATCTATTATCGTGTCGTTCTGCTGGAGTTCAGAGTGTTGTGTGTTTAGGCTGAAAAATTTGCACTGCCAAAGCAAGAAGCTATGGCTAGATCCCACATCCTTCTGCTGCATCTAGGTCAATGACATTCCAAGGCAGAGTGGTGGGAAGTCCACCCCAGCAACGGTCTGGCCTCTTCACACAAGGGTTGAGCAAGAGCTCAACAAAGATGTTGGGAAACTCAACAAAGGTGTAGACAAAATGCTGCTCTCTATCCCGTAATTTTAATTAGGTGGATGAAGCACAGTAGGATTTGTGGGCTTAGATGAATAGAGAGCCTTTCAGAGCAGGTTTCAGAGAGGAGGAAGGGAAAGGACCCAACTTTTCAAAGTGTTTTCTGGGTGTCTGTGCATTTTAGCTTGCTGAATCCCTGCCTACAGATCAGGAATTCATCCTAGGAGATGCGGTACAAAGGCAAAAGACCTTCCAGTCAAAACAAAACCTACATGTTTGCCCTTGCAAACCAGCTCATATGAAGAATTTATTGTTCATCTGCTTTAATCCCGTTGCCTGTGTACGCAGCAAGTTCAAAGCCAGTTTCATTCCTGTAAGAAGCAAATGGCACCAGAAATGTTTGTGTGGTTATTTTCCCTGTTAAATAAAATTGTGTGGTTATTTTGCTCTTTTATTCCCTGTTAGATAAATAGCCTGAAATCTTGCAAAGAAGAAAAATCACAGCTGGCAAATGCAGATCAGTTTTATCTCCATCTTTTGGAAGTTTCCAGGTAAGCAAAATCTTCCTTGTCTCTTTCCATGAGTGTGGTTCCTACAGGACTTGTCCATAAAAATTAAGGCCTCTGTTTCTTGTGCTAGAGGGATATTCCTGCCATCCAGTCTCCAGGATAAATTTTCTGACTGCTATTTGTAGAGCTCATATGAGAATTTTTTTCCCTTCCCAAACGCCAGAGAGACTTTCAGACACCTTTGGCAAACTACAGTTAAAATAACCTTGGTATGAAAAAAACCCTGACTGTTGAACAGCTATTCCTTTATGGCGTGAAGCTGCAGACTGAATCCTGTCACCAGGCTGCTGATTCACTCCACTCCTGGGCTACAGATTCCAGTTCACCCACTGGGGAGCCCACAAATCCACGACTGAATCACAGCAGTGCCTATGCTTTCACCACCTCCCCAGTTTTTACCAAGTCAAATGAGGTGCACACAGAGAACTCTTTCTGCTGTTCACAAAAACATGGTGATATGTTATAATTAATAGCAATAGCCCTCCATAAATCTGATCTGTTGCCGTGCCACAACCAGAGACACTTTTTTGAAAATGTGGTGGTGAAAATGTGGCTTTTCATTTTCTCAAACTTCTAGCTAGATTTTAAAGTACTTTATAAAATGTTTTCCTTCCTGATGAGGCATAAATGTCATTAAAGGACATCACTGCCAAAATATTTCAAATTTCTGTTTGTGAAGTTAAAAAGAAGAACTAAAATCCTGGCTAGTGTTGCCCAGGAATTGTAAAAAGCTACGGCCTCATTATGCAAGGTAGTCACTGCCAGATGTCAGTCCAGCATTGCTTTCTGAAAGAGGAGATGATAATTGTTTCTAGGACATCTTTGGAAATATCTGTGTTTGATTTATTTATAATCCAGTTCTCATGTCAGAGCATTAAAGAGAACATAAGAATGTTGGTACTGCTCTTTGCCTAAAATGGATGATGCTCTTGCTGAACACAAGTCAATTAATCAGGCCTGTGGGGTTTGGTTTTTGTGGCGTTTGTTGTGGGTTTTTTCCACTGTTCTCTTTTTAGCTACCAGTTACGGATTGAATGTATGCTGATTTGTGAGGAAACAAAAATACTGCTGGAGTGTCTGTGGCCAAAAGCACAAGCCATCAAGACAGCCTGTGAAAGTAAGTACATCAGTGCTGCACCAGTGCCCAGGCTCAGCCACTTTCTTCTACTTGGTTAGCATCAATGGTAGCCTATGCTATAATCTAATCAAAATTAACCTTTTAATTGCTGAATGTGTAGCGAACATCAAAACGAGTCTGCAAATTCCTGCTTCTAGAATATATTCTGAAGAATTGCAGTTTGTGCTGTTCTGCTCTGAAGTAGTAGTTCTGCAGAGAAAGAAGGAAATTTCCTTTATCAGAGAATCATAGAATGGTTTGGGTTGGAAAAGGCCTTAAAGATGGTCCCATTTCAACCTTCCTGCCATGGGCAGGAACACTTTGCACTAGACGAGATTGCTCAGAGCCCTACCCAACCTGGTCTTGAACACTTCCAGGGTTCACAGAATCATTTAGGTTGGAAAAGATCTCTAAAGTCACTGGATCCAACCTTTGACCCATCAACACCTTATCAACTAGACCTTAGCACTAAGTGCCAAGTTGTTTCCTGAACACCTCCAGGAATGGTGACTCCACCTCCCTGGGCAGTTCATTCCAGTGCCTAACAACCCTTTCTGTGAAGAAATTCCTCCTGATGTCCAACCTGAACCTCGCCTGTGAGGCTGTGTCCTCTCATCCTGTCACTGGGAGAAGAGGCCAAACTCCCTCTGACTACAACCTTTCAGGGAGTTGTAGAGAGTGGCAAGGTCTCACCTGAGAGGGAGATGTCAGTGCCAGATCCTGTATGAATATAGGTTACATTTTTGTGTGCAGCGGAGATTTTTGTCCATAACAATTAATCAATTCCAGTTTTTCCTGTAGTGTGCACTGATGCAGTCCAGCTCAGCTCTGTGGTGGACCAGGACACTGTGACATACCAGAATCCGATTTGGCTGCCAGAAAAGGGCATCCCAGATGATGTTCATCAATATTTCAGGAGACCCCTCCACCCAAAATTGGCCCTGGTTTTAGTTTTAAGTTGTGTCTTTCTTGGAGGTGCTCTTGCATTCCTGTTTCAGTTTAATGGTTTTAGAGAGTCACTGATCTCCTGTTAAACACTTAAACTGCAAACTTATGTTTACACGTAAAACATGGCTATACCTGGATGTCTGATGTCAGTGCTATGGTTACTCTTTATTGGGGTGCAGTCAACAGCTCTCTGCAGTCCCACCCTGATATCCCTGTTCCCCCTCTATCCCATTGTGAGGGTCAGTGTTTCTGCTCTAATTCTGCCAAAAACGTTATTCTTACCCCAGATTCCCCTGCTAAAATGTGCATCTTTTGATTATTGCTCTCACTAACAATGATAATGAGGCACAAAGCCCTTTGCTTTTCTTAACTAGAATAATATGTGCTGGGAATGAGGGCTGTAGACTTTCACAAGTTTATACACTATCATGTGTGTGGTTCTCCCTGATAAGGCAGCTGCAGGGTTGACACATCTATACTCCAAACTTAATAGAAAAACTAGATTTCCATCTATTGTAAAGAAGAGATCACAATAGAAACTTACTCATTCCACTTCCATTCAGCTGATTTATTTCTGTACTGGTATTTTTTCCAAATCCATAACAATTACTTGACATAATCTTGGATGAAAATTTTGTTACCGTCACTGTCAAACCTAAAGAAAATCCTATTTCAGATAATTTAATTTAATTTATTGAAAGTGTCTCTCTTCTTATTCTTTAGCAATTCTTACCAGTCACCGACTGCCAGTTTTCTGCCAATTGATTCTTAAAGTTGGAAACTTTCTCAACTATGTAAGTAAAATGATTTCTTTACTTGTTGTATTCTGAAGATAACAGAAAATACAATGCAAGACTTGAAAACTGAAGGAAGGAACTTTTTTCTGTATCTTTTAGGGGCGTCACACTGGAGATGCTGGAGGTTTTAAAATTAGTGCCTTACTCAGACTAACAGAAACAAAAGCAAACCAAAGCCACATTACTCTGCTTCACCATATTTTGGAGGTACAACAAAACTGATAAATTAAAATCTTGTGTGCATCATTCTCAAATATGAATTCCCCAGAAGCTAAGGGGGTTTTACCTCAGTAATACCCCACTATAGGTACCTGGAGGATGAGCCTCTCTGCTGGAAATACCATGAAAACTTTTCCACAGCTCTCTGTGCAGATGGGATCAAATCCATATACAGTAATATTTAGAGAGGTAACACTAGGTTTCCTTCCTCAAGTTCACTTGACATGTCTGCTTGCTGTTTTCTTTCTCTTCTCCAACTGCTCTCTTGTGTTGACACATATCCCAAATGCATCTGTCAAATGAAATTTATTTTTGTGGTATGAAGACAAAATCTCAGGTCAGCCTGCACACTGTGGCAGCCCATGGAATGTCAGCCTGAGCACTTAAAATGAGTCTTTTCCTTTCTTTTTAACTCCCTGTGGATGCCAACATGAGAAAAAGAATGAACAAGACTAAATTTATCCCTATGCTTATAAGAACAAAACTGAAGTGTTAATTTTTCAGTCCTGATGTTGTCCAGCTGAAAAACTTTCATATTCTTTGACTGCCTGTATAAGATAACCATTTTTTCTCTTCAATTTTAGGAGGTTGAAAAAAACCACACAGATCTGCTGCAGCTTCCCAGAGATCTTGACTTTGTTTCCAAGGCAGCAGGGTAGGACATTATTGTTTGTTTTTGTCATGTATGAATTGCCAACCTCTTTAAAGCCAAAAAGGAGCTGAGTCATTTTATGGTGGTGTAATAAGGTCACAGGATTTCTCTGCTGTGGGAGAGAGTGGTTCCCTTCAACACCAAACAGTGTTGAGATTTATAATTCAACATGGTTAAGACTTTTAGGTGGGGCTCAGTGTGATTTTTCTTTCTGTGGATCCAGTAATACCTTAGAAGAAAATTCTGTAGATAGTGAATTTCCCTCATTTTCAAGGACCAAATTTTTCTTCTATACATTGCAATAGAAACATATCTTCCCTGAAGTTTCTCAGTCAGTTCAAGAAGCATTTGGACAATATTTTTGGGGCGCACAGTGACTCTTGGGGATGGTCCTGTGCAGGGCCAGGTGTTGGACTCAATGATCCTCGTGGGTCCCTTCCAATTCAGCACATTCTGTGATTTTTAGGTGAAAGCCCATCTGGAGGTACAGAGCTTATGTAAGGAGGGAATTATTGGGGTGATTTACTGGCAACTGGGGGACCTCAGGACCCCCAGAGTTGACTATCAGCACGTGTTTCTAATATATGTGGGCAGAAAGAAAAAACCTGTTTCTGGAGACTTTTGACTTTCTCCCATGTGCCTGAAAGCCTCATGAGTCTATCGCCAGCTCTTTCTCTTTAGCTCAAAGGAATCACATGGAGATATGTTCAATTATACTAATCAGAATCCACACTGGTAGCACCAGGATCAACATTTTAAATCCTGTTATGAATTCAAAGGATTCACAGGAACCTTGTAGTGATTTAGATTTCCTTGTAACTCAAAGAAGGAGCAACTTTTAAATCTGTAGATGGATTGACATTTATTATGTAGCTGCTCGATAATTTTTTAAAGTATTTTAATTCCATAATTAAACAGAAAAAAACATATGGCTTTTGTGAGTTATCTTTGCAGAAGCTAAACTGAATGTTGTTTTGAACCGTGAATTTCTTTTTGGGTTGTGTCATAATAGAAATACTTTTCTTGACTGAAAGTAGACCTTGCTGGCCAATGATATAAATGCACTCTTTATATAAAGTAATTGCCCTCTAGTTTAGTCAGACTCTCAAACTTACAAAATTGACTGGCTAATGAACCTGTGGAGAACTGTGCACAGTGCAAATCCTGCAAGGGACTCTCCTAATGCTGCTCACATCTGGATGCACCGTGAAACACCAAGCCAAGTTTTGCTGATTCAGGAGATTTTGTCTGGCCCAGAGAGTAGTTCAGAACTACAGAAGATGTTGGTTTGGCAGTGGTTGTGTTTGGATCTCCACCCAAGCTAAACTAACACAGAGAGGAGATACAATTTTGGACTATAAATAGATTAGGGAGAAAAGGCAAGGAGGGAAAAGAACCAGCTAAATAAGGACAGTACTGGCACAGGGGAGATGAGCTTGTGTCGCCTATGAATAAAAATAGGCTGGAAATTTTTTGGAGTTTTTTGAATACTAGGACAGTGAGGTTGTTCCACAGTCCATCCAGGGAGGTAGTGAGGGCAAAAGCACAGAGTCTTTCTTAGATGTGGGTTTGAGCACATGAAAAATAATTTATATAGAAGAGAACTGCAAAAGCAGGCTCTGGGCTGGACAATTAATTCCATGATCATTTGCACAGATGCTAATGTTTATAATAACCTTTTAAGTTAATGAAAACAAAATACTTACCCCTTCAATGTACTGTCCCTTCTGTGGACCTTTCAGAATCCACATTGACGCCATGCAGGCTGAGGCAGGTGCCAATTTGAAGAAACTGTTGGAAATAGAGAAACGTTTGTTTTTGTCAACAGATGATTTAAAAATACAGCTTGGAAAGTCTTTGCAAGTAGGTAATGTGAGTGTGACACATTTCCCATCTTTCTTCCTAAACACTCTCTTCTTAAAGGCACTGTGATTCAGGTTACAACTGGACATAAAGCCCTGTGGGAAAGGGGTTGTTACTACACTCCCACTGTGCCGTGATGGAAGGAGTATCCCAGATTTTCCTTCATTTCTGTAATGTGGTACTGGGATATGGAAACAGCTGAGGACCAGATAGATTTTTCTGTGGGTAAAAGAAAGGAAGGCCCTAAAAATGAAATGTAGATTGCAACAATAATGCACACAGTGCAGCACAGAAACATGTTTTGTCTCACTGTGCTTTGTGGGGAAAAAAGTGAATAGATTTGCAATATGCTTCCCCCCCACCCCACCACATATTTCCTAACATCCTAGCTTTTCATATTCTCAGAACAGGTCACTTAACTAAAGCTATACGGTAGAAATCCTGGTGCTGCATCTCCCTTGATCAGTCATCCCAGGTTGTGCCACATTTCCACGTGGTTGTATGATGAAATGGGGGAAAATGCAGATGATTCAATTCAGAAATAAATATCCCACACTGTGAACCAATCTTAGTTGTCAGTTTTTTAAAAACTGACCGTTCTGTGTTAACTGGCTGAAGTCTTCTGGGCAGCTCAGAATATGCCACTTTTTAATATGCATAAATTGTGTTACAAAATGTGTCTCAGGGCAGCCTCAATGCTTCAAAGGACCTGCAGAAGGAATTTTCCACCATTGAAAAGAAGAAGGAAGAACTTGCTGATTATCTTTGTGAAGACCGAAAAAAATTGTCTTTGGAAGATGTATTCAGCACAATGAAAACCTTCAGAGAGATCTTCCTCAAGGCCTTACAGGTGGTTTGCATTTGTGACTGTTTAGAAATAGGTTGAGAACTTCTTTTGAAATCAAGCAATAATTTCTATTTTCTTCTACTCTAAGCTGGGCTACCTAACCCTGGTTGCAGAAGTAAATGAAACTAAATTTATGTGCTTGCAAACTGCAGGAGAAAATGAGCATGTGGGCAAATATAAAATGTGGTGCTTTCTTTTGTTTGTTTGTGGGTTTTGGTTTGGTTGATTGGTTGGGGGGGTTTTTTTGAGGGAGGATAGGTTGGAGTTTTTTTGCTGTGGAGAACCATTCAAGTCATTTTTCCCACTGAAAATTATTAACCAGGCCTCAGTGCAATAGCAGCTTTGTGGCATGGGAAAGAATGAGCAACCTGACATGCTTTATAGACTTCGCTGATGGACAAAAGGTGAATTTTCCAATAGGCAAAGCCTAATTGGAAGATGCGTTTATGTGTCAATATTTTATTGTACTAGTTAGTTCCAAAGAATGTGTTTTGTCTCCCAGTGGATTATATTTCTTAACTTATAGCACTTTACTCCTTGCAATAAGGAGGAAGAGAACAGCAACTTCACCATAGAAGTTGTGTGGAGCACATTCCAATTAGTAAATCACCATTTCTCATCCCTTACTCCACACCTCACACCTGGACTAATGCACTTCCTTTAGAGTTTTCTTAATGCCAGGTGGTAGTGGCTTCACATTCATACATATTTTAACAGCAAGAATCACCCATTCCTGTGCTGACTCCAGGAGGGCCCCAGCCTGGATAAACCTTCTGTAGAGGGAACCATCTGCATTACAAGAAGAACTGCAAGAACACAGACGGCTCCGCTGCCAAGAGAGACTGGAGGAGTGCTTTAGGGCAGATCATAGATTCAGATGAAAACAACGAAGTTTCTGAGGAAGTGATAGAAGATGAAAGATGAAAACTATATTCTCTATTGTTCCCACTACCTGCTTCTCCAGTGAAGTACTGAACTGAAATTTTCCAAGCAATGCAGCTACCCGGGCTCTGAAATTGTGATACTGCCACTGACAGTTTGGAAAATGAACCCTTAAAACCACAGATGTTTTGGCAATATGCTTGATCCTTAAAGTTCCTAAAACTCTAGGCACGAAGGAAAGAATTAAGAGAGTCAAGAACATAATGGCTCAGCATCTGTGGAGAGCTATACTGGAAATTTACTGTGAAGGGTAATTCTAGCAACTGCAGTTCTTTCAAGAAACAGTTCCAGTAAAGGTTATGTAGTATCCTAGCAGAGCTGCAGGAGATTCAAACTACATTTCTGGGTGCTTCTTGTTCACAGCCAGGTCAGAGCAACTAGAAAGAAGCTTCTTTTTATATCCCCAAATTACACTCCCTTTCATCTTATTTTCAGTTCCATTCCTCACCAGCACCTCACCTCAGAGGTACCACAGCTGTTAGCCATGTTGTGTGCACCTCTCTCCTTCACTGCAGACCTAGAATTAATCTCCTCTTCCTCTTGCCTTGCTTTCTCACTATCACTGCAGTAAAGATACTATTTGTACTTGAAACAGCAACATGCTGAAAAGCTGAAGGTTTTAATTTTGAAAGAATCTTTTTGTTCTGTGATTTCGATTTTTACACTAGAATCAGCCACAGGCATCATCTCTTCTCAGTGCCATTTATTTTAAGCTTTAATGCTAAGGTGCAACTTTTATTTTGAGATGAGTCTTCTGTGTAAGGCAGGTCTCTTAGCACTGCCAAAATCTTTAGTGGTATCTTTCCATTCCCACATCAAATAAGAAGGGAAATAGTTTCAATAAGTAGTGATCCTTCATGTCTCCTAAGCTTATCTACAGAGATTTGGGGTTTGTTACTTTGTTTAAACAAAATCTTTCTCACTTCCCTGAGGGTTCTTTCTGATCTCTTATCCTTCAGGTAACAAAAACTTGAGTTACACAAATGGAATTGCTTTAATAAGACTCTGCCATCTTTCTCTCCATCTACCTGGAGGAAAAAAACCAAATCAACAAAGCCTTTCCAAATACCCAAATGATATCCAAAACTGACACAGTGAAAGGAGGCAAGGGAGTTGGTTTGTCACCCAGGGCTGATGACTGTTTCACCAGTTCTCAAAAAATAAAAGAAGCAGATGGCAGGAGGAAGGAGACAGGGAGAAAATAGCTTCTCAGCTCAAAGACAAAAAATCAGAATTGGAGTTTTGCTGAGAACTGAGTGATAAAATTGTGGGGAAAAGAATCACTGTGTGATTATAGGTGGTTGTGGGAAACATTTGATTTCCCTTAGCATTTGCAGCTGTTCATAGAAGGGAGCTCCCAGCAAAGAGATGGTCTAATCTCAGGAAAAGTAGAAAAAAAAATGTTCAACAAAATCTGCTCTAGGAAGTATTCAGCTGATGACAGAGGTTATACAGGCAGCTCTGCACAGGGATGGTTCCTCTGTGTACTCCCCTAGGACAAGCAAGCTGGAGCAGCTGCCCCTCAGTAGGGTGCATATGGTGTTGGAACAGGATGTGCTTTAGATACCGTGGGGATAAACAGTTGTCCTGGAGCATCTTTTAATTCAAAAATCAAGCATCTAACATCCCACAAAGTGCAAATCCAAAGTGACACCATCTTTCACTGAATCTCATCCCTGCAGCTGCCTTCAGTAATCCAGGAAGGTGATAGGATTGTGATTATTCATTCCTCTGCCCTACTACCACTGTACCTTTTGGGGCTTTCTTGTGTTAAAGAAACTTTGTTAAGTGTGTTTACACTAAATTGTTGTGTTGTTTAGGGCTTTTTTACAATTTTTCTGAAGGAAAATTTGGTTCAGGCTTGCTCACTTGATAAATTTATTCCTAATGTGATTTAGCTTGTTCTCACTACTGTGTGTGCTGTTCAATTAGCAGAACAACATATCCCTGAATTCACCTCCTTGGTTTCCTATGGCATATTACATAGAGACATTCTTCCAGGGCCCGCAAATCTGCAAGTGTCCCAACAGCCATAATATCTCAAAGATGTTATGCAAAGACACAGCAGGAATTTATCAGGCAAGCACATAGGAAGCATACAGTGATGGAAGGCTTCTAGCCTCTCCATAAGGCTTCACCACCTGTACCTCATTCTTTCAGAAGCACCCTCTATTTGGGGCAAATGGATCCTTTTCTTTCTTTGTCAAGAGTACATGGATTTTTTTCCTTTTCAAGGCATCCAGTGAAAAGTTTCCATAACCTTGAGCCTCTAATGCTCCTATATTTCAAACAGACTAACTCTGTTAATGCTCAAAAGTTTTCTTTATTTGTTTGAAAATTCCTTTGGACCAAAGGATCCTGGACTTTTACTTTCTATAAAGGCTGGTTCTATAAACTTGTGCATGTTTCCAGGGACTTCATCAGCTCATCTTACGGAGATAGTGGCAGATGATCCACAGCAATCAAACAGATTTATCACCATCATGGGAAATTGTATTTTCTCTTTCAAACTCTCTGCAAAGGAGACCACACATGTCTCATTAAGAATCTTATCTGCACCAAATCACCAACATCTTCCTGGATGTTAGTAGGCTGCTGTGTCATATGACAAAACCTAGTAAGTACTGATCTACCTGCCATGTGAAGATTAGCTACTCATTGGTTGCAATCAAAAGCAGGCAAGCTTCCGGGTGGGATGGCAATATTCCAGTGACAAATGCAGCTCTGGAACAAGAACTGCAGAAGTATTTAAGAAAATGGCTTTTTTCATCTCTATGTTATACTACAGTTATCTCAGTTGTTCAGAACTGCCTTCTCCCACCGTTGTGCTACTTACCAAAAGCCAGAAATACTCTTCCACTGAGTAATGGTCTTCTTTTGCTAGCAGTAATTCCTTTCCTTTTTCTTCCTCCATTAATCATATTATTCTGGTACCATCAGCTCTGTGGAAACCAGAATCCTGCCTATCTACATAAATCTCAATAGGATTTATGCCATTCTGGCAGTTGTGTGAGTGGCACCAACAAACACCCAGCCTGGACTCTGGCCCTGAACAGTAGTGCAGAAATACTGCTGGCAAATTTAATGAGAGCCTGAAGAGAAACTGTGAATTGCTGTTTAACACAGCTGAACAGTTCCTGAAAATTCTGGTAGAAATCCCTGAATACAAACAAGGTTGCTATGGGATAAATCTCTAGAATGCTAATTAAGTTAAACTAATGTTCTGTTTTGTGGACAAAGGGACTAATTAAGAAGAATGCATTTCAGCCCACAGTTGAAAGTTGCAGTTAAAGCTGATGAAATAGTTTGCTGGTAACATCATCACATGGAGAAGGCCAAAGGGATTGACCAGGGTGCTCTGTTCTGCTATCTACCCTCAAACCCCAGCAGCTGAGAGTTTTAAGTGTGCATAGGGCATGTTCAGAATACCTATTCATTGCAAACTGAGAGTTTCTTAACAAGCTTTTCCTTCAGTGACTCTTATTTACTTTTTTATTTGTCATTCTGTCTGAATGCAGGAAAATCAAGAAAGGAAGGAGCAAGCTGCAAAATCTGAGAAAAGGAAGAAAGAGTTTAAAGGAGAAGATGCAAAGAGGCTAAAGGGAGAGTATGGAAAGTGTAGTACATTTAACAATTAATTCTGTTTTCATCAGCCAATATTTTGTTAATTAGAAGGAATTTATCTGTTAACTCCGGCTGATCTGATACAATGAGAGTGACTTGTCCATGGATGATGTAGTTGTCAAACAGATGCACAGTGAGACATCAATTATTAATTTTCAAGTGCAAGCGAATGCTTGCAAGAGACCATGAGAGGGATGTTAGAAAAAAATACCACTCCCAATGAGCAAGTTTCTCCTACTTTGCTCAAAGGTGGAGGATATCCTGCTATTGTTCTGAATAGTTGTTGGGAGACTTTTAGGGCTGTAAAAAGCTGCACACACTTGAATTTCATGCAGCACAGTAGGCAAGTTGTGTCCGGTGTTATTGTTACCACAACATTTGCTTTTTTCTGATCAGAGATCTGATTCCTTAAAGGAGTTATGTCTGTGCTTAAAGAAGTGTCTGTGCTGATTGATGCAGAAATCACTTGCTGTGCTGGGCCTCCCTGGGCATGAAGCACGTCTAATGCTAATATTGGCATGTGTATATTTTAAATTTTTATTTTGGCAAATACTTGGCATCCACTTTTATTGAAGATTTCTGCCAATAACATTTGGTTACAATTCTTGGTTCTTCAGAGAACCCCTGCAAAGAAGCCATTAGTAAATCTGAGTGGAGTTCATGCAAATTTTATGCTAGATGCTCAACCCCTGGAAGACTGGTTTTTCTTGTATATGGTGTCTAAATAGATGGCCTCCTTTTATCTCCTCTTTCACAGTTATTCACCTTTAGAAATACATTTTTAAAATACATAAAATCCATTGAAAACTGACCAAAATAAAGTTTTCAATATTGTCTCATCAAGATCTACCACAAATATGTTTTACATAATTTGCAATTATAACACACTTACTGTAAAGCTGCAGATTAAAACAAAAAAACTTTTTGCTATAAACACAAAAAAGTAACCTAATATATGATAAAATAAAATCAGGGAGCAACATTTATCAGCTGTAAGAATTAAAGGTGTGCTTTGACCCTGTAAAGAAAAGGAGCACCAAACCAGAAGAACATTCTGTATTTCCAAGAGCCAGTTTAGGTTGAACTGTCATTATTTTTGCTCCTTTGTGAGCAGGTGGATTTAATTCTTGGGAAGTATAAACTTGAACATGAAAGAGCATTTAGAGTCTGAATTATTTTTCAGAACTGATTTTACAGAGCTGTGCATAGCAGTGGTGACAAAGACAATCAGAAACTTTTAAAATTTATTTTAATCTCAATCAGGATATGGTGTCAAAATAACAGAGGGTATCAGATCTGGCACAGCAGGATGCTGAAGCTCATTTTAACATTCTTCATTCTATGTAAAGTGGGGGTTTCTGGGTTTTTTTAATCATATAATCAGCAAGTTAAGTAATTATTTTCTGAAGAAGGGGATGAAAAGACAGTAAATGTGATGAACCCCTATCAGCCTGTGCTTATAGGATTGTCAAGGCCTGTTTCCAGAAAGGATGAAATAACCCTTTAACTTTGCAGGTATCTCCCTTGATGCCAGCGATACACAGCACACAGGGCAATCTTGTGCAGGGATCTTTAAAAGTCCCAATCCTGCAGTCTCTGAATCTCTGACCTTAACTCCAGTCACATGCTCCGTCAGTGTGAATATCTGGTTTGTCCAGTTGTCTGCGGATCATTTCTCTGCCGCTGACAGGTCTGCCAGGGACAGCACACAGCAGCAATGTCTCTTAGGGCCGGCAATAATCTCGTTCTCTGGAGTTCTAACAGGAGAGGTGAAGTCAGAAGCACCCATTGCTGATGTATTAACAGATTACAAGGGAAGGTTTGAGCTGCTGAGAACCAAGCTGAGTTCAAAGCTCTTACCAAAATTCAAGTGGAGGGTACTATTTAGAAAACTGAGCAATATCTTACTTGATTCAACATATTAAAACCAGGTTTTCTATGAATAAAAATTAAGATAAGATTTCCAAAATAATTTGGTGTCAGGCTCATGCTGATTCTAGGGACTCAGACATTCTAGAGTTGAGGTATTTTTTTAACTCCTCTGCACATGTTCACATATGAATGTACGTTAAGATTTCTTTTTTCCTCATGCTTGATAGTTGATTAAGCAATTCTCCTGCTTTATTTTCTTCAGCTTCTGTTGCAGCAGCTTCCATTACTGGGCATTTAAATTCTTCTGGAGAATTCTATCAGATAATTGCAAGGATGTATTTTATACATTACTTTAAGAAAAATAACATATATTTGATATGTGTTATTACAAGAAAAAAAACAGCTAGAGGTTTCTTTGGCTAACCAAGTGGAAAAATGAGCTGCTTCTAATGAAAATTTGAGGACACAGCTAATGACCAGAGTGAGCAACAGAACAAGAACACTTAAGAACAAAATACGGAAACATACAATTAAATATCTGGTGAGAATTTAGGTATGTCACTATAATACCATAACTGCAGCAGAAAATGAAATGTTGTTAAAAGATAAAGAGCAGGTAAGTTTTGATGAACAGTACAGAAGTTCCAGAGCATAACTGCTATCATTACACATAGAAAGCAACTGCAAAAGCAGACTTCTAATCCAATTCCATATATTGATATATCCAGGGTCAAATACAAGAGCTTTCCTCTGGCAGAATTCTTATTGTCTGTTTTTACACAGGGATTACTTGTTTGGCTGTAAGTAACAAGCTGATATAAGACCAAACATCACCAACATAAATTGCTCTTGCAATAGTAACAGCGTCTAGTCTTCAAGAGCTGGGGAAATGAGCTAATATTCTGCTGCTGAAAGCTTACTGGGTCACTGTTGTATTGATTGAGTTTGCTTTTTTAAAGCATGTAATAATAGTTTTAAAACTGTGTATTAAGGATAAGTACAACTTTCAGCGCAGAGTTTACTTACAACTGCATTGTACTGTAGTATGGGTTTGTAATCCAGGATGTATTTCACTTTTGTATATCTTCATTTTAGTAAACAGAGCTAAACAAAAGTACCTGAATTTGTGAGGCTTATTAGTTGCAGCTTTAAATCACATACTAGCAAATGAGATCCTGAGCAAGTGTTTTCTTGTGCTGATAGTGAATGCTGTAATGGTATTTTTATTTTATTTATTTTTAAGTGCAAATGGAAGGACAGATTATCTGGCTCTGAATCTCCTAAAAAGATGGTGAATAAATGAGAAAAAAAGCTTCTTAATTGCATCTGGCAATATAAAACTGCTAAGCAGTTAAATTAATTCCCCATGAACTCTAGAAAACTGCAAAAATTCTTAGAAAAAAATTTTTTAAAAATTGACCCTGTGCCCCAGAGTTCAATGAGTTTGCCACAGTTCTTTTACCAAGGGCCTGGCAGACTTCAGGCCATGATCTCACAGGCATGAATGAGCATAACCATATTGCAGCAGTGCTCCTTTAATCTCTTTTTTAAATCTCCACCTCCTTATTGGCTGGAAAGATGATTCAAGTTGAGCTCATTTCATTAAAATGTGTCTTTAAATCTTTCCACAGGCTTTATGCAATCTTATTTCTGTGCATATTATTTACTCAAATACCTCAAATAATATAAAGAAGCCTCTAGTTTTGGTATCAGCTTCTTTATTTATTGGGCAGAGAAAAAGAAGTTGTGGATGTCCCATCCCTGGGAGTGTTCAAGGCCAGGCAGGATGGGGCTTTGAGCAGCCTGGTCTTGTGGAAGGTGTCCCTGCCCATGGCAGAGGAGTTGGAATGAGATGATCTCTAAGGGCCCTTCCAACTCAAACCATTCACTCATTAAAGGACTGAGTCTAGGATGCCAGAGACTAAATAATGTTCACATCTCTAGAAAGCAAAAAGAGATCTGCTGCAGCAGTGTCTGTCACGTCCCACCTGAGACCCTTAAAACCTCAGGCAATCTGGAATGACAGCCCAAGTACAATTTTGTGGGGTATTTGCTCTGGTTTATACATTCACTGTTTGTGACAGAGGGATTTGGTAGCAAAGCTACCTGATGTGAGAACTTATAGCTGATACAAGATGAATGGGGGGCCCACTCACAGACATGCAAGTGATTACAGAACTAGATGGCAGCTGAATAACTTCTTAAATGTTGCTTAAAAATTTGTCCTGGGCCTCTAAACAGGTGGATATGCACCTTCTGACAGTTTGGGCCAAAGTCTTCAGAAAATACCTATAGCACTGGGATGTACACAGTTAGTAAAGTTGGTCTAACTCAAAGCAGTTAATGTTGGATCATTTCTGCCTAATCTCTTCTCGAAAATGCCCAAGGACACAGGACTCCTGAAGCCTGGACAAGCTTCAGCTGTGCTCAAATGAGTAGTGTTGGAGCAAAGATGGCCTTAGTCACAGCTTCTGTTTCAAGCTTACTAAAGCTTTATACACCTGTCCATGCTTATCAGATTAGTTTGTTAATCTAATAAAACATGCAAACACTTTTAATTTCATCCCACACGCCTCAGAGAGAACACGTTACCACTCCCTTGTAATTTGCAGCAAGCTTTCCATATTTGCGGGCTGTTATCAGGTCACCTTTGGTCTCCTTTTTCCTAGACTAATACCCTTTCAGTTTTTCAGCCTAAGGCTTTCCTAGTATTTTCATCCTAGGATTTTCCACACCTGTGTTCATGCACTTGTGGATCTCTTCCTGATTTTCTTCAGCTGGATCTCACTTTCCCCACTGCACAGTGCTGGATCTCCAGCTGGACAGTTCAACAGGGCTCAGGATAGTGAAAGGATACCTGCCTGCATTTTACAGGTTGTTCTTCCACCTCAGCAAGATGTTTGAAATCTTCTGCAACCATGTTAACATTTTGACCCTTATTCAGAGAGGCATCCTGAGGCATCTCAAGCATGATACTTGTTGCTTTCAGCTTCATTCACCTGCATGTTTAACAAATGCACTTTTTTGCGTGCTTCAAGTCTTTCATGGAAACAGAAAATAAAATGGAACCACAAACAATGCCTTTCTGATTTGATGTGCATTTTATCCAAATAATTAGTTTTTTATTACTCTCCAAGTATAGACCTTCCTGTGCTTTTGCACCATTTTATTATTTTTATCAGGGATGTGAACAAACAGGTGTTTGGTAAAAATGCAATTCTGAAAAGAAACAGTATAGTTTGGGTTAATTTATTCTGAAGTAAATCTAATGTGCACTGCTTTAATCATGTGCACATATTTTGCTCTTATTAGTCACCCAAAAGTAAAAAGCTCTGCATTTTTTTATCTGAGAAGGCAAATGCTTGATTTTTTTTCTGTGAAATTGCAAAGGTCAAGTGTTGCCAGATGAATTGGTTTTAATGGAAGAGCTCTGAGTAACAGGGAGCTAATCTGAAACACCAATTCTGATTACCGAGCTAACAGCTCATTCCCTTCTTTATCAGTACCCAGCACCAGGTGACTCACAGGGGACAGGGCCGCCGCCTTCCTGTGGCACTTACAAGTCTCATGGCACTCTGCATGACCTCACTGTTAATGCCTCACTCAATTTAAAAGTCAAACCTTTGCTTTTACCTGAGCGAAATCTGCCTTGGAGATCTGATTTTTTTTTCCGTCTCACACGACAAAATCCATTTAAATCCACTGATTTCAGTGGACTTAAGTTTCCTTTTAACTTGGTGTTAGAAGTGTGTCACTTGGTGTCTCACTTCAGGTGATTAACCTGCTTCATATTATTTCTATGCTGAGTCAAATGGTTTGAATTTTTATAATAAGAAGCATTCGCCTTCTTGATTAGTTTGCTTTCAAAGTGTCCAGTACTTTTTTCGTGTAAAACAGTATACAGAAATAGAAGGTTTGACATTGGTGGTACTAGAAAGAAAATAAAATTAGGGTTTATGGCCATCTCAGAATGACAGTGGATGCACTTTTTTTTTTTGAAGATATATGAAAGTTATAAATATATTCTTTGTGGTTGAGAGCCACAAAGACTGAACAGCAGAAAAGTCTGTAATCTCCTGTCAAAAAGACTGGAGCCTGTCCTCAAGCAGAGCAATTTACACGTGGTTATGTCAGGATTATTTGCTTTTAAAAAAACAAGAGCATAACCAAAACCCAACCAAAAGCAAGAACAGCAATAACATTACTCTGGAAAAATATTTGAGTTCCTGTACTATTAAGTGTCGAGTACCATAAAGAGAGAAAAAAAAAAAACAAACATGAAAGAATGGCAATGTTCAATGCCATAAAAATAGTAATAAATAGAACTCTGACATCCTCTCTGATTTCAAAATGTAGCTGTAAACAGCTTCTTCTGCAGAGGAACAGCACCAGGAATATGTATTTTTGAAGCAAAGGATGCTTTTGTATTCTGTCTGTGTGGAGCTGACTCGCAAGTCATCAGTTTTGAGGAGAATTAGAGGAGAATCAGCGAGGGAACTAAGTGATGATACTGCTACATTTTGCTGTCCTTGGGGCTCCTGTTTTCAAATTGTAAAAACAACCATAAACACAATGCCTGAAAAATATTTATTCCACAACGAGATGACACAGTTTTTATTATTCTATGGACAAAATTATTTTGTTATTAAGCTGCAAAAAAATCTGAAATGTGCCAGAACAGTAAGGGAAATTTTAGAGGAACATTTGAAAGAAAATAAAGCCTGGAGGTGAATGAAACTGGGATAAACTACAAAAGGGAAAAGCAAAAGCAAAACCAGATCACTCTGCCATTGGCTCCCTTTGACAACTATCAAGATAGACCAAATGCAGTAGACATGGACTTCATTAAGCCACTCAATGTAGTGCAGAGTATGGGCTGAGAACAATTACAAAGGCAGCCAAAGAGAAGTTGTTAACAATCATTTCTGTTGCTCACCAGGACCTGACTAGCTGCATATGTTTAAGGAGATGACAGACTAGTGCAAAAGTTTTTCAGATGAGGTCCACAAGCTGTCACTGTGTGGCTGGGAAGAGAAAAACGCCAGTGCTGGGTGCTCCCATGTGAGATGGAACAAGTTCAAGCTTGAGTGGTCTGATGTTGGAGCAGTTTTAGACTGGCTGCTACCAGGGCAAGAAGCCCAAAGAGTAAAGCCTGTGCTGGAGGAGTTGTGGCCAGACCATTTGGTGCATATTAGACCACAGGCATCAAATGTCTTAAAAGAATTTACAGAAACGAATTCCTGTATTTGTTCTGGCTGAGATGGAATTAATTTTCCCCATAGCAGCCCTCCTAGAGCTGTGCTTTGCATTGGTAGCTGGAAGGGTGTTGATAACACACCAGTGTTTTGGCTGCTGCTGAGCAGTGCTTGCACAGCATCAAGGTTCACTCTCCAACATTCCCCCCTACACAAGTAGGCTGCGGGAGGAGATATAACCAGGACAGCTGACCCAAGCTGATCAAAGGGTCTACTCAGGTAAAGCTAAGAGAAAGGAGGAGGAAGGGGGCCATTTATTATTTATGACATTTGTCTTCCAGAGCAACCACTATGTGTACTGAAGCCCTGCTTCCCAGGAAGTGGTCAAACCCTGTTTGCTGATGGGAAGTAGAGAATTACATCTTTTGGGTTTTTTTCCTTTGCTTGTGTGCACATGACCCATGCTTTTGCTTTAGAAAACTGCCTTTATCTTGACCAATGAGGGTTTTTCTCATCTTATTTTCTCTGCCCCTATTCTGCTGAGGAGGGGAGCAATAGAGCGGCTTGGTCAGCAACTGGCTCCAGCCAAGGTCAACCCACCACATAGCCTTCAAACTGAAATAATGGTCAAAATAAAAATAAAGGTTAAAATTCTATAACGCAAAATTCTGAAACCTAAGCTGGAGTCTCATCTCTCAGGCCACATTAGATTGCACGTGGCATCTGGCTGTGAATATATACGTGAAATGCCAAGTAGCTGAATTGTGCATATGAAGTGCCAATGGTAGAAAGAGGCAGCGGAATTTCAGCATGTGAAATACCAGCACTGCAGTGAAGTGCGGGAAAGGAGCTGACTCTCACCACGTGTGTGAAACTTGGCAAGTCCAGGAATGTCTTAGGTGAGATATTTCCATCTGAAAAGAGAAGACATGAATTCCCCAGTATAAGGTAACAGGGAACTTGACATGGACCACAGTGTACAATGCTCTCTGCCCATATTCAAGAAACATGAGCCAAAATCAGAACAGGTGTGGGACAGGCAGGTGAGAACGATCAGCAATTTGAGAGTCTGCCTTGAGAGAAGAGCAAAAAATCTTGTCTTTTTCTGCTGAACAAAACAAAGCTGGAGACTGGATGTAATTCTGTCTATAAATAAACACATAGGGAAGGGAAAGGAAGAAGTATTTAAACTAAATGGCAACATCAGCACAGAACATATGGATATAAATCGGCCAGAAGGCTGGAAATTAGCAGAGGTTTCTAACTAGAACAACTCTGGAACTTATTCAGTAGGAAGAGCGAGGTGGTATATGATTTCACTGACTGCCAAAGCCAGGGAAACTAGGCTCAAACATCAGGAGTTCCCTTCCTGTCTTCTCTTTCATATTTATCACCTCCACTAATCCCTGCTAAATACTCAGCTGGAGCATACAGAGTGTTAAATCTTCTCTACCTCTTTTTCCTAGAAAAAGTGCTGCAAATGCTAGAATTGAAGTAAAGCAAATGTCTTCTCCTTTTGCCATTGTGAGTCCCTACAAGGTATGGAGTCTGGATTATGTCCTATACATGCACATACATAAACACATCCATGTACAGGCATGCTATAGGCATGGGTAGAATTTTACATGCACACATACAAGGCAAACATATGCGTGTTTGAAGTGGGCTGTACACACTGGATATTTTTATTTCTCTGGAGTTCATTAGAGTATTCCGATAGTTTCTTTTCATCCTACTGCCAGAGTAATAGGTTGTGGAACTACCCTTCTGCATTTTGACCACTGCACAAACCATGTGCTTGCGTGGTCTTATAAATACCACAGCATCTCATCTGAGTCAGAGTGCAAGAGAGGGAATGTGTCACTGGAAAATGCTGAATGTCTGTCCCTTGCTCTCTTGTTAGGGATCACACGCACGCAACTGCCAGGGGGAGCACAGAAGCAGCAGCTGGTGCAGTTTCCCCTGCCTGAAGCTGCAGCCTGGTATGTTCTGCTATTTTGCCTCTGTGCATGTGCGTGTGTGCTGGTATGTACGTGCATTTACACACCTCACACTAACACTGGTGCATGTGCCTCAGACCAGTCTGTTAACCTTACACATTTCAACTTGCTTTCTTAAAAGACACTGTGCCAGCATGCCTGGAGCTATAGGGCACGTGCTGCAGAAAAAGCCAAGCCTAGCCTGTGACTCGTGCGTGGGGAAGGGGTTATAGGTGACAGGCATGGTCTGTTCGCCTGTCACAACAGAGAAGTGGGTGCTTAAATCTGTCCTTGTGACACAGCTCCATATGCCTCGCTTGTTTATCTGTCTCGAAGGGAGGGCCCTGTGGTTTTTTTTTCAGGTCAGTGTGTGAGTGTATGAGTGGGTGTGCATGCGTGCCTCGCCAAAATAGTCTCGAGTGTCTCAGGCCATGGAACAGACTATGTATGTGCCTGTCAACAGGGTAAGTTCCAGCTCAGTAACAACAGTCATATGTATTTTAGGCTAATGTGTGTGTCAGTCAAACTCGGAGCACGCCTGCCTGTGTTTCTCAGGCCAGCGGGTGGATGTTTCTGTCTCATGATCCCTGTGTGCTGGAGCAGCTTGTGTGCTTGTCCCTTTCCCTCTGATTGTCGCATATCACAGGGTACTCTGAGTGTACCTGTGCACATGCCAGGCTTCTCTGAGCGTGCAGCTCCCTGGATGTCTGACAGCAACAGTCTCAAATGCCTCAGGGCAACATCTGCCTTGCAGTGACAGCGGCCTGTGTTCCTCAGGCCAGTGTCTGTCTGTCTATCAGTGACACAGGGTCATGCGCCTCAGGACTCTGTGTGTGTGTGTGTATGTGTGTGTTTGTGTGTTTCACAGGGACACAGCTCCTGTGCCTAAGACCCTGACACCGCGGTAACAGTGACAGTGCTTGCGAGTGTCACAGTGACAGTCATGCACCTCAGTACGACACGTGTCCGTACATCCGCGTGACACGGTCCCACAGGCCTCAGACCGCTGTGACAGCCACGTGCCTTGGACCCGTGTGCTGTGACTCTGTCATGCAGCCCCCTGACAGAGTGGCACAGCTTCAGACCCCTGTGTGAGAGTGCCTCGCAGCCCGATGTCTGTCCATCTGTCTGTCTGTACCACAGGCTCACCTCAGACTCATGTGTCTGCCCGAGGATGACACGGGCCTGCATCTCTCTGAGGCGCCCATTACATGTATGCCCGGGGCTGTGCGCTCCTCACAGCTGCACGGCCTCTGTCAGCTGCGCCTGTGTGCAAGGGGACCGCGAGTGTGAGGGGACCGTGAGTGTGAGGGGACCGTGCTTGCGTGGGGTGCTCCGTGTGCATGTGTGTAAGGGGACTGTGCCTGTGAGGCAGTACAGTGTGTGTGTGTGTGTGTGNCCGCAGCGGCCACCCCGCCGCCGGCGGGCTGAAGCGGGCGCGCAGTGAGCCGGGCGGTAACAAAGTGACGGTGGTGCTGGGGGCGCAGTGGGGGGACGAAGGCAAGGGCAAGGTGGTCGACCTGCTGGCCACCGAGTCGGACATTGTGTGCCGGTGCCAGGTGGGTGCCGGGCCGGCTCTGTCAGCCACCCCCTCGGCGCTTCCCCACCCTGCGTTCCCTTCGGCTCCCGCTATTCCCCAGCTCCCCTCGGCCCGGCGCCCTCCTCCCCGTGCGGGTCCCCTCTGTCCCCCGCTGCTCCGCCTTTCCTCCCTCCAGCGCTCTTTCCCTCCAGATGCCGCTCCTCGCTCCTGCTGTTCTTCTCCCTCCCCGCTCCCTATTCCCAGTCGCCGTCCCTTTCCCGCAGCCAGCGGCGGGACGCGAACGTGCCCCGGCGGGCGGGCAGCCGTGTGCCGCACACACACCCCCCCGACCCAGCCCGGCTGCGCCTCCAAATGCCACTCGGAAAGAAAAAAGCCCTGAGCTATTAATATAAATAGCTGACCCTTCACGATAAGCGACACTGGATGCCGAGGAGCCGGCGGGCGGGGGCCCGGGGCCGCCTGCCCGGGGAGGAGGCGCTCCGGGCGCTTCCCGGCGCTGGGCTGCCCCGGGGAAGCCGAGCCCCGCGGCCCGGGGTGCGCTCAGGGCTTGCGGGGATGTTCCCCTGCCTGTGCGGGGTGGCTGGGGGTCTCCGGGAGTGCTGCTCCTCCGGGGAAGAGCCCTACGAGCCGGCCTGAAGGGCAGCCGTAATAAACCTCAGGAGTCTGCCAAAAGTTTTGCTGCAGGGGTTGTTTTGGATGGGCAGACTGTGTTCCCTGCGAAGCGCCTGGAAGTTTATTCTTAAAAAAAATACATATATTTTAAAATTGAGCGTGAGTGAAATAGGGGGGAAAAAACCCAAGTTATGTAAAAATAAGGATTTAGAGTTGCATGAAAACAGGAAACATCTTGCATGGCTTTGCCTATAGGTGTTTTTTGAGTTGAATAGATTGTAAGGATTCTCAAAACAATGTATTCGCATAATATAAACCAAATTAGACACAGAGATGATTCCAAATAGAATCATAGATTGGGTTGGAAGGGACCTTAAAGATCATCCAGTTCCAATCCCCCTGCCATGGGCTGGGACAACCTCCACTAGACCAGGTTGTTTAAGAGCCCCATCCAGCCTGGCCTTGAACACCTCCAGGAATGGGGTGTCAGTAATGGTAATAACTTCTAAAGAACTGTTTTCAAACATTAGTTATGAACATATTAAACCAATGCAGCTAATAATCTCTGTTGTCCCTTTAAACCGTATGAGCACATTAAAAAGTAGTCAGCTTAGTCCAGCTCAGCTGGTATGTACCATGAAGTTTATTCTGCTTTAAAATGCAGGATAACTACTGAAAAGCTACAGATATCCTTGAATCCGAGATAATAAAACCAAGGACATTTTTCTAATTAACTATATTATGTAAATAAATGTTGTCATGCAGGTTAAATATTTAGAAGGTGGAGGAAGTATTTTTACTTGGGACATTAAACTCATTGGGGAGAAGTTTCCCTGCAAAAGGTAGCTGATGAATATGTATAATCAGGACCATAGCTATTTTTCTGCATTTATTTCCCCCTCACCTCCCCCAGTAATGTGTTACTAGGAATTTAAACTCAGGTCTTGGGATTGCTTTGGTGAAAAAAACAAAATTTGAAAGTTTTAGCTGAGGAGGAGCATTTCGTAAAGGCCCTTGTCAAACAGTGCATTCTTATGGGGTTACTGGTACTACTGCAAGGAGTCATATTGGTTCTTTTTAGTCTCAGTTTTGAGGGATGCCCTGAAGCTGCTTTCAGGACAGATTTGCTGTCCATCCAGAGAGCTGCTTTGCAAGCGTGGCCCCCAGGTGCAGCCTCAGAATGCCCTCTGAAGGATACAGGAGTGTGTGTGTGTGTGAGCATGCCAGGAGGGTTATATGTTAGCAACAGGCTGGTGGCTTAGATGGTTTAATGTGCTGCTGGGCACGTTAGATCGTCTTTCTGCAGCCTGATGAGACCAGGATGGATGGAAGGCAGGGAGAGCTAGAAAAGCTCTGGGCTCTTCTCAAAAGTGTTCCCCGTGTGTGAGACTATAATGGGATTACTAATACACTGGTTAGAAGGAGATGTCTTCAGGATTAGAGTTCAGGGCCAACTATAAAGCATTTGAAAAAGAAAATATGAATCATGATTTACTTATGAGTGGCAAATATTATGTAACTTAGGCAAGAAGTGGATTTTTTTACTACTTCAATGGGTGTTTTTTGCATTTGGCAGTTTTGAGCATCCTTTAAAATATGTGCCATTTTAATAATTTCATATTTCATATTTTCAAAGCCAAGCATGCAAGTAGATAATGGTGTATGACTTCTGCATCTGTTAGAAGTCTGTTAAGGTTTAGTAAAGATCTGCACATATTTAAGGATGTGAACAGTACTGATGAGTTCTCTCAGTGTGATAATGGCAGGTCATTAACTTACAGGTGTAATCGGTTTGAGGGGAGCTTCATTAATGCTGTGTAGTGCCATTAAAAACCTCAGTGTTTGGACCAGAACCTTGCTGCTTCACATTGCTCCTGGAAACTAAGAAAAACTTTCAGTGCCATAGCACTTGTGTATTAGAAGCAATTTCTTAAACAAGAAACACTGAATGACTGACTTATTAAAGACTTTAGAGAAAGTATCAGAAAAATTTGCACCAGATTTTTTTGTCAAAATATGGTAATTGACAGTGTTATTACCTGATGTCTTGTCCATGCCATTTTCTGAGACATTGATGGAAATGATGTTGAACAGCTTGTTTTAGTCCCCAGTGAAAGGGAAATGGAGAAAGCTTGAAAATGAATATCTGAAAAATAGATTTTCGGGTCTTCTGAAATAATGTCCCAGCTAGAGTAACTCTTCATCCCAGTAGGATACTCTTTGAGCTAATCTTTTAAAAAGGTGGGGCTGCTCTCCTCTTTGTGTAGGGATTTAAATTAAGGGCCAAATTTGAGTTTGAAGGGGTTTTAAAAAACAGTAATTCCATAATGTTTCCATGAAAGGAAATAATTTTCATTAAATATTTCTCAAGTATTTTAGTGTGTTTGTTTCATGAGAATAATCTGTGACATAGGTTGCTGCAGAGGAAATGAAATTCTGTTTTCTGGGATACTAGAAAAAAAGGCAAGCAGGTGAATGGCAGTAGGAAGTCCATCACAGGCACAAGGGAAGCTTTAAAATATGTTAAAAGAAAATTCTGCATTAAAACCCCAGCCTCTGTAATTTTCCTGAGCATTCAGAATTTAATTTCACATGAATTGATGACTTAATTTGTTGATCAATACTTAGATTACACACAGTCTGAGTTCAAAATAATTAGGTACACACTATTCAGTGACATTGAAATATTTGACATAATTTAAATATGATAAATTAATTCACCAGAAGTAATTGATTTTATTTCACCTTTATACTTGTAGCATTCTTTGTGAAAGAGGATGTTTCAGAAAGGGTAAAAGATCTCCAGATGTCCTTATGGATGATGCTGTACAAAACTTTTCACAGGCTTTCATTAAAATACCAGCTACACAGGCCCACAAACCCATATAAAGAAGCAGAAAAGGTATTTCTAAATAAACTAATAACAGCAGGGTTTTAAGGAACTGAGTAGGTTTAAGTTCAGGTTACTAATGGAGAACATCAAGAACATTTTTCCTCTAAACTGCTTTTTCAGCAAGCAAAGACATTCTGAAGAAGAGCACTAGAGGCTAATATTTCTTTCTTGCTGTCATGTTATGCCATGCAATACTTTTAATCCCTGGTATATTTTTAGGAAAGGGTAAAAACAAAGATTTTACTGGCAAATATTTCATTTTGATGTTTCTTTAAATAACACGGTTTGTGTATTTGTTTAAAGCTTTTAACTAAGATGGGAGTCCACTTTTTATGTGGTCTCTTAGCACATTGTCAGAATATAAGATGAAGTAATTTGGATACGTATAACTTAGGAAGAGAGCTTTGGTGTTGTTCAAAACATAATTTTGATTTCAGATCGTAACTTTCTCTGTGGTAGCTCTCATTCCAGGTGTACATTTCTCACATCACATCATCTCTTGTTTTGTGTCTACCTTCAAAGCTAGAACTGGTGGCTGGTGTTAGCTACTGGGGTTTTAATTAGCTAATTCCTCAGATCAGTTTTGGAGTATGATCAAAGAGTCACCTGTCACAAGGGCCAAGGGGCCAGGGCTGTGTGCTTCCAGAGGCCCTGCTTGGACTAGAGCTGTTCCTAAAAAGTCACACATCGTAAGTTCTTAGTTAACTGAGGCCAGCTGGTTGTCATGCAGTTCTAGCTGTTTCCTTAAGGTGAGACTACATAAGGCACACAGTACCTTAGTACTGAAAATCCCCCATAAACAATTTGATAAAAAATTCGAAGGGAAGGAATGATTTTCCAAAAGCCTAACGTGAAAGATGGGAAAGCTGTCACTAGTAGGTGTGCAGAGGCCCTGTGATAATCACCTCTACCTGCCACAGGTCACATCATGGTTACTGAATAGATGTGTAAACCAGCAGCAACACAAATGCATGTCCTTCTTGCCTTCACACCAACACCGGTGGCAGTGATTCAGCAGCAGGGACTAGACCAAGGCAGTTTTTAAGAAATTTTTCAAGCTGTCATTTGGGACTGCTGTTCCAGTGTGCCAGTGACAATGCTGGATGTGTCCGTCCTGTGACAATTCTGCCTTCTGGAAGTCTGGAAACAATCTGCCTGATGTTATCAGCATTTCCTTAAGAACTGACATGTAAGAAGCAAGGCCAAATAGTGAGAATGGGATTGCATTAAAAAGAGCTGTTACTAGATTTCTTAAGCTTCTCATATTAAAGTTTCTGTTTTGGACTAAATATGCAGTCAATTTTTAAAATATTTCTTCTATCAAGTCTGTGCTTTCAAGTTAAGAGTTGCTTTAGTTTCAGAGATCATCTGACCTTTTGAGGCACGTGGATAAAAATTACAGTTGATGTTGATAGTGAAGAAGAGCTGAGGAGGTTGAGAAGGGTACCAGAAAAATGGGCTGTTATGGTCTTCTGTGGTTGAATAGGTCACAGTTACTTGGACTGAGAGGTTTAACCAGGTCATAAACCCAGGGTGTGGAGTGGCTTGTTTTCTCGATGTAGTAGATGTTAACAATAAGTTTGAGAAGGTGTTACCAGTAAGAAAAACCTGGCAACATTTTGGGTTTGGGGAAGCATTGCAACATTAGGGAACAATTTAAGCAAGGGCGAAGGGATGTGCCCAGTGCTTCCATACAAGTAACTGTTGTATATTATGGTAGGTTTCCCTGTTTCCTTGTGTTAGTGTTTTGATGAGTACGATGTAAATGTACATTTTAGTAACAGCACTTTGAGGAATGCAAAGGAAAATACTGTGGGCGAGCGATTGAATGATAAAACCCAAGCGTGGCAGAAATGCCAGACGAGTAGTTTCTCTGGACGGTTTAGGTGCGAGATGGGGAGGTTTCCTTTGTTCCTCTGTTGCTGCTGACAGGGCAGGGGAAGCGGCCACACGTTGTTGTGACTGTCCCTGTTGATCATGGGCTGCTGGAACTGTTTGCAACAGGGATTAAATTAGGACACTTTTATGTGATGATTATGTGGAGTTACAGGGGCTTGTTGGCTACTGTTTTTCTGTGCGTGTGTCATGTGTTGCTCTCCTTTCAATGAGATTTAACTGTGATATTTAGTGTAATTTTTCCCTACAGGATAAAGTAGCATGGAAAGACTTTAATCTCCTAATGATTTAGTGCTTGATGATCTTCAGTGAAGAGATTGATGACCTTGAAGTCATGAGTGTGCAGTGACTGCAGGACTGTTGTTTTTGATTTCTCAAATGCTTGGGAAGGTTGATAATCCCATTTGCATGTACATTCATACAGGTTTCTAAGTAATTTTTTTTGCAAGATTCCCTGCAAAAACACTAGTAGATTTTATTTTGCTATTCAAAATGGGAGAGGATTTAAGTGTGAGTTGTTTCTTTAACTACAATAAAGAAGTCCACCCTTCCAGACTTGAAACATTTTTTGTGGTGATCTGTCACTTATAAGGTACTTTGTCCAATTTTATTTTTCATTATGCTTATACATACTTACATGCCACACTATATCATTTTAAGCTTTAGAACAACATGGTGACACTGCTATTTTAAACTAGCCTTTCCTTTGGGCATCAGCGAGATCATCTCAGGACCACCAGGATTATAAATACTGTATGAGAAGGTCAGGTTTAAAGTTTCCAAATCTCCATAAGAAAGCAAGCTTAATTTTCAATCCCCTTTATAAAGCCTGATGAATTTATTATCCTCTACAAGCATCAAAAGAAAACAGCTGAAAATTAAACTGAAATGACATCTGTTCTATTTCATTCCTGATGTTAACTTGTTTACAGATATAAGAAAAGTTATGTTCATATCCTTGGATCATATTACTTCCCACAGGGACATGACTTATGCTTCTTCAGAAGAGAGAATTAAAGACGAGCTGACTTATCTAGGTTTTTTCATGTTTGGTTTCCTTTATTTTAGTATTCTGCTAGCATTAGAAAATGGAAATGGAAAAAAACTTTTTCCACTGTAGCATTTTCTGTCAATACACCTTGAATTTGTATTCTTTGCTTCTGTTGCTGGAGTAAGTATGTATTTTATTCTAGTGGTCTGTGGTGGTATATTGTTTTGATGTGGCTTGACGAAACAATGAATTCGGTTTGAGGGAAAATAACTAGTGTTTGAGTGTCTAGTTTGCCTACACTGATTGTTGTTTAAAACCTGAGTTGAATTAGACCTGGCTTTTCCAGTTGCATTTTTCAGATGCTTAGGAAGACTGAGGTATCTGTATAAGTTCGGGTCATTTTTTCTAGTAAAGAAATCTACATTATTGGTGCAATATATGATATAAGCTTCAGGGTTTTTATTTGTGCTACAACTAATTTTGTGTTTCTTTAAAGGGTCAAGAGTCTTGCTCAGTTTTTCTCAAGAGTGTTTGTGTCTAAAATCATACTGATCTCATTAGAAGGTCTCCTTCTGTGGGAATTTGGGAGTTTTTTAAGAGATCACTGTTTTAGTTGGGATAGAGGAATCCTATGGATTTTGCTCCTTCTTTGAGACAGCAAAGAGGCACATTTGAACAGAGGCAGGAGTCAGAGCAGTTCTGTGCAGAATTGTTTGTACTTGAAGTCATTATTGCAACATAGTCTTGGGAAAGAAGAGCCAAACAAACTAGATTTGGCTGAGGATGGTTGGGGTCTGGAGATAAACTTGCAACTCACACCAGTTGTTTGTCACCACTGCAGCTTTGAAAATCTCCATTCCCTCAGTTCTTGTGGTCTAAGGATACTTCTGATTATTCCCAGCCCACCTCTTCCCAATGGGTTGAGTTAAAAAAAAAAACAAACAAAGTTACAGTCCCCCTCTTGACACCTGAGTTGGAGTGAGTTGGATGTTACTTGGCAATAATTAAACTGGAAAAAAAAATAGCAAAAATAAACTTCCAGTAAGGGAAACTGAAAAGCACCTATGGCACCAACCTTCCAGTCACTGACAGAAGTGTTCACACACAGGTGATTCAGTGACACAGTGTGGAAGGGTCTACATATACAAAGCACTTAATGTATTGCACTTGCCTGACTGGATTTTTTTAATACCAATGGTGTTTAAACCTCATTTGCAATGGCAGAAATAGCAAGAAATCCCATGAAAGTCAATGGATCTATATTGTTATAAAGTTCATGTCAGAGGCAGTTATGCTGGTAGCACTTATTAGCTACATTTATTCAAGTTAGTTCCAGGCAGTTGCTGATGGAAGTTAGAAATAGCAATTGTTAATTAAATTGTAAAGAGAAGAAACAATTTATGTAACAATGCTCCTCCTTGTTAATTCACATATAAAATGCTATAAATTGAAGAAAATTACTCAATTTAGATAACAAAACAGAAGTATATTGTAGCCTGCCTGTTAGTATCATGAGAGAGGTATTTGGCCTGCAGATACAGTTGAATTTGAGAATATGTTTTGCTCCATCAATGGATGGAACTAGTATTACTGGGACTCTTAGAATGAAGAGAAATAGACAGGAGTCATAGCATTTGTTTTCAGATGCAGACTTCCCAAACTGCTGGTTTGTGGCTGGTATTTCAATTCATAGATTATAAATTCATATAATAATGCCAGAGGGGATCATCTTGTAATCTTGTCCCCGTACCAAGGACACAGTATTCTAGTAGCAGTTGCACAACTGCCAAAAGGAGAGGTAATACAATCTTTCTACTCCTACTTGATATTCCCATTTATACACGCGAGGTTTGCCTCAGGCATATCAGCCAGTACTGAAGTTGTGTTCAGATAGCCCTGTGTGCTTCCTAGCACAGATATCTCCTTGAACTGCGCCTTTGTTTCTAATTTGTTTATTCAAAATCTGGTTGTGACGTTTCATACATCCACTGCATGTAGCAGTGGCTGAGGAGCTCTGTGTACTGCTGGTGTGTGTCTCACACCATGGTGGTGTCGGCTGCAGATCTTCAATAACCAGTTTCTTTTATTTCCCCACTGTTAACTGGAAGAGAGTGAGAACTGATCACTGTGGGACCCATCAAAAATAAACCTGTTTCTTGTTCACACTCTAGTTATGGTTTGAAACTGTCATCAGCTTTTAAGGTTTCTATATATATCTATATCTATATCTGATGATCAAAACTCTGGAGGGCATTGTGGGGAGCACTGAGCAAATGAAGGATGTGCCAACCAGCAGAGCATTTGGAAACACTCCTTCACGTTCCTTGCCTGGCAAGAGCAGGCAGAAACATCTGTGAGCATCAGGACACATTTCCTTCCTGTTCAAACGTGTGTCATAAGGCTAGTTGGGAGAATGGACTTCCTGCTGCGGGTACTGAAAGCCTCACTGCTGCTCTCAAAAGAAATTCTGTCTTGGGATGTTTTGGCTGCAGAAAATAGAGAGATGATTTTAAAAACAATATAGGCCAAAGCAGCAACCTTTAAGCAGTTTGGGAAGTGGGTTTGTTTCTTCATGGTTTTTGTAAGTTCTACTATGAAGACAATATCTGTCCTCTGGCAACCTGTTCATAATAATTATTAATTCCCTGGTGCTGTTTACGCCAGCTACAGTTGTTAACACTGGTAAAATCTAGCTTCTCACTTTAATGTATTGATGCAGTTCTGGTATTCAAACACTCTGGAATAGTAATCAATGTACATCAGTGCAACAATCCAATACCACAAGTAGATCAGTACATAAAAAGCTTGGAAATGGATTTCCTTTCTAGACAACATGGTGTACTGAAAAAAGACCATACAATGTTTCAGGTCGTAGTTCAGTTCCTCTAGCTCCTTCTAGTACTGGGACAATATGTAATTTTATGCTTAGATTATAAAATTTCAGAAAATATTAATAAAAATTGATTGTTTTTTTCTGTAAGTTTTTAATCTGAGTACAATGTAATAATTTTTTTAAAATAGTTTTAAAAAAACTCAGACCCCACTGCACCCCATGGAAGGGACACACTCTGGAGCAGGGGAAGAGTGTGAGGAGTGTGTATGGATACCACTGGAGCAGCTTCCCCCATGGTGCCTTCCTGGGAACAGCATTTCCTACACTGGAGTGGTTTAATGAGGATGCCCAGACTACACAGCAACTTGTTATTTCCGATCATACCATCATTTCCCAATACAGATCATGCCAAAATGGCACTGATGATTAATCTGTCAGAAGTTGTTGCCTTAACATTCTGTTTGTTAGAGACATTTTTTAAGAACTGCAGAAGAAGATGCCATCTCTAGTGACCTAGGAAACTGCAAATGGTAGAAGATAAATAAATTTCAGGTGGGCTCAGTGCTGCATGGCAGAGTCTGGATATTAAATGGAAGTTTATGATGTGCGTGTGCTTGAAGCAAGGGCTAAGCAGAGGCTCCAAAAGTTTCTTGGTCCAAGAGGAAGCATCCTCAGGCTCCAGAGAACACTGTCACTCAGTGTGTTGGTGTTCACACCACTTTAATAAAATACCATTTGAGGGAAGGAGGGGAGCTCACACTGTTGCAGTGTACCAGGCAGTCCTCTGCACCTTCAAATGTGTACTCTTCAAATTAACCCCATATAAGATTTTAGGTTCATTTATATTTTTTTAGGAGAAGAAATGGCTCATGCAGGCCCTATATTGACTCTCAGAACTGGAGTAAAATTAGAAGACGAGTAGATGTCTAATATCTCAGCTGTTAGGCTGCCAATATGCTGTTAGAATATCTATGTAACTGAACATGAGAAATTACTGAGATGACCAGGTAATAAACAGTCTAATCAGACCAGTGTAATGTTTTGCAAGTGTGGTCATGTCTGTTGGGTAATTCAATGCTCTGCTATCACTTCAATTATATTTATAAAAGTATTAGTAGTGGAGCTGTAAAAATATACTTGGAAAACACTTGTTTAGGAAACACAGACCAACATGAGCAGTGCAAAATGCAGTTCCAAAGATGTCAATACTAGTTTTTAATTAGAGAAATGCTGGTTTAGGTGGCCTGTCACTGAATTTTTGATGTGTGTTATCTATCCAGAGGGACTGAAAGTGTATCAGAGATTTTGGCCATTAAAGGATGTACCATATCTGATGGTGTTTCTGTGCTTCAGCATTTTTTTATGTATGCCAGCTTTCACAAGCTGCTTGATTAACATCCCCCTTTAAGCATTGGCTAAAGAAAGAGCATTTGTCTGGGTGTCAGTTGTTGAGGAAATTTTCTGAAAGCATAAACTGTCTTTCATAAACATTCTCATACTGGTGTATCCCACCTTCTGAAATTTTAGGATACAAAAAACACCTTTGACTATAATTTAGGAATACTGTTTTCTCAGATTGTGAGTCCTCAAGCCTGATTTCATTTGTTCATATTTATGTTGATTAAGAATGGCAGAGTATAACTATGGCATTGTGACAACAAATACTTTTGAAGCAGCCTGGTTCCCCGTTTTCTGAGGAAAAGAGGAAATTGTTATCTGTAGTAGAGGTTAGATTGATGTTAAAAGATGGAGTTAATTCTTTCAAAATTTCCATCTTGCCATCATCTATAGGTGAGCAGAAAAGGAAAGCTGGGAGTCCCAGAAGTTACTAGCTTATTTCTCAGCCTGATACTAAAATAAACCAGTGTTTCAACCAGTGCAATCTACCAGAGTCAGACCTCTTAAATATCATGTAAAGTACTCTCCTGCCTGATTTATTAACCTTCTAGAAAATTGAGTACTTTTAACTAGATCCATGTTCCTACAACTGGTTTCTTGTATCTGGGAGGCAAGCAGAATAGCCAGGATTCTCTGGACAAGTTATAACTCTGCATTAGCAAGACACTTGGGAGTTCTTCCCATCCCAAGGATGAGCTACCCAGCAGTTTTTAAGTCAAATGAAATTTGTATGTACTATTTTTTCTGTTTTATCTCCTACCCAGCTCTCCCTTATCAGGTAATCAGTTTAAAATTAATTGTTGAGCTCACAATTATCAAAGCATGAAAATTACTTTTGTCATGTTTGCAGACATATTTCTAAATGTTTTCCTCCATCATACTGCTTAAAAAAAAAATTATCTTTCTGTAACCCATAGTTTTTATTTTCTTCATGTTGTGTTTCAGCATTTATCCACATTTTGAAAGGATTTTCAGTTGAAATTTTCCTGTGTTTTACATACAAATGGGCAAATGAGTAAATGAAGAATAAGTTAAACTCTGGAATGATGTGTGTTGTAGTATTCATTTTCATAAATGACTGTCCTTTCTCAGAGTTTTCATGTAACTCCACCCATTCAGCCAACACTCTTCACTGTCTGCAAATTACCAGTGGCAGTCTCAGTTCCCCTTCTAGTAGATGCCCTCTTTCTAGACAGTTGAAATCATGCAGTCCTTGTATCAAACCCACAAAGATTTGTAATCATTTGGGAAAACTGAAGGCCTGCAGCACCACAGCAGATGAGTAGTCAGGTTTCCCAACCTTATCAGTAGGAGACAAACTTATATCAAGACACAGCAGGAAAAAACACTAAGCCTGCTGAGAAAACTGGGCCTTTAATTTTTAAAACTCCTAATGTTTCTGGTCAAATCAGCTCATGACCTTGGTTTGCTCACCTCTTTCCAAGTTTCTGTGTTGTCACATCATTCTCTTTTAAAGCTGTTTGTGGAAAAGCAGTTTAGTAAGGAAAATACCAATTCCTATTCTCAGTTCTGGTAGATAGTCATGTAAGTCATGAATTGTCGGAGGTTCCACAAAGTGGCGGTGGTGGTAACTGTAAAGATCATGTCTTGACCATTTTCTGGGGTAGTCCCGTGTAGGGCCAGGAGTTGGACTTCGATGATCTTTGTGGGTCCCTTCAAACTCAGGGTATTCTGTGACTGACAAGGTCGTTCAGTGAAGCTGCAAAGTCTGCACATGCTTCCAACCTGACAAAGAGCCTCTGTCTTGAACACCGAGAGAAGCAGTAGCTGTTTGTGGTTGGGCAGGTGGGAAGAGCTTGCATTCAAAGGGAGATACTGGGCTTAAACTCAAGGAAATGTCCATATACAGAAGATGCCTAAAAAGGATGGCCTTGTGTGGGCATGTCAGAGACAGGACTCCAAAGGTGGTAGTTAATTCCAGTTTCTTTTCCCAGAAAGCTTCAGTTCTCATCTAGCTTATGCCACCGCTCCTGCATTAACTCCTGCTCTGCCCCAGCCCTGCCTTGATTTCATGATATCCTTCTGCTTCATAAACCTACAAAGTCCTGCTGAACTCCTTTAACCCCCTCGCTGTCCTTTCTGAGCCCTTTTTACAATGCTACAACATGTTACAAAACTATAAGGTGGAAAAAGCAGTGACCAAAGGCATGTACAAATAAAAAAAGATGGTCTTACCAAATCATCTACTGAGAGTTTAGACCATTATTCTTCACATGTTTCTTTCTCTTGCAGGGTGGGAATAATGCAGGCCATACTGTGGTTGTTGATGGGAAAGAATATGATTTTCACCTATTTCCTAGTGGCATCATTAATCCAAAGGCTATTTCTTTTATTGGTAAGATGTTTTTGGAACCTGTTATAAAAAATTACCTTGTGTAGTGAATAGCTGCAACTGTACTTTGTAGTAACAAGGAAAGAAAAGTATGACTCTCAGTCAGATTTGCTTTGGCTTCAGCTGTTTGACTTTTATTTCACTGCTGCTTTAACATGAAGAGTTGCTCTACTTTCAGTGTCAGTTTAGTTTCCGCTGCTAGAAAACTGAAAGCAAGAACATCTTATCATGTTCCTTCTTATACTTTATGGTAAAGTTTGGACCCCACCCTCTACTTGCACTCTCTTTTTATACTTTCAGAAATGTATGTGCTATTCTTTGAGCACACAGATGCTGGGACTTTGCTAAATAAATAATATAAATTATGTCTGACATCTCTTTACTGACTTCCTAGAAATAGGCCCCAAAATGCAGGGCTCTGCTTGGAGGGTTGTCATCCAGTCCCCTTCCTGTTCACATCACCAGCTGTTTAGGGTGATGTTGTATTTTGCTATAAAGATATTTGGTGCAGATGGCATCATAAAAAGATTTGCATCATTCACTGGACATTAAACTTGTATTTAAATAGTAGGCAAATTTAAGCCTCTTGTCCAAAGTTTTGATTCTGTCTGAGAGAAATGATGTACAGACTGTTCAAAAAATGAGTGTAAGTTCTAGTGAGTCATGGGGTTTCAGTTTTGTTCCATTTAATAATTTCCAAATGGATGACTGGAACCTATTAAACATATTTTTCCTCTCAGCTAAATAGGGTGTGTTGTCTTGCTTTCCTATTTACTCCCTTGTCAATTAGTAATGACTATAACTTGAGTTATGCTAAATTTAGGCTGAGAAAGGCTCTTGCATATATTTCTGACATTCCCAAGAAGGAGGCAGCAGCTGTTTCCAGCCCACTGCATCACTAATCCTCCATGTCTCACCAGTACTGCTCTTTATCATTTGTGGGTTCTATTTTGTAGCTGAGAAGCAGGGGGAAGGCGTTGCTAATGTATCACAGCACTAATTCGAGCTGAGTTTAAAACAAATACCTGAATATTGAAGAAGATTTAAGTATTTTCACACAGGCTTGTCAGTGTGGTAAGGCCAGGGACTTCTTTGAGCTTTTCTGTGTGAACAATTGAGGCTGAAGCTGTGGGGCAAAGTCCACCATAAACAAAGACAAGAATCCGCTTACCTCAGCTGGCTGTGCAGCAGCCTGGTGTTCACGCCTAAACAAGCCAGCTCTGGTTTTCCTGAGTTTAGCAGGCTAGTAGCTGCTTACCCCAAATCAGGATTTATCCAAAAACTTCTCAAGACCACTTTGTGTGAAATCTAGTTTTACTTTTTAAATAAAATTTTAGACAGCAAGTGTTTACAGGCCTTACGTCCTAAAAATGACTATTTTATTCCTTGCTTTAAAATAAATCATTTATGTTCCCAAAGGTAATGGAGTGGTTATACATTTACCAGGCCTGTTTGAAGAAGCTGAAAAGAATGAAAAGAAAGGTTTGTACCAAGTAATTTTTAACCTACCTTTATATTGGCAGCCAGGTTGAGGGTTTTTGTAAGCTGTTGTTTCTGACCACAGGTATTCAGTGCAGTAATAACATTCTGGATTTTAAATGAGGAAACAGAATTTAAAATGTTGAAATGTGTGGTAGTCTTTAGACATATTTTCAAAAGCAATGTTTTCATGGGTTTCATGGAGTTTTATGCCATTTGATGCCACATTAGATGGAAAATAAATCCTAAAGTGTGTGCTAAGCTTCCCTTGACCTCAAACCAGGATGATTTAACTCAGAGTTTCTGTGCCCAAATATAAACTCAGTTGGTTCTGCTTTGAGCAAGGCTTTAGACCCTATGACATTCCAAGATCCTCTACTTCTTAGATTGTTTTATGTTCCTATATAGAAATTCTCCGTTTTCTGAGACACAAATGGAGTTTAAGTGATGTATTGTGTAGCAAGTTAAACAAGAATATTTCTTTAAAGAATTTTGTGTAAGCCACAGCATTCTGGCATTAAGAAGAAGAAGTATTTTTGTCCGTACCAAAATGAGAAGAAAGCTGATGAGTCAAAAATGAGAAAAGTTTCTCAACAGAAACATTGCTGCTATTTGATATTGTCTTGTGGTTTATCCATTTTGTCTACAGTTATCTTAACAGGAAGCCACATAAACTAGCAGAACGACATAGAAAAAGTAAAAGCCAATGTCAGAGCTCAACCAATCAGCACAGCTGAAATCCCACCTTTCTTCATCTTTTGACAGGTTTAAAAGATTGGGAGAAAAGACTGATTATATCAGATAGAGCACATATAGGTAAGTGACGATTGAAGGGGAAAAAATCCTCACAAATGATTGCTTAGCTCATGATGCTCAATTAAATTATTCCACAGAGCAGCTATGTATTTGCTCTAACAGAGCTTCTTATTAGGTTGTGTAATCTGAAGCATAATAATGGGATCTGTGTCCACTGAAGAGTGATGTTTTACATGTTTTCACAATGTTTAAGGAATACTTGCTCTGTTTTCACTTGAGGAGGCCTGTGCACTGTCAGTGACAGCAAAGGCACTTTGTCTTGAAATTATGGATGTCTGTGATTTAAAGAATATTTTTCTCCTTTGTTCTCTCACTATATCCCTTTGATTTTCCTCTGCAGTATTTGACTTTCACCAGGCAGTAGATGGGCTCCAGGAAGTGCAACGTCAAGCACAAGAAGGCAAAAAGTAAATATTTTCAACACCCTCCTTTCATTAATAGTTATGCAAATTTGGAAAATCGGTGTAATTTTGGAAAACAGAAATGCTGTGTATCTCTAAAGAGCCTTGTTGATGTTACCAGTTCTGTGACTCTGTTCTGTTCCTGCTTATGTTAGTGAACAAACTGTCAGCCAGACTCAAGGCCTCATGCTTTACTGAATACCACAAATATTAGCAATACGTATGCAAAGCCTGGAAGGTGCTATATATTTATTATTATAGAACTTTGATCTATTTATGTCTCAGACCTCCTGCCCAGTATATGATATAGTGAAGAGCTTTGACAAAATTACTTGGCATAAAGTGTATTTTTGCATGTATTTACACATATTGGGGGGGGATGTGTTTTTTTCTACTTAGTATTGGCACAACAAAAAAGGGGATTGGACCAACATATTCTTCCAAAGCTGCACGAACAGGCCTTCGGATTTGCGACCTCCTCTCTGACTTTGATGAATTTTCCTCAAGGTACAACTATTTTCATTTCTAAATATTATGTTAAAGAGTGATACATTTTGCCTGATAGATTTGCTTTTAAGGGGATGTTTTTAAATATGTCTGAATTTTGTATATAAATTGTCTAGAAGGAGAAGACAACTGGAAAGAATGTGTGTGTGTGTGCGTGTGTGTGTGTGTGTGTGTGTGTGTGTATTTCCTGTACTTCACAGAGTTTCTCATCATTTAAAATGCAGTTTTGAACATTGGGAAATGCACTGGTTGAGGTGTCAGAGTCCTGGGTATTTTCTCGCTATAGCTTTCAGTATATACTGTGCATTTTATAAACTGAGTTCTTGCCAAAGATTCTGTGATTCTGGGACTATGTTCCTCATACTTACAATTTCAATATTTTACAGATTTAAAAACCTGGCACAACAGTACAAGTCAATGTTTCCCACACTGGAAATTGATACAGAAGGACAATTGAAAAAGCTAAAGGTAAGGATTTATCACTAGCAATATTTATTTTAATTTTAAAAGGTAAAAATGAAGTGTACCAGACATACCACTTATTGAGCTAATTTAGATGAAAAATGCATATGTTCATTATTATAAAAGCTTTAATAAACAGTAGCTATGCTTTGTAATAGAATGTTGTCTCTTATTGTAGGCATTAATGTAAACTCTCTGGAGGATTTAATTTTCCTATAATATTTTACTTTTTTGAATGTTGTTTAAATGACTGTTGTATCAAAGTAGTCAAGAGAATGCAGGGTGATGACTTCAGTTAGTGTCCAGCCTGTCGGTGGGACTTCCATGCTTAGTGAAGAATTGTTTGTGGAAGCATGTTTCAAGATCCTGGTATTACAAGAAAATTGTCTTTTTGCAAATAAATCCATAAGAGCCACTGGTAAAACAGCTTTCATGAATATGTAAGAAAAGAGGATGTTAAAAATATCTCTTACCTTTCCCAAGTTTTATCTCATACTTATTCAGAGCTGACACCCCGAAGATATTTTTTAATATTCAAAAGGAGTGATATGTTTTTCTTTTGGTGCTTGGACTAGTTCTAAGTCTCATTCTCAGTGTATCTAGACTATAGACACACCATCTAAAGACTACAGCAACAAAATTCAGTAGATATACCACATCTCTGTGAACAGAAATTATACAGAAATTACAGCATTCTAATGCCATAATAAGTCATGTTTTCTTATGTGAGTGGTTCAGTGGATTGAAAGGAGTATAAGCTAATGGTTGTATTTTTCAGGAAAACACAGTTATTGAGGCTGGAAGCTTAGACTTATCTGTATGTTTTGTCTTTCAAAAGTGAACACAGTGTTCCCTGCTTCCAGCTATTGTCTGGGGAAGCTGATATTTGTACTCAATTTGCAGGGATATGCTGAAAAAATAAGACCCATGGTTCGAGATGGTGTGTATTTTATGTATGAAGCTCTTCATGGCTCCCCAAAGAAGATCCTCGTTGAAGGAGCCAATGCAGCATTGCTTGATATTGACTTTGGTAAGTTATATTCTAGACTCAGCTTAACTCCTAAGAGATCAGTTTTATTTTGATTAGTTTTATTTTGATTTGTGTTTATATTGACTTTGAAAACAGCAGGAAAATAGAGAAACAAAATAGTCTTTCCTTAATAGGAACAAATCTCCCAGAAGTAAAGCTCATTAAGACAGAGATTGTATCATTAACAGGATTAAGTGCTTAGGGTTTAAATATTGATTTTTACTGAAGTTTATTCCAGTGTAGCTGAAATTTCACTGCAGATATTCTTATCTTGATTGCTTTTAAATGTGTGTGCACATTCCAAACAATCCAGGCTCTCATTGCAGTGCTGCTTAGGTAATTCCTCTGCCATGGGGGGAAGATTGAACTGGTGCAGCAACCTCTACAGTTGGTCTCTGCTCTGCTTTCTTACCAAAAGTCTAATTAAATCAATGAAGAAAAAATTAAGGTCTGAAGAGATTCTCAAATCCAGAGTCACAGTGTAGAGATCATGAGTAACCTCTTAAGACTTAGACAATTTGTGGCAGATACTCAGAGCCACTTGTGCAGAGCATTGGGAATGTCAGACTGTGACCTTTATACCAGGCTCTCCATGAACCTAGTGGAAATAATTTCTGTGATACACAGAACGTTGATAAAAGCTTTACACAGCAGCAGCATCCTATAATGGATCCCGTGCCTAATGGAGGTAGTATTGAGATGCTTTTGAATTTCTCCCTTGTGTGCAATCCTCAGTGAAGGTTGTAAAGGATGAATGACACGTAATAAAAAGAATTTGCCTCCCTCTTTGGCTGCTGTTCCAGTTTAGCTTTAAAGCCAAACATAGAAGTGAAAACCTTCTTTGAACTGATAAAGAAAATTCAGTCTTTGTTTTTTACCACTGCTGACAGAGGGCTGTGCTGCTGTGTTTTTCTGGCAGGCACGTATCCCTTTGTGACCTCCTCGAACTGCACCGTGGGCGGCGTGTGCACCGGGCTGGGCGTTCCTCCGCAGCACGTGGGGGACGTGTACGGCGTGGTGAAGGCATACACCACCCGCGTGGGCATCGGCGCCTTCCCCACCGAGCAGATCAATGTAGGTTTAGTGTTACAAAATGTGCTATACACAGCTGGCAACAAGTAACAGTCGGTGGAATGGGGTGAGGGTTATTCCACTGATAAATAAGCACGGTAATAATAATGCTGAGCAATCGCACTCGTGAAGAGAGGAGAATTACATTATGAACTTAAGGTTTTTTCATGAGAGGAGAGAAATGCATGTGTGATGATGTTACATTGCAGTGACCACACTTCTGTTGTAATGATCAATGTGAAAACAGATTTCATCATCTTATATAATATCATTAGATGTCTTTCAGTGGCGAGAGTTTGTTGTGGACTGGAACTGTCAGTGACTCCCAGAAGAGCTTAAATTACAAGAACAATTTCTGTGCTTAACAGCCTGTGTTCTGTGTGATTTATAGAATAAATGTGGTGTGTGCGTCAGCCAGTCATGCACAAATGGGTAGATAAAAAGAAGGGGGGAGATTTTGATTAGTTTAAACTGTCTGCTGTATTTTCATTATCGAGAAACTAGAAAGCTCAGGGTATTGATTATGAGCTATGCACACAGCAATCTCTTGGTCAGTGCTCCGAATCTAATTTAAGGATTTAGTCACTAAAATCTTTTCTCTAATGGCTCAGATGAGTTGATGGTATCCTTTGGGTTTATGAATCATGAACATAAAGTTTCTTCCTTCTTTGTTTTTACCGCAGCATAGACACTGCCAGTCTGAATGGAGCAGCTGGCAGTCTCACACTGTGGTAGAAGCAAGGAGCCCTAGGTGTTTTGATTTAGACATTGTACAAGCATTGGTCTTGTCCCAGGCATTTACAGTCTTGTCCCCAAAACCAAAAGATGTGAAAAGACCAAATGAAGAAAGTAAATGCAAACAAAATTTTATAAAGGACTGAATTGTTAAGGAAATCTTCCTATTGGATGAAGAAGGAAGTCTCTCCTTGGAACATGAAAGTCATATTAAATACATGATTTGAAATGCAAGTGATTGCAATACAAAAATCCTGTGCACGAGGGGATTTGTTGTCTGCCTTAGTCCTCTCCTAGTAAACTTTTTTTTTCCTGAGGAATAGCTTTGAAATTGGAACAACTGTATTTTTCATGCTATTTGTCTATATTTGTTTGTATTCATTTTCCAGCCATGTTTTCAGTGAAACACTGTCAGCATTCTCTCTGTCTTATTGTAGGAAATTGGAGATCTTTTACAGTCCCGTGGCCACGAATGGGGGGTAACTACGGGCAGAAAGAGACGCTGTGGCTGGTTAGATCTTGTCATTTTGAAATATGCTCATATGATCAACGGATTCACTGCGTAAGCATCAAAGATTTTGCGCTACATTTGGAAGTGATAATTTTGTGCTTCGCAGAATAAATATGTAGGTAACATTAATATAAGTCCAGTAAAGTGTTACGTTTTAAGCAATTCAATAATGCACAGTGGGCAACTGAGAATTGTCTTAATGCTAATAATAATCTAATTCCTTTGACTTTTTTTTTTTTTGCAAATTAAGTGATTTTACAACATGATAGCTGTGATTTTTTTGGTGCATGTTTTCACTTTGCTTTCATCAGATGGCCAGTGTAGGTTGGATCAATATATTGGTTTTCTGTTTCCTCTAGTATTTTTGATCCAGTGCTTTCATACTGACTTGAGCCATGGTCTAAAACCTGTTGGGTTTGAGGTTTGGTTGGCTCTAGTGGATCCTACTTGTAGGACCAATTCTGCATCATTTGAAACCACTGCCTTGATAAGTGAAATTAATGGAGTGACACAAGGGTACAGCCACTAGCACAGCTTTCATTCCAGTTCCAACAGGTCATTAATTTACAAAGGTGTAGTCAAATATTGTGTTATAAATTCTGCTTTTAATGGGCTGAGTTTTATTTTCTTTGGGACCGAGTGTCTTCCTTGGTTGATGCATTCAGGCAAACTTGTCTATATATGCAAACACATGACCCTGAGCATTTTAATATATTATAGACTGAGGCATAATTTAATATTGTTTATGCTACTAATGTTGCAAAAGAACAATGGTCTTGTTCATTAATTTATCAGGAGGGTTTTGGTTTTGGGTTTTTTTTAAATTGGATTTATATTTTGCTTTAACTTATGCAACTCTAATTTATGTGGAAAATTTTAAGAAGGCATTATGATCCTTCCATTTCAGTTCTATACAATTACTGCACTTCTATCAACAAAACTGTGTCAGCTCTGGTAACAGCTAAAATACGTGGGGAGATTAAAAAAGTTGAAGAACTGACTCTATGGTGCTTCTTTCCCAAAAAGTCTCTTCACTTAATCCCTGCATTCATCACATACTTACCGAGCACATATAGCCTGGACTATTGTGCACGTACCTGTCTAAATCCTCAGCTATTCAGATTTTTACCACACCATGTCTAGAATATCTTTCTGGAGAATTTGACTAGTTTTAAAATGCAGTTTTATTCAGATCAGTGAATACTACAGTGTCTTCTTGAGGTTCCATTTTTGTCTTCTGGTGTGCTCATTCACAAAATTAATGATGTTCATTAAACTGACAGCACAGCCCAGGCACTGAAAGTTAGGATGAGATCCTTCCTGATGAACTGCAGATATGGTTTCAGTAACCAGAGTACGCTTGTTCTAGAAGTATAATTTAGTAAATAAATCTGTCAGACAGTTGATGTGAATCAGTAGAATAACAGAAATAGTCGCTGTCAGTGATGTCAAGTGTCATACCCACCCAAGCTAGGCCCAGCAGGTGCCACTTTCCACAGTCAGAGTGCACTGTCATGCACTGAGCTCAACACTGCACACCTGTGTGAGCAGCCAAGCATTTGCAAATGTGTCCTAGTAACTCAGTCGAGTATTCATCCCAGAGGCATGAATTCAGTTAACGATGTTCACCGTTTAATACATTTGTGTATTTCTGCTGCCTGGGCTGCTTGAGCTGGGTTTGTGAAAGGAAAAAAAAAAAAGATGGAACGTATTAAAAGGGAGATTCATCATGTGTGTAACTAACTGATGTTTTTTGTGCAGTTTGGCATTAACAAAACTGGATATTCTTGATGTCCTTGATGAAATTAAAATTGGTGTTGCCTACAAATTGGGTGGAAAAAGAATTCCATATTTTCCAGGTAAGTTGTTAAACCTCTATGTTTATTTTTATCTTTCCTGCCTGTTAAGCCACACCTCTTGGGAAGAACTGTTTGCTTTTTAAAATCAGACTTGATTTCTTTTTCACTAGACATTCTGTGGCAATTTATGAAGCTGCAGTATCTGTATAAAGTTGGCTGTACCATTACGTTGGCATTTTCCATTTACCTTGCATCTGTGTACAATGGCAAGAACTTCAGAACAAATAAAGTCTTGTGTTAGGGCCTCTATGTGTTGTCCCATTAGATTTTCTATTGGCAAAAGGAGGGATCTGAAAGTCAGCAAGACTTGAGTCAGTCACTGTGTATCATTGGCAATAGCATTTAATGAAGCAAAATTGAAATAAAAGCTGTATAAATATGAGATGCAAACAAGCAGAATAAAGCTGCTTCTGGATAGCTTTATTAAGCTTTATTAACAGCAACAACGCTGTGGTTAATAAAAATATATATTGCCCCTTCAATAATGATTCATGTTAACACTTTTTAGATGTAATAATGCATATTTTTTTTACATTAATGATGTTTTCAAGATATGTGTAACAGTCTCTGCCAAGAAAAGGGGTTTGTTCTGTTGAGCTATGGGAGATTCCAGAGGCACAAGGTGGACTGGAAGCAGCCAGCTTTCCCACCACTCCTGGTGGTTCCTGGCTATGGAAGCAATGAGGATTCCAGTGGGGAAAAGCTTGTGGACATCAAAGTTTTTCACAAGACTGATTTAACCTTGTTCCATAAAGATGAAACTCTCTGAGACAGTAATGCCTTGTCTACTGTTTTATTCTGTGCAAATCTGAACCAAAAAGTACTGTAAACCTCAAAAAATCTTATTTCCTCAAAAATAAAACTGTAGTGTTGTTGTTGGCTCCATGTTGACAGCATAGAATACATTCTACAGTTTTTGAAAGGAAACTGCATTCCTGGGTCCTCTTGAATCAGATTTATCTTCCTAAGTATCAGAATTTAACCTCAACTAAGAATAAAAGAGTGAATGATTGAATAAACCAGTAAAAATACTATTTCCTCATATGTCAGATTTTAAATGTTGTCAGAAGACTTTATTGCTAAATAGCCATAGGTGTGTTCTCTTAATGCAGAGCAGCTAAAATCAACTGTGACAAAAACTGTTCTTCCACAGCTAACCAGGAGATACTACAGAAGGTGGAAGTAGAGTATGAAACAATGCCTGGGTGGAAGACTGACACAACTGGAGCACGGAAGTGGGAGGACCTCCCACCCAAGGCCCAGAATTACATCCGCTGTGTGGAAAACCATGTTGGTGTGCCAGGTAAACCTCTCTGTAGATGTCCTTAGGAGGATGCCACAGCAGACAGACAGACACAGCTCTGTGAAAGTGCTCAATTTGTTAGTTGGAAGTCACTTTATATGGGCAGGAGGGAATGAAAGTACCAGTGGTTGGGCTGATGGGGGTAAATGACAGCTTGCCAAGAAGCAGCCAAGGGTGGTGTTCAGCAGTCAGGTCTGCAGTGCTGCAGAGAGCTCCAAGCTGCTGCTGGCAAGGATTTAATAGAGGAAAGATAAACATGTGTTGTTCTTGGCAAATGGCCACCTTCTGTCAGTGAAAACTTTGCAGTCTGTGCACCGTGTTTCAGTGTGCAGTTAGGCTGATGTCCTCATCTCTTCCCTTCTTTCTGCATCCTGCACTGTATCCCTGTTCGAATTTAGATGTCTTTGTTTTGGTTTTTTTCCATTCTTACTCATCTAAGGAGATGTGTTGCGTAACAAGTACAAGATTGCTTAGCCCAGTTCTTCCACTTTGGAAAAATGAGAATCTTAGCATCATTGATCTGCAAAGGTCAAGCCACCCAGTTTTCTTCAAATCTAACTGCTAGAGCTCTAGAGGTGCCGAGATCTAGGTGTGGCATGAATGGTGGAGTTTGCAAGGGAATTTCCACAGTAACAAGCTTAGAAAGCTGGCATGTGTGCTTTTGTTTTCCGTGAAGCACCTCAAAGGTCAGATCAGTGGAGCACAGGCTGGTTACAACTGTGGCAATTCCTGTATTGGTCACGGATCAGGAAGCATCTGATAGCAGAGACTGAAACTCAGAGAATGGCCTATGTGTGGTCAAGGACACACAAGGGATGTGTAAATACAGCTCCCCTTACCTAATTCCTCTGGTTTGCTGTGCAAAGTCAGGATGCCTTGCTAGGATTGATGGCTAAAGGAGACCTACCCACAGTCAATTCTATAGCAACCATGGGCAATAAAACTGCAGTGGAACAGCTACAGTGTGGAATTTGGGGTGGCTGCTCACACGGGATAATGTTTATAGTTAGAGCCTCACATTTAAAAATACTACAGCATGTAGGCATCACTATCTCCTGTTCCACATCATGCAGACTTCAGAGTCTGGCAGAGCTCTGGCTTCCTCTCTGCAGGGGTGTAGCTAAACATCCTGTCACTCAAAACAATGGCAGTTCAACCTGCAACAAACCTTCCTGACCTTCTATTAGTCCTTCCATCTGCAATGCTTTGTGTTTGTGGTGTAATTATTTCATGCTTTCGAACTTCAGTATACTGCACTTTTAGTCCAGTGGTGCAGCTGGAGTAGAGGGATTTTTGACAATGAAACTTCCTTCCTAAAACTCGTCAGTCTGTAGTGAAGCATGATGAAAGGTGAAAATTATTCCAGTTCATTGATGATAGTATTTACTCTCAGTAATTGTTCTAACAGATGTGTTTTCCTCCCTAGTTAAATGGGTTGGAGTTGGGAAATCAAGAGAGTCGATGATCCAGCTGTTTTAAACAGATGAAGAACTCCAGTGATGAGAAGCACAACTTGGCATTCATCGGTTCCTTACTGCTTCCTTTCTAAATGGAAATGCTATTTAAAACAAATTCTTCTAGGAATTAAATAGAGACACAACACATATTCTGTATTGTAACATTTTATTTAAGTTCTCAGTAAATTCAGTGTAAAATCTCCTTGGTGTCTGTCATCAAAAAAAGTCAAAAAAAGTATTCCTAACAAAATAGGGAAATAATATTTTTTCAATTGATCCATGTTAGTAATAGTGTTTCTCCTCACTGAAACCAGTATTAAGCCTTTTCCAATAATTATTGGGTAACTTTAGAATTGTGAAGCTTGGATTTTTTCTTCAAGTGTTAAAATATCTCTGTATCTGGGTTGGCAGTACTAGGACAGATACCATGCACTGAAATTGGTTGAGCTATAAAGATCTTCAGTTTATAAAATACAGCAAAGTTAGGTGGGTATTTTTGACTGCACGAAGCCAAGCAAACACAATTACATATAATTTGATATGATGTTTTTTAATAGCCTACTAAAATGAATGGAGAGCAGATAAAATGTTAAACGTATTTATCACAAAGCCTGTCCTAGTTACTGAGATAACATCTGTCAAGGGGCCAAACTGGAGAAAGCTAGCCTGTGTAATAATTCTTTGAACTATTCTGTGTACTAACAGGCTGGAAACTGTCAGGTGTGTGGCCTTTCTTTTAGGCAGTAGAGAAAGGAGTGAGTGAAGGTGGAAGGAAGAGATTCCTCAGGGTACAAAATACACAAAGAGAGTGGAGCTGAGACAGCATGCTGCCTTTTCTCCATGAACCTGGGACATTTCTTCCTGCTGGTCCTGTGATTGTAGTTTCCCAAGTTCTACTGTAGTACTCTGTTGAGGAACTTGGGACTTGTGGCTCTGTAAGGCACTTGCTTCCACAGCTCATAGGTTTCCAAGAATAAATCAATGCATGACTCAATGGTGACTGCTGCAGTATTTACACCCCTCACATATTTTGACCTTCCTCAGCAAAATGTAATGCCTATTTATAGAAGGGGATGACATGTGGCAGCCAGGGTTGGGACATGTAGAAGCTGTGGAGAGGTCCCAGAATCTTCAAGAATGTACTTGGACTTCTTTGTGGATCCTCTAATTTGTAATGGTTATGCATCAAGAGCTCTCAAAAAAGGCCTACCTCTTGTAGAGGAAAAAGATTATTCTAGAGACAGAGTTATTCCCTAGCTGTGAAATTCTCCAAGTAGATGTTCCTTTTTTGTATTTGTCTCAGAGAGTTATAACAATATTTTTGTATCATTCCCAGGGGCTGTGGAAATGGCATCACACCCTCAGTGATGCCATTATGTAGTGTGTAAAAATAGCCCTTTTCTGACATGGTAACTCCAAGGGTGCAAAACGATGAAACTTGGCATTAGAAATGGGGAAAAAAGGAAAACCTGTCAGGAGGGTCTTGTGCCATACTCATCCCCTTTGTCTCATCTCACTCAATATTAAATAGCAGATAATTTTCAAAGCCATTTGTGTCAAGAAACACTTTTAAAAGTACCAGTGCAAAGCACTAAATGTAACTGTTTATGGATGTGTTGCTGCTTGTAAGGCAGAATTCTTACACCATCCAGCTCCCGTGCTCCAGCTCTCTCCATGCCCCAGTTCATTACAGTCTGGCTTAATGCACAAGCAAATACCATTTTTCTCTTAAAAAAAACAACAGAAGAGAGCCCAAAGCTGTGAATCCTTGCTTCTGTTTTAACTCCTTTGTCCGTTTTTGACAAATTATTTAATCTCGCTGCTGCTGATTTTGCAATCTGTAAAATGGCAATTAGGAATACATCCTCACCTCTTCAACACTGCCTTTTGGAGTTCCCTGGGTCAAGCCTTGCAGTCCTTGATCTCAATTGAGGAGGAAGCTCTCCCCATCGTATTTATGGGGGTTCTGATGAAAGACCAGTGAGATTTCTGGCCTTATTTAATGATGTTTGCGAAGCACTTCTGAAAGGTACTTGGTAAGTGCTAATTATCACAAGCACTGTGAAGTGTGCCTCGTTTATATGGGGTACTTTAGGCATAAAGATGCTTGGAGATACTTGGAGTAATTAAGTTTTGTTTTCACATGGCTTAACCTTGTGACATTTGCCTTCTGAATGATCTAGAGCTGTTCCTTTCCTTGGCCCCATCTTCCTCCGTGCATTTGTGCTGGGAGGTGGCTGCTATATTTAAGCTTTGGTTGATTTATAGGCAAAGTCCACAGTGACTAACGAGCCACTTGGTGTGCTGAATAACTGGATTAAATGATCAACTCTAAACTGAGTATTTGGCATATTAAAGACAATAGCTTTTATAGCTTAATTTTCACAGGATTACTTTCCACCTAATCTTTTTAATTTCCATTTTTCCATTAAGTATCCGTTACATCCACATGGCCTGTCTTTGCTTTCAAGGATTCATCAGAAAACCCAGTGATATTGTCAGTGAGCATGATGTAATTGGCAATTATCCCATGACTTACTCTGTTACCATAAAAATAATATCATACATTTCATTTCATAGCATGGATATTTTAAATGGAAGTTCTACTCCTATTAAATTTTATATGTGCTGTCACTGAGTTAAGTGTGAATAAGTTCAGGCTTTTATCAAAAAGCTCTTTCATCTACTGAGAGACACAGTGCTTAATAGGAACATTTTAATGTAAATTTCCTTTAATTCTGGCTGTTTTCCATGTATATTATTTTGTATTGTTTGGTATTTCATTTCATAACAATCACTGTGATGAATTTAACTACTTCTTTCTCCCCAGCCAAATTCAACAATAATGGCTAAAACTGGCTGATGCATCATCCTGTTTGATATCTGGATGGAGGAATGAGGGTAAACGTTTACTGAAAAGCCGTAATTTGTGGTAAAGATTATAGATTTTTAAAAGTAGCAATTCACTCCTGCACAGTAATGTTTTTGAGATACTTTCTGACACTCTTACAACATGGCCTTCCTAGTCAGATACACACTTCCTAACACATTCAGGATAGGATTTTGGAGCTTTTGTAATTTTTTAATTTGGCTATATATGGTCTTACAGTTCTGGCATAATGCACTTTATAACAGGAAAGAAAATGAAGCATTTCCATAGTAATGTGCAATCTATACTTACACCTTATGCAGATTTTTTTCAGATGATTTTTGATCCACACCTGTTTATTTTGTCCTTGGAAATGTATTAAAACAGATTTAAAGTAACACTGCTTGGTCTCTATCTCTCTTATTTTTTAACAAAATAAACTTCGTACAAAAACCTGGTTTAATATTTCATGAATTTTAGAAAATAAGTAGCAGTATTAGTGAATGAAGGTATATTTTCTCTCAGTCTATAGATTTTTAGTGCTTGGCCTTTTTTCACAAATTCTACAAACTTTGTCTCCCTTTCCCATTTACAAACTGAGCAGGGATCTACCTTTACTGCTGGGATTCGTGGTTAGTCATCTTTAGTTAGCTCACCTGAGTGACCAGTGGTTTTATGAAGGAAAAATACATTTTCTAATTGATGCAAAAATTCTTGCAATAAAAGCTGGCGCAGAACAACTGATGTGAACACCGTGAAGCTGTTTGTCAGCAGCACCGTGAGAGAAAGCAAAGGTCAATACTGGCTCAGATAAACAATTATCACCTCTAAAACTGAGTGGGCTTCAGATAAGTACTGTTAGGACTTCCAGAAGCCTCCACAGAAACCCCTCCTTTTCTCATCTGTTTTAGAAGGAGCCAGAAACAGCAGGTAAGTGACCTGTCCAGTAAATGACAGCAGGTCAGTGTCTCACACACCACTCAGGGCAATGCCTGAGACCTGTATGAGAATTGATCTGCTAATTAATTAGTATTTCTTCATTTCCTTTGCATCAGTTTTATATATATATATCTATATCTATATGCACACACAAGTATGTCTAATTTCACACAGAATGGTCTTAGGTAGCTGAAGAATCTGAGGTCGTGTCATCTAAATCCATGTCAAATTGGCAACACCCCAGGCAAAAAAGCAAACAACTCCAAAAAAACCACACACACACACAAACAAAAATTTTAAAAAACTAAACCCAAGCTGGAGAGCTGTGTCTGAAGGTTGGGATGGAGGAAAAAAATAGACATTCCTGCCCCTAACTTCTGACAGTAACACTTTCCATGGGGTCAAGCTCTAGCCCACTCATTATTCGCTGTGGAAGTGGCCTCACCTCCTGTACAGTAACATTTCATGTCCAGAGGGCTGGTTTAAAGTGTCAGATGTTGGCAAAAAGGATGAGCTCACATCACTCTTTTAACTGGGCATCAGGCAAGAAAGGAAATCCAACTCCAGCCATCTTATCTTTAGAAGTGCCTGTTTGTGGCAGCCCATCGGGGTATAACCTGCGGGTTTGTTGGTCACTAATGAGTGTGTTAGTACTTGCTTTGTCTCATTATTATTATTATTATTATTGTTATTGTTATTATTATTATTATTATTATTATTATTATTATTATTATTATTTAGACTGTGTTAGCACTTACTTTATATCTTTATTATTACTATTATGTTATTATTATTATTATTATTATTAATATTATGATGATGATGATGATGATGATGATGATGATGATGATGATGATGTTGCCAGTGACAAAGAGGATGCCTGAAGCATGGAGCCTGCTCAACTGCCACGGTGCCACATGGATCCATGGCATGAGAGAAGGGGGATTGTACAGCCTGCTTCAGGGAGGTAGGGAACTAGGCCCTTTTCTTCCCAAATCACTGGTCCATCACAAACGAGCTTTGATAATGAGCACGTTTTACAGAACAATTTCAAGATTTTGCCATTTAATCTCTTATATAGTTACAGAAAATTATTGTTCTAAAATACCTTCATGTGTTATTAATATCTGTCGATTTCTGGAGAAGACATTGCTCATTAAATATTTGCCCATCAGCTCTATGAGATGGTAAGAAAAATAAAACAGGAAAGAAGTTCTTTTGTAAGTACATACACTTTATATCTTCCATTAATGTAAAAAATTTTGGCCAACAGCTGCATTTTTCAGTGGTTGGAAACAGTACAAATTTTAACACTGTCTAAATAAACGTGTTTGGCAAGATAATGTCTTTGTCAGGAAAAAAGACCCCAAACACTTGTGTATTTGAATGTTTCCAGAGTCTCAAGAAATGCACCCTTCCTGTGACAGGCATTGCCTTTCAGGAGCTGAGCGCAGACACCAGAGTTTACATTGCAGGGCTGTAAATAGTGCCTCAGACAGCAGTGTTGGGTTTCAGGTGATACCTTTACAGTGCCTGAGGAGTGGCAGAGCACTTCGGACTGTTTAGGTGGCTGCTGAAATCCTTAAAATACCCTGGGCAGTCACTGGAGACAAGTTTTCTTAAGGACTGCAGAATACAGTCACCTATATGTGCCCTTCCAGCAGAGGTGGCAGTATCCACCTTCATCTTTCCCCACAGGAGACAAAACTTTTCATGCTAACTGGGCCTAATTCTTCAAATGTGAGGAAATGGTGTTTGCCACTGAGATTCTTGAGCCTGGCTGGCCTGTAAATGGAAAAAATCCCAAGCAAGTGGTGCTGGAGTCAGCTTTTGGTGAATCTGACAAAATTACAAGCATGGAAATACAGTGTATTACTAGCCACGATCATAAAAAGGTGTTTCATGGTGTTCTTTGCTTCTGAAGAGGAAACTCACTGTGTGAAACCAAAAATAATTAGTTATGATTCCATTGAGATTCTAAAATAGTGCAGCCCTCCACCATGAATGGAAACCTGCCCTTTGAGCTCTGAATTCTGGAGTGGCTGACAAATGGCAAAGACATTGATAAGCTTGGGGGCTGGGCCATGGAAAGCTCCTGAAGCTCAGGAAGAGGCTCAGTGTTCCCAGTACGTCTCAGTACAGGCTGGGAAGCACATGCTTTAAGGAACAGCTCTGCCAAAAGCAACCTGAGGTTTAAATGAGATGCCAGGGTGAGTATGAGCCAACAGTGCACTTGCATCTTGAATAAAGCAGATGGTCTGCTGGGCTGTGCTGAGGGGGATAATGGCCAGGAGAGGGAGGGAAGATGTTTCCCATTACTCATGTTGATGGGTACCACAGATTCCTGCTGCATGTCCACTGACATCCATTGTAATGGCATGTTTTGCATCCTCAGTGAATGGGTGAAGAAGGAAGGGAGAATTGGCAAGATGATGTGATGTTCTAGTTTCAAGACTCTGCCTTGCTACCCACAAGCTCCATTTTGCTCCCAGTGCACAGTCACGTGCATGTCAGTGCCACAGCCACAGATCTGCTCCTCAGTTCCCACCCCACAGCATTGAAAACAGTTCAGATTTTGTACTCCAATTTTCTTCTGCTTCATTTCTCCCAGCCATTGAGGCTGTGCCCTTGTGGTGACCTTGGCAATGACTCTTATCACTGTTTCATGCTTTTGTTGGAAGCTGGGTTCTTTCAGAATTCAGGAATGCAGTTTGTAGCTGTACCAATGGGGCCTCAATCATGTCTGTCTGAGATAAAATATAGCTTGAAGACATTTACTGAGTAAGTTCACAAAAGGTTTGCCTTGTCATTCTGAAACAGCATTAAGTTTCTATCTATAGCTTCTAAAGGAGATTATTGGAAAAGGGGACTAAGACATCAAACCCATTCCCTGAGTATTTGGTCCACTTATTTTTAGTATTATATGTTCCGCAGAAAAAATAATATGCCATTAGTGATCTCTACTTGTGTATATTAGGTACTGGAATAAGTAACATCTCCAACTTTGCCAGAAGAGCTGAGTTGGAATAAAACAGCAGGAAGCTCATGTGCTGGGTGCTGGACCTGGCGTGAAGAACCACCCATGCCTGGGACAAACTGGGTGAGGGCTGCGAATTTTGAAGAGCTAGGAGGAATGTCAGGCTACTCTTCTTCATTATTCAATCAGTTATTCAATGCCAGTATCACAGTTTTATATTTGAACCAGTTACAGTGGTGATATATTTGTATATTTAGGTAGCCCTTCCTACAGCTTAGGTATTGATAATGGATCAGTATTAGAAACAGAGGCAGTAGTGAACACCTTCACCAGCAATCTGGAGATCTTCTAAATCTTGCAGATAGGAAAGAAGAAAAGAAGGACAGGATTGTGTTGCACCAATATCTTCTCTGAAATCCTCATGCAGAAAAAAATGTTAATGCATAAACATGATAAGCAGCTACTGAGCATAAATACATAGAATAACTTATAGTAGATTTCAGTATACATGGAAAAGAAGTCAAGTGAAAGAAATAAAAGAAGTTAGCTAGTTAAGGCATTACAAATAGGATAAGGCATTTTGTCTATTAGAGATTGATTTGCCCCACACTTTGTAATTAAAATACTAAAGCTGGTACTGATGAAAGCCTGAGCCCTATGCAAAATGCATTGATGATTTCCATGCGGAGGAAACATGCCAGTAGCATAAAAAAGTCTCGTTCTATTAATTGGCACCCTGGATGGTAGGCCTAGGACTGAGCATTACTTTTATAGCTCATATCACACCACTCATGCAAACTGCTCAGCAGAGAGCAGAGAATGAGTGCCTTCAAGACTTCCCAGCATAAATGGATTTCGTCTGCAAAGGCTGTGCTCAGGAAATTTCCACATTAGCGCTTGTGACGGTCCCTGTAGCTGTGGCATGTTATCCTGGCAACATTCAGGGAATTGCCTTGACTCTGTGCAGCTTCTGTTCTCTGCACAGAGATCTTCTCTGTGCAGGGCTGACAACACAGCCACACGTATTTAAAAGAAACACACTTTGTGGGCTGCTGCTGGGCATGGTTCGTTAGACATGGTGAGTGCAGAGCTGGGTTCTTGGCCAGCCTGCACTGACACAGCCCCTTTGAGCTGAGCAGATGCACCCTGAATTATTTCAGCTGAATGGCTGCTCTGGGGAATGGAGAGAGGAGAGCATAGAAGGAACATATAAAGCTGTCTTGAAGCAAGGATTCACTTCCACAACAAAATAATAAGAGCAGGGCTAGATGCAGGTGCAACGTGGAGGGAGGAAGGTTTTGCCCATCCCTTCCCAAGCCATGTGTGGGAGAGGATGTTTGTACTGTGCGGGGATAGTGAAAGGACAGAGCTACCTCTCAGAGCCTCTCCCACGTAAATCCACACTGAATCATGGATAGCACTAATTGGACAAAGATTTAAAGAATTCTTAGGACAACCACTGGCATTAAATCAAAAACATTGTTGCCTGCAGAGAAAGAAAACGGAATACTTGGCACTACGTTAGGTCAGCAATAGCAGTTCTCACTGTCAGAGCTCATATTCCTTTTTTCATGACAGATTAAAATAATCTGGAAAGAGGCAAAGTGAAAGGAAACTGTGCAACAGAAATGAAAGCACACTATGGAAGGGCCAGGAACAACAACAACCATGAAAAAAACTCAGGGAAAGCAGCCCTTTTGTAAACCCCATCAGCAGAACAATAACATCTTTGTAACAGCAAAAATAATTTATAGCTTTGAGGGTGCCCTCTAGTGAGTGGGACCCTCGGGTGTTCTGATCCGCTGAGCAGCACTGGTGCATCTCAGGGCTGGCAGGACAGAAACATGCTCTGAAACTCAATCATGCTGTGCTAATTTAAGAGCAAGAACTGGCTGGGGTGACGAGATGGCAGAGCCTTGTCTGAACAGCAGAATGTCTCAAGAGCCAGCCCTTAATCCCACACATTACTGGTTTATCAAATATTTTTTGGATGTGCAAACCAACTCATCAAGATGAGGGCACGAACTCTGTGCTAGCAAGTCCTCATGAAACAACATGCTCTTGTGAGCAGATGATGTCTGAACCAGGTGTAGCCCTCTGATCCCAGCTGCAAACATGTTGTCTGTTAAGGCTGATGTACTAAGAGAAAAGGACACAGAAGAAAGAAAACGGCCCTGAGCCCTTCCAGTAAAAGCAGTTTTATGCCAAGAGGGGGTTTTTTTATCTTCAGATCCATATTGCAGAGCAGAGAAAGGACAGTGCAGTGGGACTGAGCACATGGGGTGTGGTGCTTTACCCCAGGCCCAACAGGGGATGTGTGCCCATCCTGATAGTCCATCCCACAAAACTACAATCACACAGACTGCATGTTGGCACATGGCCAACTACGTCAGCAACTATCATATCATTTCCCCTTAAAAGAATTTCCAGATTATGCCCTTAACCATTTTAGCATGAAAACATTAAAGAAGAACCAGCGAGCTGGTCAAAATCCACTCATTTTATATCAATTCAACTAAGGAAACTCTCTATTTAAAGAGGTGTAGGAGGGAGAGTCCCACCTCTATGTGGTGTGCTTCAGTATCTTTCTAAATGGCCTAGTAATGAAGGAATAGAAAAAATGGGGAAGTTTTACTACAAGCACATGGAAAGGAGGGCTTTGGTATAAGTGAAGCTGAAGGGATAGATAAAGTGTTTTTAAGGCCTGGATCACTATTTATCTGCCACCTATGTCTGAAATGGAACACTTTGACTTTTTACTGTAAGTTTCTTGCAAAACTTGGCACAGAGGGAAAGAAGTAAGGCTGATAAATATTTAGATTCACAAAGCCGAATCAGCTATCCTGTATATTTTCCTCGACCCTGCCTAAAACAGGAGGCAGAATTTTCTTCAATTTGCTGAGCTTGTAAGCTCTTTTGCTTTTAAGAAAGTTTTCAGTATTGAATTGCAATATCTGTGACTTACACTGTGATTTTTACCTGGCTTTTTATTTCTAATTATATTTTGGAGTAGTTGGAAGCATTGGCTGACAGGTAAATATTTATTATGATTGTCTCACAGATGGATCAGAAAAAAAATCTTTAAATCTGTAACTGCTTACTGGAGCATAAAATTCTGAATCTATATGTTTTCTGGGCAGTCAATAGTAGTTCTGGTCAGAATGGGATACACTTAATTAAACTGGTCTCAGTGCAGAAGGAGTGTGATGACAATTGTGACAAAGGGATAACTGTGACCCCAAGGATTGGTAAAACTGAAGAAGTTTCAATATATTTCTAAGTACTCTGAAGAAGGGACACAAGCAGTGATGTGTCAGAGAGGTGTCTGTGCAGAGCTCTTGGGGCACCCAGGGCTCTCTCCCTTCCCACACTGTTTTCCATGCCGTGAACTTGGATGTGGCACAGGACACATTGCAAAGGAGTGCTTCAATGTGAACAAAATATTTCAGCTTGAATAAAAAATGGAGAAGGATGACAGACATCTTCATAGTCATGGATGTTATTCAGAGAATCAATAGGGAATGGTTGTTCATAAAATCAGACGTAGGGGACACCCAGAGTTCTGCTGTGTCTGCCCTGAATTTCTTGAAGCACTGGTAGGAATAGAATACAGGAAAGACAGGCTTAACAACAACAGTCCGTTTTGCTCCTTAAACTTGCTTACTGGAAATGGAAACTGTTGAAAATACATGAAATGCCATTTTTCTTTGTGCTGTAAGTGACAAAGCTATCAACCAGGCAATTTGTCTGTAATATTCACACAGGCACAGAAGAACCAAAGTAGCAGGAAAAAGACTGTAATTTTTATTCTCTGGGCTTTGGTTTTTTGGGGTTTTTTTTACAAAAAGGTTTTCAAGGATAAACCAAAATCATGGTATTTCACAGGTACCTTCACTGATTTGGGATGTGTTTGAGCTACTTTTCCACATTCAGAATCTCATTAACTAACCTGAAAAATCACCAGCACTAATTTTCAGGAACACTCAATGCCAACAAGCTTTGCCAGGTCAGGTCTCAGCCTTTCTGCTACTTCTAAATCACTGGTGGATCTTCCTCAGGGCTCACTGCTCTGAAACTAATAAAACACTCAGCACCATTCTGCTGGGTGACAATTCAGGAGACAGGCGGGTGAACCAATTCCTTCCCTGCAGGGTGCTCAGGCCTGCTGGTACAGAGCAGACAGAATTATTTTGCCTTCATAGCTTGCAAAGAGAAGAGAGCTGGTCAGTAGCAGATGTTGGTGAAGGTGAGTCTTGCAAAGCAATTAAGAGATGTCAGCACCTGAGGCTGACTCAGAGAGCTGCAACAGAACATTCCTGCAGTGGGGTAGTGGTGGCAATGTGTCAAATGTAATCAGCCCTCAGTGAAAGCTGGACTTGATGATTCTTGTGATTCCATTCCAACTCAGAATATCCTGTGAGTCTGCAAAAGTGCCCTTAAATTTACTCTTCAGGGACAGCAGCAACGGCACTGTTTTAGCATGAGCTGCTCCCTTTCAAATCTACTTTGTATCTGAGGTCAGTGTTTCAGAGCACTCCTTCCCCACAAGTGGAATAGTGCTTTTAGTTCTTTGTATTTCATCCAGTTCTCAGACAGCCGAGTTCCATCCACATTTATCCCATGCCATGTTAGTGAAACATGTGTGATCCGCTGTCCTCTATCCTGACAGGGCTCTTTCCAAGTGGAATTACATTCTGATTAACCAATATTCCCCAGAGAACTCCAGGAACATCAGAGTGTCTAGCTAATTAATATTTACAAAGTAGTTTCCTTAGACAGAAGGAAAAGGCCATGAGTTTTCAATATGCAGTTGGAAAAGTCTTCTGAATATCCTTAAACATGTATTTGCAAGTACATGCAGAAAAAGCCAAAGTTGAAATCCTTACAGATAAAGAAAGAGTGGCAGGAGTAAGATTTTGGAACTCAGAAGGGATTTTTGGGAATTGCTGTGAATTACAACCATGGCTTCCACTCCACAGACCAGAAGGCTGGGCTGATCAGCTCTACAGAAAAATAAAATTTAAAAAATCACATTAACCTGTATGAAACCAGAGTGGTTGTACCTGCAAACTATTAGCACTTCAGCAACTCACTCTCATCATTTTGGTGTTTGGACAATGCTGTCAGACTGGTGTGATTTTTAGGGCTGTCCTGGGCAGAGCCAGGATGCAGAGCTTGATGATCCTTGTGGGTCCCTTCCAACTCAGGATAGCCTGTGATTCCACAGCCATAGTTAGGCACTGTGCTCAGTACTACTGGTCTTGGGATCTCAGTAGTTTTGGAAGAACTTGAGCAATGAAACCAGACCAGAGTTAGTCCATCAGGTATTGTGGCCCATTTTCAGCACACTGATCTATGTTGTATGTCTTGCATAATTGTATTTTTGTATAAATGATTGCCATTCTAAATCTTGTGCTAGTATTGAAATTGTACATTGAAGTTTTTATGAGTTTCTGAATGAAAGAAAGCCTTTAAAAAAAAATACTGATTCTGTCACTACTTTTTGAGGAGGTTGTTATTGTTTGGTTTTTGATGTTTAGAGGTTTTGTTTGTTTCTTCGTTTGTTTCAAGAAGAAATGTAAGTCTTTACTTGATAACTTGTTTTTGACCAGAACAAAACAAAGAAACCAAGAGCAAGCCCTTCACCCTTAGGAGACTGTAAGTTCATTCATGGAAAAATCACTCCTGGTTGTGATTCTGTCCACATTACACACAGGGGAAGTTTTGAATTCAGAGACGTCTGGAAGAACTAAAACTGTCTGGAAGAACTAAAACTGTCTGGAAGAAATAAAACTGTCTCAACAGATCACCTTCAAGTGACACAAAACACAGCACCTTAACTCCAACACCAGTTTTAAACTTGTTTGCCCTGAGGAAAACAATGTATTTGCAAAATATACATAGTACCCAGACTGGCTGCCACTTGGAATGGCATCTTAGACTTTTAACCCATGAAACCACACCCAGGGTGCTATAGAGCCCACCTGTAAACAGCAAATTAATTGCAGTAATTCCCTTTCACAGCAGAAGGTCTTGGAGAACTCCAGATTTAGCTGAAACTGGGTGTCAGTCCCCAAAAACTCATTGTGCCCCCAAGTGGTGAACCCACTCCTGACGTTGGCTGGTGCTGAGGAGCCTACCAGAGCCCCCTGGCCAGGCAGGGATTCTCCAGCCTCCTTGGTGGTTTTTTAAAAAGCAAAATCTCATGCTAGTGCACATCTTTGTTCATTCCACAGCATTCAGACAGCCCAAAACTGGGCAGCGTGTTTAGGCCACACAAAGAGCTCGGTGAGCCCAGCGTCATGTGAGAGCCTGCCAAGAAGGGAAAAGAGGGTTCACAAACGATTTGGATGCAGGGCTGGAAAGGATACTAAGCATGTTCACAGATAAAACAAACTGGGAGGAGCTGTTGATTCCCTGGAAGGCAGAGGCCCTTGCAGACAGGCCTCGACAAATTAAAGGGCTGGGCAATCACCAACTGTACGAAGTTTGAAAAGGACAAGTGCCGGTTTATGTACCTGGAACAGGGCAACCTTGGATGTAGGGACAGACCAGGGAACTAGGAAAGGGACCTGGGGGTCCTGAGTGATGGGAAGTTGGATATGAGTCAGCAGTGCCCTGGCAGCCAGGAAGGACATCCCTGTCCTGGGGGCATCAGGGACAGCCGGGCAAGGGAGGGGATTGTCCTGCTCTGCTCTGCACTGGGGCGGCCTCACCTCCAGTGCTGGGGGCAGTTTTGGGTACCACAAAATAAAAAAGATATAAAGCTATGAGAGAGCTTCCAAAGGAGGACCACGAGGATGGTGAAGGGTCTGGTAGGGAAGCCGTATGAGGAGTAGCTGAGGGCACTTGGTCTGTTCAGCCTGGAGGAGACTGAGGGGAGACCTCACTGCAGTTACAACTTCCTCATGAGGAGCAGAGGAGGGGCACGCATCGATTTCTCCTCTCTGGTGACCAGCGACAGGATGTAAAGGAACTGGCGGAAGCTGTGTCAGGTGAGGTTTAGGAAAAGGTTCTTCACCCAGAGGGTGGCTGGGCACTGAACATGCTCTCCAGGGAAGCGGCCACAAACCCAACCCTGACAGAGTTCAAGAAGAGTTTGGACAACGCTCTCAGGCACATGGTGCGAGTTTTGGGGTGTCCTGTGCGGGGCTAAGAGTTGGACTCGATGCTCGTGGGTCCTTTCCAACTCAGCACATTCCGTGACTGCGAGTTTACTGCCGAACGCGAGTCCCGCAGCCGGTCCCGCTCTGCCCCCGGGGCTGCGCGCTCGGCGCTCCGGGCGCACGGAGGTGACGCCTGAGGGGCGGCGGCAGCGGGGCCGGGCCNTCGGCCACGACGGGAAGCTGCGGCGGCGGCCCGCGGACAGGGGTGAGTGCGAGTGCCCGGGGCGCGCCGCGGAACCGCGCAGCTCCCTGAGCGGGAGGGGACCCATCGACGTGCAGCTCCTGTCCCGCCCAGCACACCCCCTGCGTTCCCACCGTGAGCCTGGGAGCGTTGTCGGAATGATTCCTCAACTCTGGCAGGGCTGGGGCCGTGACCGCTTCCCTCGGGAGCCTCTTGCAGTGCCAGACCACCCTCTGGGTGAAGAACCTTTTCCTAATATCCGGCTTATACCTCCCCTGACATATCTTCCGTCGGTTCCTGTCCCTGGTTACCGCAGAGACCAGTGCTGCCCCTCCGCTTCCCCTCTCGAGGAGGTCTGTACTACGATGAGTAGTTGTGTGCTGTGTAGTTCTTCTTAATTGACTTTCCTTAAAGGAAGTGTTAGATTTTAGCTGACGGATTTCGGAACAGCCGCGTGTATGTTCTGCTTTAGAATCCCTTAGCGTCTTGCCAGTGATGCTCACTGGCAAGAAAGAGAGAGAAAGAGAAAGAACCAAGGAAGTTGCGAGCAGCGCTCGCTGTCCCTTTGCGTGCCCGAGCGTCCTGCGAAGTGCTGCCACCTGTGGCTGTGCGCGGGCGCGCCGCGCTCTGCAGCAGCTCCGGGGACTCGCAGCTGCTTTCTCTGCCTTGCTGTAAAGCTCACCAGTTCTTTACCGTGTCTCTGCCGAGCAGTTCCGCCCGTGGCAGCGTCCAGAGCCTGCTCGTCGTGTGTGAGAACGGCCGATGTGAAGGACGCGTGTGCGCAGTGTGACCGGCTCGTCTGCCAGAGCTGCAGCAGGCTCTGCAGTTGCTGTAGCACGGTTACCTGCTCTTTGTGCTCCTCTGTTGAGTAAGTGCCTTTCGCGTTTTGAAGCTTATTTTGGTTACACATGCCCTAATAGTTGGATGCAGTGGATATCCGACTTTATGTGTATGCATAGCTCATGCACATAAAGGAGTTAATCTCTTCCCATGCTTTAGCAGCAGTAAAACTGTCTGAAACATGTGAACCAAGATGCCTGTGTGAAGCACTCTAATCAACCGTAGTGCAAGTCTAGTTCAGCTTCTTATTTAAATGCTGTAGGAGGCAAATACTTCTTTTGCTTTCCCACCAGCAGTATAGCATTCTGGCCGGTGCTGAATGCATGCACTCCCAAGGAGTCTGAATTTTTTGCATCTTAATTTTTTGCCCTCATTGTTAAGAGTTCTGTAGTATAAAGATATACTGAGTGTGCTGTGTGGGAGTCCCGTGGTTGCAGCTGATAATGGAATAGTATGCCATTGTTATGTTCCAAAAACAGTAGGCACACTGACTTCGTTTCTTCTGGTTTTGTTTTTCTTTTTTCCCCTCTAGTTATGGTGATGTGGGAGAGCAAGTTCTCTGCAATGGTTGTTCAATATTTCAAGTCTGAAACTTGATGAAATAACCCTTGTGGCTAAAACGTCCATGAATTTCATGAAGTCTTCTCCTTACAGCTGGTCAATTAATCCTTTTAGCATGTGAATTAGTTATGGAATTTCTATGTTTTATATCTTTATATTGTACTTTTAAATATTTTAGCTAAATAAACATTTATATTTTAAAGCTTTTTAGATTATTTTGAGTTGGCTTTCTCCTTTTCCGTAGTTGTGATATGCCTGTCTGGAAGGGACCACTCTGTGCTCTTACCTGGTGTTCCTGATGTGATACAGGATTCAGAATATTCTCTCCGCATGTTGGTCATGTTAGGACACACTCTTGTGGGATCAGAATAGAAATCAGTTGCTCCTTCTGTGCTTTCAGGTGAGTGTGAATCCATTCTGGACACACAACATTTTCTTTGTGAGCTAACTGGGAAAATCAGCCAGGCCTGAACTCTTTTCCAAATAAGAGAATTTGCTGATTCTGGTTAAGTTTTTCTTTAAGCTGTCACAAACATCTTGTGATTACAGACAGCTTGAATGGTTTTAATCTTTCTGTGGTAACTTTGATGGAAAGAACGATAGCACACCAGGCTTGGAGCAGAAAAGTTTTTCTCATTAGTAAATTTTCCAGTACCTTCACTGAAAGGTCTTTCTTGGAAAGCAACTTATCTATATGAGTTGATCACCTTCACTGTAAACTTCATATTGTCCTGAATACCCACTCAGAAATAGCTCATGAAGGCGTCTGAAAAATGGTCAGCACTCAGGGGTACCTCTCCGTAAACCATCTCACTCCTCATTTTCCTTTCAAATCACTGCAGAGGCTTAGAATTGTTTGTGCTGTGGGAGTGAAGTAAAGTACTACTGGACAGCCCCTCAAAGTAGTTTTCTTTTACTGATTTTGCTATGTTTCGTAAATAAAAAAGACTTTTCATCTGGCAACTATGCCTAAGAGAAAACTACAGTGGTCTTTACCTCGGGAAAATCCTGATTTGAGTGGCTGATTTCAGACTGTAGGATAAAAGGAATAGATTTGACACATGCAAAAAAAGCTATCCTTGTGGCACGGCTAATGGTCTGTTTCTCAAATTCTTTGCCCTAAATTCCTGAAGCAAAGCCTGCCACTCATGCTTCCCAGTCTTCTCAACTGTGATTAGTATGTTTTGGGTGGAGTAACCTTGTTTTGCCTGTTTCCCTCCACTTGAGCCATTTCTGTTTGAAGGGATGGAAAGGCCATTGCAGTGCAAGTTGAGAGCCTGACTTCTCCCTCCCAAAGGGACACCTTTGACATTCTGTTGGAGGCATTCTGGGTATTTGCATGTCAGAATACTGCAGCTACCCAAAGAGAATGGTAAATGCTCTAGCAAAGGGCGGGGGTGGCTGTTACTGGAGAGCAGCTCTTCACAGCTGCACTGGCATGGTTTTGGGTGTATCAGCCACAGTGAGGTGCAGGATGACATCCTTTCCAGCCTGTGTAGCACTTTGTGTAACTATGCAGACACACTCTCAAAGCATTTGTGCCCTTTAGGGTTTCCTGAGGGCTGTCACTTCACTCTCAACCATCTGTGCCAGCTTAGACTGACCATCTGTGCCAGCCTAGACGTACTGATGGATCTGGTTAGTTTCCCTGTTCTGCTTCTTTTGGAGCTGGTTTAAGTGGGAGATTTTACTGGTTCTTACTCCTGTCTTCATTTTGAGCAATTGGGAAATGTCTCCTATCTTCATCTCCGTAACAAATAAAAAAAAAAGTCCTAAGTCAGGTGACCTAGTAGTGAAAGAATTCATTGGAATGTGCAGGAATTCCACAGCATTATCTATCTTTTCAAAGCTCTAATAGATGAAGTCAGGATGGTGGCAGATTACTGGTGCAGTTCCCAGCTGTCCAGTATCACAGGGTAGATAAAAATGTTGCTCCTGTGGCAATCATTTTAAACCACAAAGCTAAGTTTTATGGATGGGAAGAACCTGTGGCTTACTGCATTTAGATGTTAGTTTTAGGAAAGAGTTTTAAAACTTGGCTTTGTTTCATTTGAAGCTTTAAGCAGTGAACTAAAGTGTTTTTCAGTCAAGCATATTTTTCAAAATGAAATCTTTAAGTATGTGTCTGCTTTTTCTTACTCTCTCCTGAGGGTGAGAGACCGAAAATAATGTTTTGCTTCTAGGCTCTGGGAGAGATGAGACATGTTGTTTACAAATGATTTGTGTTTCAAACTAGCTGATAGAAATGGTTTTTTGGCTCATTTAGTCACTGCTGTATTTCATAGAAAGCTGTCCTCTGTAAACAATGACATGGATTTCATGGCTTAATGTTCTTATTTGTTATCCTCTAGCTGCTTGAAAGATGGTTGTGCATTAGGATAGATACCCAATGCAGCATGAAGAGCTGGGAGAAGAAAAGCAGGAGGGCTGGAAGAAGGTCAGAGGCTGGGAGGAGCATTGCAGGAGGAGCACAGAGCAGCGTAGCCAACTCTTCCATAGGAGTGGTGCTTCATACGTATAAGGAATGGGGTTTAGTGGTTACCACATCTGCTCCTTTGGCTTCAGAAGGTGACAAAACTGCCTGTGTCTACCAAAAGACTCAAATATTATTCAGGAAAGTTCTTTTTCTAGTTCTGCAGTTCTCACATAAACAATGGGAGGTAAGACTGGGGACTGTTTATAAATCTTTATAATGCCGACAGGAAAAAACAACCTGTGTGAAGGGAAAAATCTTTGGGTGAGAGGTACAAAGATTTTTCTCTTTGTCTAATTAACTCCTCACGAGGGCTTGTCTGTTGCCACTGATCATTGAGCTGTAATAGAGTTACAATACAACACATAGGGTACCCCTAGGACTATAAAGGAGAGCCGGAGAAATTGTCTGGTTTATTAACTGAGCAGGAAATTGGGTTTAATACTGTGCATAAGATTACAACTCTTGTTGTTATCTTATGTTCTTCCTCTCCTACTCAATGCAAAGTGTCAAAAATCAAAGTTTGCCTGCTGTTCCAAGGGAAGGAGATCCCCTGAGGAGCCAGCATATTGATGGGTAAAAATATCCTGCAGTAATGATTTTACAGATGGATGAGAAACTTCTGGGGCCTGTATATCATTACTGGTGACATATGTCTCAAAGAGCAGACCTTTATGTCTAAAAGGAAGTCAGCTGATCTGATCAGGGTAAAACAATTTCTTTTAGGACTAATATCTGAGTAAATTCTAGAAATGTGTGGTTCCGTAGACACCAGATATTTAAGGACAGTCTGAGGTGGTAAATGTCTGCAGAAGTCTCCAGTATATCCAGGCTGTATAAGAACAAACCCACAACATTGTGGGTTTGTAAAAAAGCTCACAGAAAAGAATACACTTGAGTTGTCTCCTTCAATAGCATTTGTCCTGTGCACATAGTAATTCCCAAATATTTTGCAGTTCAGTCCAGAACTCTGCTTTCTTTCCAAGAGAAAGGTGAGCCATTCTACAGGTGATCCAGATGTGAAAATTAAATAGAAATAAATGTTAGCGCTCCAGTCTGTGATTGACGTGTCTTTTGTTTAATACAGCCAGCGCCTCAACCTCTTCCCCTCCTTTTCTTTTAGTGTCCTACACATTTGGGCCCTGACTTGAAGCCTCTTCATAGGGTTTTTTTGGTATTCCGTTCTGAACTGGTGATAACTACATGCAGTTGTGTTTTATCTCAGGACAGGGCATAAACCCCAAATTCGGCAGGTGAGAGTGAAAGACAATGTCCTCTTTTTTTCCTTATGAGTAAGGAAAACTCATTTATGCTTCGCTTCTGTGCTGCGTTTGCTGCCATCAGCTGTGACACTCAGAAGTGTCAGCAATCTGCAAAGGGCTTGAATCTTCCAAATCTTTCTTTGAAGGGGTGCAATCAAGGAGTAGAAATGGAAACAGTATCTTTGTCCCCAGGTTTGTTAGGTCTGGTTCTTTTGAAAACACACAACTGGCCTCTGGGTGGATTGGTTAGACAGCAGCAGATGCCAGCACTGTGCAAGGAATAAATACTTCTCTCTTTCACCATGCTGCCTACCAGTCATTGTGTGATGGCTTTGGGTTTTGACAGGATCAAACCGGATTAAAAAATTGAGTCCCAGCAAAACTTACCTGTCATTGAGTTCCCACGTCTGGAGTATGTGTACAAACTTGCATCTCCCGCTGCATTGTAACTGTTGGTTAGATGTGATACTGTTTCCTCATGGCAAATCGTGCAACTAGAAGCTGTTTGTGCTGCCTTTACCGCCCACCTGGATTCCAAGAGCGCTGACTACCTGGACACGGAGCCCTCTGTGCTTGGAGAAGCTCCAGCTGGGACAGAGTGTGACAGAGTATCTCCACGGTTTGTTCTGTGTCTGTCAAGCTTTGTCCTCTGTTCCTTGCAGTGGTTTGCCATCGATTGTCAGACTCAGCTTAGATCCCAGGCTGCTGCAGGAACATGTGGGGCTGTCCAGGCAGAGGGAGGAAAACCTCAACCCACCCACCAGCAGCGCTCAGACGTGTGCAGAACAGAACTGCTGCAGCAGCACGGGGGCTCCAGAGCCCAGCCTGGCTGCACAACCTCGGGTGTGGCAGCTTGGAAAAGGAGAGGGACATGGGGGAGCTCTTCCCAGAGAGCATCCTTCTCCCAGCAGGCTTTTAAATGAGGGCAGGTAAGGCTGAGAGAGACCACCTGTACCCTCGTGCTGAGTTACCTGGTGCTCTTTCCTCCACTCTCTTTGGGGCTTTTCACTACTGAGAAGGGGAAGGTAGCAAAGCTTTGAACATTGTTTTTAGTGAAGCAAATTGGTTAACCTTAATAAAAGTAGCCAAGAAGCCTCAGGAAGTGTTAATGATTCTTTAAAAAATAAACAGGAGCTATATAATTTAAAGGCAAATACTCCTTGTGGATAGAAAACTGGAAGAAAATTCTTCTAAATTACTTTTTATTTTACATGATTAAAATTGCAATAGGCTGAAAGTGATCACACACTCTCTGTTGTATATTTTAATGGCTAATACACACACATATATATATAACTCTTCTTTTTTTGTGTAGATATTTTATATTGACAGATATTGAAATACCATACGTTTTACAGTTGATTGCATTTTGAACTGCAACAATTGTAATACAAGCTTTAATATTTTCTGGTGGTGTGCATTCTGGGCTTTTGTTATTTTGTTTTCTTCCTCTGGGAAAAAACTCAGCTAGAATCAAATTATTATGTCTTACACTTTTATTACAAGTTTTTAGTTCTCATGGTTGTAATTTGCATTAAAACCCTGTGATAGATGTTAAGTTACTTATCTCTTGCAGAGCTTATTATTGCTTGAGCATTTTGTGGTTATAGGATTTACTTTAAATTTTGGGATTTATTTAATTGTATTTTCTTACATTGTTTTACTCAAGTGTAATAGTTTAAATCATGATCCCCTTCTCATTTATTTGTTCTGTAAGATGCAGATGTTTTTCCATTTCTTCTTTCCCTGACAAAGGCACAGTTGAAGGTTTGAGGGCAGGTGTCCCCCTGATAACCTGCACAGCCTGTCAGAACCCCCACGGTGTCACCAGGTACTGTCCTGATCTGTTCTGTACGATTTCTCTTAAACTTGCACTGAATTCCAACAGCTGCCAGCGGCTCCTTGTGGAGAAGTGCTCTTTAATCTGATTAGAGGCTTAAGATAAAATCTAATCCCTCCTCCAACCTTCGTAGCAGAAGTTTCGTCTTCAAGCCACAGGGTGGCAGTGCGATGTTGGGCTTTTGTCTATTGTTAACCAAATTCTTGGGTTTTTTCCTTGAGTCCTCACAGCTCGATTGATACTTTAATAATTGGACTGCTAGTTTGGGGAGGAAGTGTGTTTTAAAATATTCCCCTCGTAAATCTGTAGGTCAAATGTTCCCAAGACAGATTTTTTTTTTTAATCCCAGATATTTTGTACCGTTCATAAAATATGCCCTGAAATTCAGAATAGACCATTTCACTTCCTGCAAAGACAAGAGTAAAATGTAAATCAAATGCAAAAGAATAAATTGATCCCATTATTTTTTTCTTTGAATTCTAATGTATCAATATGACAAATAAGGGTGTTTATATGCCACCGTGTAAGTTATGTCACTTTTTTCTTAAAAAAAAAAGCCCAAAACCAACAAAACCACCTCCACCAACAAAACCCCAAACCGAATATTCCCATTACACATTTTTTTGCATTTAATTAACATATCCTACTCAAGTTGCTTCTCATAAAGAGAGATGTGAGAGTACAGTGATGTCCATGCCAGGAGTCGGACTGTAAATCTGGACCAGGAAATGAACAGTGTGGTGCTGACGGGCAGTGGCACCTGAGGGATGGTCCTGGTGGAAAAAAGGTGAGAGTTGTGCCAGTCTTTGAGGAGAACAGATTGGGGAATGATGGGCTGGTCGGTCTGACCTCAGCCCACAGGAATGCTGTAGTGTGAATCCTCACAAAAGCTGTGTCCAGCTCTACATCCAGGCTCAGGAAGGGTGAGAACATAACTGGGAACAGTCACACAGATTTATCAAGGACCTATTACATCTGACCAACCTCGCTGGCTTTTCTGATGAGATGAGCAGCACTGGATGAGAGGAGGGAAGTGAAGGTGGGAAAGGCAAACCTTGTTGGGCTGCAGGAGCAGGGGCAGCACAGAACCCTTGTGCCAGAGATCCAGGGCTGCTACTGCTGCACACGAGGCTTTAGTGGCCCTGGAGACCCTACAGAGCAGAGAGACAGCACTAGGGGAAAAGAAGCCTGGCGACTTCCAGGTCACACATGGGGCACATCTGTGCTCTTCGGAGTCTACCAAAAGCACAAATATTTCTTTTTTTTTTTTTTTTTTTTTTTTTTTTTTTTTTTTTTTTTTTTTTGAGGACTGCAAGGCTGTGCATTGAGGTGTGGTGCTTTTGGATACACTTAGGAGTTTATAGTACTGTTGAAACTCTCCAGCACTCTGAGATCTGCTGCCTTCTGTTCTCCTGAGCATTGATTGCTGCTGTCAGAAATGAGGAATTGGTAAAAGGCTATGTGGTCTGAGTGTGTCCACTCTTACATCCTGTTTACTCTGCTAGAACTACTGATATGATCAAACTTACTCATATCCTTAGGTGTTTTGGTGTGTTGTGCTGTAGAGTGCAGCACTTTGCAGAATATTGATTTCTGAGCCTAAAGAAATGATTCAATTTTCAACCAAGTAGTTTACATACAGAATTTAATGTACTTTTATGTATTTCTTCCCAGCGAGTTTCATTTTTGGAGCTTGGTTCTCCCACGCTTTCTTGCACTGAGTAATACCTCCCCAAATGAGTAATCTGATTGTTCTGATTTTGCTTTCCATGATAGCAAGATTATTTACTGCCCCAAAATAGATTTTGAAGTATTTTTAAATGTGGTAAAAAGCTTAGAAACCTAGGACTGTGATCACTTTGGATGACCAGTATAAAGAGTTAAAGTACAGGAAAATGTAAGGTTGAAAATATGTAGTCAATGTGCAGATTTTCATGGTCTCCTCCCAAAAATGTTAAAGAAAGCCAGCTCGAATATTTCCTTCATAAATTGTTTCCTCTTCTGTTGAGTGGTTTCACTCCAGGTTGTTCTGAAAGTCCTCACTTCTCTGAAAATGAGAGAACTTGGTCTCAACTGGGTGTAGTCGCCTGTACTGCTGCTTACAGAGCTGGTTTGAAGAAATTTGTGCACTTAGATGGGTCACGGTGATGCAGGAGCTTTCTTGCTCATCCAGGGCATGGAGTAAAGAAGTATTGTAGAAAACTGCTTTATTCCTGTGATTTTGGATCAGTTTGCTGAACACAAACTTCTATAAGTCCTGAAAATACCTTTTGTTTCTCACCTGTCCCATACTGGAATGTGCTGTCTTGGTGAGAACAAGAACTAGAAATTATTGAACTTTGAGTTAGAGGGACTTTCTTTCTTCACTGGTACAAGATTTCACTCTCTGTTTACTCCGTGCACTCTCCCATACCCCCCTGTCACCTGTGGGATCATTGCTAGAACAGTTTTTCTTACATCTGGCGCTGACTTTTTCCCTTCTGTGCTGATGCTGATAAGGACACAGTGAGAGCCTGTGCAGTCCTGTTCCCCTCAGCACTAACAAGTTTCCCATTTGTAAACTGCAGTGCTGTCCTTGTTCTGCTGAAGAAATCATCGGTGCTCGAGATGCTGTCCCTTCATTGCTGCTGCTGCTGCTCGTAATCTATTGCAAAATGACATGGTTTGGGGTTCTTTCATCTTTTCCTTAGTGCCAGGCATTGTGGCAAGCGCAGCTTCATGTGCAGGAGTTGTGGCTCCGAGCCGTACCTGAAATCTCTGTGGTATTAATTCCACACGTGGTCGCTTCTGCCCAAGTTAAATGAAAACTTCCACCATGAGTGCCGCCAGAAATGAGAGTACCCTTTAAAGTTTAGTGGCATACATCACTTGGACATGAAAACTAGTTCAAACCTCAACACTTGTTCTCTGTATTTTCTCAAGAATTTCAGTTCTTGCGAGGCCTTTAACTTAGAATATTCTCTTAGTTTGCTTAGCTCCTGCTACCATCTGTTGTTCAGTAACAACTCGGAGACAAGGCGGCTGATGGAGATCTGAGTTCTCCTAGATCAGCACTTGGCACCACGAGCTTTTTCACAACCCAACAAGCAGTTCCAACAGCTGCATGCATGAATCACTTAAGTTATAGTCCCCTGCAGCACCCTGTAAGAATGGGCTTTGACAATCTGGTCAGATGCCACACAAGTAAAAGTGCGATGAACTGAGCTCCTTGGAAGGTGTGATATAAATTTAAGATGATTATTTTGATACATATTTTAATGTAACATGCTCCACAGTTTCATTACTGTTCAGAAAGTTTTGGGACTACCTAGATTGCATGTAAGAGTTTATAATTACTGAAAAAACTCAGTGGGCTGGGGTGTGTGTGTGTTTATTTGTTGTAGCAAACTATTCTGACACATTCCCTGTGGCATTTTATATTACTGAGAGACAGTTTACCCCAGCAGTAGAACAGCTCTTCACATGCTTTTGAGTCAGTCTATATTTAAACCTGTCTCCAGCAGTATTTTATTTCAGTTGTTTTACTCTGGTTTGCCTAGCTGTGGATGCATTCTTGATTATGATCTGTGTTTATTGAAAATTTGCTGTCACAGAACCATAGAATCGTTTAGGTTGTAAAATACCTCTAAGATTATCAAATCCAACCATTAACCCAGCACTGCCGAGCCCAGCACTAAACCCTGTCCTCAAGTGCCACATCTACATGGCTTTTAAATACCCCCAGGATGGTGAGTGACTCCACCACTCCCTGGGCAGCCTGTCCCAGTGTTCACATCCTGCTCTTCCACAAACGCTGCAGAACATCCTTTCATTCAGAGTTTGGCACTGCAAGGGCACCTCTTAAAGCTTTGCAGGAGGCTTGTGTGGATCCCTGGCTGGTTTCGTAGCAGGCAGCTGACTGCACCAACACCAAGGGACCAGGGTCAATCAGCCTGGTGTCACCGGGCAAACTGGGTGAGGACTGCACAGCTGAGGGTCTGCCCCGTGTGTAATTTGTGTTATGCTCTAGTGGTGTCATTATTTGTTTAATGATAAACACTCAGCCAAAGCAATGGTTAACACGAGGCCATTTACAAAGAATTTATGGAGTCCATATGTTTGGATTTCACTTAGCTGCCCAAATAAGGGGGGAGAGAGCAGAATGGAGGTTGATTTTATTTTGAACCTGCATCTGCAGACTAGCTGGAGCCAAGCAGGGTAACTATAGGATGGGACAGTATCATCCAGGAATAGGGTGTTAAAACTTCTTGGGCAACTTCCACAGAGCTGCCTGGCAGGAATTCCCCCTCAGTTCCTCCTAGAAAATGAGATCAGTGGGTACCCAGGGGATAACATGGTCTGGGTGCCAGAGAGGGGAAGCTTTCCGTGGTTCTGCAGTAGGACGGGAAAAGACAGGATTAAGTCTTGAGTTCCAAGAGTTTTATCAATATTGTTGAGTTCGACTGCAAGCCTTTCACACCACTAGAAAAGTGGGTAAATTTGTCTCAGGATGTACTGGCTGCAGACTGAGGCAGTGAACTTGAGGATGCTGAAGTAGCTTGGTTTTAGTTTCCCACATTTTAAAGAGTTCTTAAGTGTTTGTAAGGGTTTTAAAGAGAAGATGTAAATATTTTCCATCAGCAATTTTCAGTTAGTGTCTTATCAGGTACTTAACTCTACATTTATAGAGAACTCTAGATAGGTTAAACTTGATAGCTCATACCACAAAGCGAAGTGAGATAAAGGCAGACAAATTTTCAGTTTTGTTTTCCCCAAGTTTTTTACATTTATCAGCTGGAAATCCACACAAATTTAGGAATTCCTGTAACAGAAATGGACGCCAGACAGTAAAGGGTTACCAAATATTTTTTTTAAAGCAATCAATTCCTTTCTAACTCTACTAAAGGAGCAAGAGTGTGTGACAAAAGGCACTGGGCACTTATCTCCTTCTCTTACCTGCAGCAGAATTGATACTAAAAATATCAATAGGAATAGGAAATCACTTTAAAACTCAGTGAGAGACTTGCTCTTTTCTTTGTTTAGGCCAGTCTTTCATGCCAAAATACACCAGGCAAAAGACTACATGGAACTTAAGAACATGGGTCTGTATAGACAGTGTAAGTGTTCCTGGGGATTTGGGTCAGATGAAGTCTCCCCAGGGACCCAAGGAGCATCCAGCATAAGGAAAATAATTATTTAAAAAGATATTCTGTCAGTTGATAACATAATCTCTAGAAGGGACTGCAGCAGATAAGAGACAGGGTAAGGCACAAAAAAAGAACGAAGGTGAGGGAGAAGAGCAGGAAGGAATCCATTGTTTCTTGTCTGCTGGGAAGAGGTGGGAGAACGATGTCATAAGGCAAAAGGCAAATAAACAGAACTGGAATTCTGAAAAAACAGACTGAAAAAAAGAAAAAGGGACTCATTAGTGCAGGCTGGTCTTTACAGGTACCACCCAGCAATCTGCATCCAACCTCCATGCAGCAGGGAACTGAAAGCCCACCTCCATGTGCCAGTTTTTTTCCTGCTCCCAGGAGAGGAGATCTGCTCAGCAGAAGACAGATGGCATTGCCACTGCCTGTGCTCCTGTGGGGGCTTCTTCCAGATGGGGAGTTGGAAGCTTCTTTGTGCTGGTCCAGCCTTCCTGTGCAGCAGCCCTCGGGTGCTCGGGGCTCCACCAGCCTGCGTGCCTGGATCTGATGCTGCTCAGACGTGTGCAGCTCGGCAGTGGGAAGATTGCAGCTGAACCCATTAGGAAAATAAATGGATTTATATCCAGGGTTTTCTTCCTGTTTGAGGTGTCCTTGTTGACTTCTCCTTTCTTGTAAGGAGATATTATTGAGCGATTGCTAATAAAAGCTGAGTCACTGTCAGTGATCTGAAAAGAAAGTTGACAGGACTGTTCTGCACAGGGGAACCCCAAACAGCCCTGTGCCACTCACACACTGACCACCAGCCAAACTCGGTGCTTTCCTGCATTGCTGGGATGCCTCTCCTATCTCAAACAAGGCACAGCTATGGCAGGTTTCTCAAAGTTACCTGAAAAACCACGGGGCAGTCCAGGAAGCATCGCCCTCATTACAACTCCGTTTGCTGCTTACAGGAATTTAAAAAAAAAAAAAGTCATTTTAAATACCAAGCAGCAACCTTTGATCTCCACTTCCTTCATGTTGAGCAAGTCACCACAGAACGTAAAACCTTGGAGAGGTAACCTGATTCTAAGTTTTCCAATCAAGTAAAGGGAGATACTAAGTTTAATCCCTTTATCTTAGTTACACATTAAATTTATGACCTCACCTGCATAAATAAGTACATTTTGTTCTGCTTTCTTCCACTTCCTTTCCTCCGCAACTTTCCAGTCTGCAGTTTCTCCAAGAGAGTTTGTTCTCTCTGCTTTTTACTCAGTTTTATTCTACACTCATTACTGGATGGTCACCAGGTATTCCTGTCTTCCTGTTTAGTTTCATTTCTCCCAGTAATATCAGAATAAGGAACAATCACAGCAGCTAAACATATTACACAGAAAACTTACTATATGCTGCAACCATCTTAATAATATCACTCTATTTTTTGTTCTTCAAGATCATTGAAGGGCTTATGTTTTGATCTTTCTGCACATCCATAAAGCCTTTAAAAGTCACTGGAACAATTTATCAAAAATATGTGAGGAAAGTTCATTAGCTATTTAGAAAAAACAAAATCAAATGCTGTATCAACTCCAGCCCTGTGTGTGGGAGAAGGTGTTGGAATTGTTCTCCAAAGTCAGATCTGTGTCCCACTAAATTAAAATTAAAAGCCAATTTCAGGGTAAGAAGCCTCTAAAGTGCAGCAAGTCCTAATGCAGAGCAGGATCACAGAATCACAGAATAAGCTGAGTTGGAAGAGACCCACAAAGATCCAGTCCAGCATGTTTAAGAATGGATTTCATGCTCATTTTAATCCAATTTCGGTGAACTCTCAGGCACTCTGCTGAAGATCACAGTCACTATTCTTTGTTCTGATACAGATTTTTTCATTACTACACAACTTCCTGGCTAACAGCATCAGTATTGTAAGGACACAGCAGCACAAAGGAATAAATACGGGGAGTTCACCAATAACTAAAGATCACAACATCTGGGGAAGGGTTTGTGTGTCCTCTGTGAAGAATTTTCACTCCAGCATAAAAATAATTTTATCTTTTGCAGGGTGAATGTACTAATATGTAGAGAATTTGAGAGACCTTCAGAATCCAGAAAATACAGCAAATGCTGTGTTGCCATTTATCTTGAAACAAACTCAAAACCCCGAAGAAATGCAACATACAAGCAGTTACAGTAACCTGACATAAGACATGAGGAAAGTGTGGAAAACAGGGTTACGTTTAACACAAAGCCCATTTTGGGGGGAGGCAAAAAAAACCCAGTTACAGGCAAAAAAAGCCCATGTGAAGCAGCACTTCAGCAAAGGGGAAACAGAACTGAGCTATGTGCAGGCTGAAAAACCACAGAGGGAAGTAGAGTTTTTACACATCAAGACCTTGATTTGGCCGTCAAGAAAGAACCCACCACGCTCACAAAACCAGGGTGGTGACCATCAGTTATAGAAATTAAAAATTTTAAGAAGTGTCAAGCAGGAGCTACTGTAACAAACTGCATTTATTGAACATGATTTCGGACAGGGAGCAAGCAGTCACCACCTGATTAGAATGCAGCATATGCTGCAGCAGACAGCGGGCACACGTCTGCACGCTCAGCTGCAGGGGGATAATAAGCTCCCGCTCGCTATAGGCACTGTGTGTTCCTTGCCTGTTACTCCTCGTGGCAATTAACCTCCCTGTTATTAAAAAAATTGCGCTCCAAGTGGAAGACAAACACTCATTTGCAATGCTGAAGAAACAAGATCCTTTACATTCGCCTGTTTCTTCAACTGTGTTTTTACCTCTGAAGCTCTTCTAGATACAGTGAAATAAACCAGACCTGCTAAATTATCATTTCCCAAACTTCTCAGGCAGAAGATCATACAACTCACACAGGCACTTTCCGTGTGTGGGCTCCTCTTCTGCACCTCTGTCTCCTTGGAGTTTGCACTCCCACTGTGGGCTGTGACCTCTGATCTGAGACCACCATCCTACAGCCAACTACTGGGGATAAAAATCTGTTTTGGCATTCTTGCTCTCTAAGAAGCAAAGGGTATTTTCTCTGACAAAGACTGAAAAGGCCCCACAAACACTCAGGAGTATGAGAACACAGTGCTGTTGTACTGAGCACTTCAACACACAGACACAACCCAAAGCAGCAGACAAAATTCACCACTAGTTAAAGCAAGCACCATCCAATTCAAACAATCTAGGCAAGTTTTTGCCCTCAAACCTCCAAAAATTGTAATTTGTTTTTCAGGTGAAAAACTGAACAAATTCAAAAAACAGCTAGGACTCGAGGCCAGTATGAGAGCTGGAGAGCAGATGGAGGTCACCTGCTGGAAGGGTGAAGGTGGGGAAAGAAAAATGAAGAAAAAGCTGCTTATTGTACTGGGGGGGTGGGGGTAGAGGTCACAGTTTGTGCAAAGTTGGGAATGCTATGAACCACAGTTATCTCCATCCACTTTAAAGGGAGAACAGCCTGTCATATTCTAATGGGATTGTACTGGATGTTTTAGTTACACCAGGGAATATAAAATGGAATTTGCAGGATTACCTGGCTCCAGCCCATGTCTCAACCCCGAGCAGCACTCAGAGCAGTGTTTCAACCACTGCCCAGCTGACCTCAGCTCCGGACTGCAGTCACAGGCTCACAGAGAACTTACTCATGTCCTCTTGCCGAGGGTTTTTTCCTGTTTTCCTCCGAGTCTGAATTTACAACCAAGTTCCTGGGCTGTACAACACAGATACACTACTGGTGTTCGGAACCTGGGATGCACCATCTTTGCTGCCATGTGCAACACTAGAGGAAGACTACATTTTTCAATGCCAGAAGGAAGAACAGGGAGGTTTTGGTGGTAGATATTGTTAGAAAAGTTTTGAGGTTTCAAATCAAAGAGTTAAGAAACATGCAAGATTTAAGCAGTCTCTGCATATATGGCACAAAAAGAATATGAGGTTAGTGACTCAGGTCACAGGATTTTGCAATAGGATTTTCTGTGCTAAATCAAAATGTAAAAAAACACATGTTATGTGTGGGGACAGACAGCTGTAACAGCCATAACCATTCAATCATGGACAACAGGTGTTTAGAAAAATCACGGACAAAATGAGGGAGTGTCCAGAAGACCCAGCATTCAGGTGTGGCCCTCACAGGTCTCAGTTTCTAACAATACTAAGATTCAGAGATTTTTGGCAGCTTTTTTTTTTTTTGAGTTCCATTTTATATAAGGGAATTAAAACAACCCATTAGCAACAACTGGCAGAAAAATACTGAGACATAATCAGCCTCAACAAAACAACCTGATCCATGCCTGCTCCTGCAGACAGAGCAGATTTTCCTGGGGCAGATTATGGTAACCTCTGCTCACTCGTGTTGCCTATATTTGGATGCACGAAGTTGTGTTAGTTCAGAACTTGTCAAGACTTGTAGACTTGCAGAAGAGTTTCCTTGGACTTCGTCCCTGGGCTGGCTGGAGACACGGATGAAGACTTGGAAGCAAAGGAAGGAGAGCAGTTAGATCAGACTTGCTGAACGGGACAGGCTGTCCAGCACCAGTCTCTACAGAGACACAGATCTCTTCTTCCCCTTTCCCTCCTTGCACAAAACATGCAGTAAATTGCACTGGGAATTACAGCTTATTCTTTGAACCAAAAAACGTGCTGGATGTTTAATGGCTTACCACAGTTGCAACTCTTATTTCTTAGTCTGAAGCACTCTGCAGTTCTTGGATGTTCATATCTTGTTCTTTGTATTCTTGTCTGAAAAAGGACATTCCAGCCTCTGTAACCACCTCCCAGCTGTGATTAACATTGGTGCCTGGAAAGTGTTAAGAGTTTGTACAGCACAGACTGGCCCCCATAATGGAACAGAAATACCTTTGCAGATCAGGGCCTTTTGCTGGCACCAGGAGGGCAGCAAAACAAGGCCAGTTCCTCATTCACCTCAAGACAATTTATTCCTGGCACAGGGTGCATTTCTCTGAACAAGCGTTTTCCAAAATTATCTTTGCATAATGATCAGCACAGAGATGAAACAACTGAGGAGGAACAGAACAACCTGAATCCCTCAGTGATACGCACATCAAACTTGAGAAACTGGAGCAGTTGTCACATCTCTACAAATTCAGAAGGCTCCTACCACAAGAACCTAACTTGTTAAAGCAATTTTATTTAAGTATTTGGAGGGAAACTTTCATATCATGAGTAAAAATACTAGAGTTGAATGTTGTTAAAAAAAAGTCAGGACGATGGGCTCTCTGTGCAAGCACAGCAGTGTCTGATAAAGAGGGGAAGCAAGGGTTTTCATAATATACTTCCTTTCAAATAAAAATATTAAATGCTACTTAACTGGAATACATGTCATCATTTTTTATACAGTCAAGAGAATGAAAAAAAACAACAAAAAAAAGCGCGCAATTTAAAGAATGCAACCTACAATGGAATAACTTTATTTGCAGCAGAGACAGAATAAGACTGCTTTTATGAAAATTACAAAGAAACATGATACAACAAAAATAGGGTGTGGGGAATTTCCCACTAAGATTAAAAATGAAAAACAAAAAAAAAAAAAAGTTCACTTTTGAACACCATTATTATTCAAACACATATGAAGTTTCAACCTAGTCTTTTTTTTTATACATGGGAAACACTGTTAAACTGAATCTTCAAGAGTGAGAAGGCACCATGAACTGTTGGTTGATACCTTTAATGCACACTCAAGAAAGAAGAAATGATCTGGCATGATGCAAGAAATCATTAAGTGTTTATATATATTCATATATCTTTTCGTAAAAAAAAAAAGCGGCAACAAGTCATTACTTCAGTGCCAAATGTACTCGTGTCTGGCTGACTCGCTCATGAGGATGATTTCTCACTTAGACCTGTGTGGTATTTCTGTACAGTGGTGGAAGTGGGTGATTTTGTGTTGTTGCCTTTCATATTAGATTGGTAAATCAAGCGTTTTCTAGGTTCTGAGAAGCCAATCCTATGAAGTATTCCTAAATTCTATGCAAATGGAATAATTAAATGCACTGTCTAGAATGAAATACTCAATCTGTACGGCGTGGCAATCCCACGGGATTCAGTTTGATATGTAATGTCTTGTAGCAGATGTTATAATAAAAATAACTTTTGCTTTTTGATTTACCTCACTGAGGCCATTAATGCTGTTCCTATAGTTGGTTTTCTGGAGTTGGATGACACTTCACTGCTGTCCAAAATGAGTTTGAACCTTAACCCTCCAGAGTTTGTTCACTTTGTTGCTTATATTATTGCACTAGCTACTAAAGTCTTATATCTTCCTATATAAATCTAATTGTTCAGAGTGCAGATTCTGTATTTAGATAATGAACTGTATGAAATAAATAAAATAAGGGGATTTTCTGGTCAGAGTTGCTGATATGTTGAATACCTTAATTATTTCTAAAGTAAACAGTTTTGGTGTATATTCTTAAAAACCTATGGTCATTCAGCATAAAAGCCTTGACATAATACTTAAAGAATGGATTTGTTCTCCTTCTCAAAAATGCATCAAAGAATTGTTTTAAATACAGAATCTGTGAGGCTTCCTACAAATTCACCTAAGTCGTAATACAAACACAGTTTGTAACTCGATAATATAGAAAGTTCTCTAGTGTCCATTGAAGTAAGGTCCCCAAAATGCAGTCTGTTTTGTTTCTGAATGGCAAAACATTAAGCGGTTCCACTGGCTGAGTAGGAGAACTGAGGAAAATGAGGTCTTCTCTCATTATCTACACAATCCATGCTGTCATCTGAAAGAGAAAAAAAACCATTAGGTAACATTTGCTACCTTTTCTTATTTTCAGCAAATCAACAGTAAGATAATGCACAGTGAAGTTATTTCAGAAAACAGTTGTTCAGATGTTCATTTAGAATTGCTAGGAGCTGCATTGCTTAAATCCAAATTCACTGTTCTGAATTTCTGGCAATTGCTATTTGAGACCATCAAACATGCTCAGATATCACAAAATACAGTATTTTGATTGAATATGGACATTAGCCCATGCTCAACTGACTGCTTGCATATACACAGTGCATGTGGATATGGACATGTGCAAAACACATTATTATTACTGATTTCCAGTGGGAATGTGCAGATTTGGAAAAGACAAGAGTACAAATAATTTCACTCTTATTAAACAGGTTTTTCATTTCTCAAACAGGAAAGATGTGGAAAGTTTCACATCAATTTACCAACTTCTCAGTCAAATACATATGGAAAACCATCATGTTTAATTGATGCTTTTTCATATGGGCTGAGGAGACCCATCATAGCAAATTACTTCTGGTGATGCAGAGGACAGTTGGGAAACATTTGGAAAAACTTTACCTTGGTCAGGAGGAGTGATTGTTATCATCTGTGCTGTAAATTCTTCATCAAAGTATCTTGTATCTGTTTCAGATGTAACTTGTGGCTTGAATGGAGGTACAAGCTACAAAAAGCAAAAAAAAAAGTGTCCATTTACAGGTTCTTGCAGTGCTGTTTGAAACAAGTAGAATTTGACACAGTTATAAGCTACAGTGCCTTTTTCTACATTCCTAAAATGTCTAAAAAACACCAGTTCACAAAGAAGGAAGCATATATAGTAAAAAATACTTACTTAGGTGTGCACTTCCTATTTATGGGGCATTTAAGGCATTTTGTTCCCTAGGATTTAACTGCATAAAGAAAACTTAAGACTCCTAAAATTTCTTCAAGTAAGAACATGCTGACCAATGTTTAAAAATAACAACACATACTGGTTCCTCACATAATTATATGGAAATTGTCAACCTCATCTAGTCAGATTTATGCTTGAGGAGGATGAAAATGAGTAAGAAAGATGCTTAGTGATACCAAACTCATCAGCTAACCCTGTGTATCACCACAAGGGCTGTAACGTTCACCAAAAAGTTCCAGCTACAGCGCTACTGTGCCCATGCAGCTCATGCTGGAGGTCTGACCAATCCAGCAGAATCTAAGCCAAGGCAGCAGCATCACTAAGCTTTAATACTCCTGGTCCCCAAAAGCAGTTTGATATCAGCTCTGAACTTCAAAAACCTGGAGTGCTTACAAAAACCTGAGCCCAGTCATCAGTGAACATCCTCCTCTTGCTACACCAGGAGCTGCACTTGGTGGGGTTTATTCCTGAGACTCGCTCGGGCAGACAGGCTGGAAATCATCCATGTGTACCTAGGCAAGGTCTGGCAAGAGCAGCTCCAGATGGAGCGGAGCTGCCTGACTGGGGCTGGAGGAGGAGCGCGCCTGGGAGGCGGCATGGGGAGCTGGCTGCATACAGATGCACACACTTGGAACACGGACAACTTTGGAGGGCAACGGAGCTGGGATTCAGATGCTGCTCACCTTCCCCTGCACGGGGCGGCAGAACCAGGATGTAAACACGGCTCTGAGCCCTCCCGAGCACCGGGAACAGCGCTGGGATCCCGCTCGCCCACCACCGGGGTTACGCGTGGCCATCTTTTAATAGCACACAGCCACACCGGGCAGCAATTTAGGAGCGTGATTGAGGAAGTGTAGAGCTTCCAACCCAGAACTGCAGGGAGAGGTTTAGCAAGGCGGATGATAAATTGCTCCAACTGGAATTATGCAGTGACCCCATACATGCACTTCTGCACTTGCACTAACAAGAATGACACCGACAGAAATCACTACCTGGAAAACATCAGCAAATCTTGAATATACAAAACACCTCTTCCCCATCCCCAGCTTTGCCTCCTGCTTGGATGTGAAGAAATCATTCGTTTGTCAAGTTGGCAAATACGAAAAGCACTGGTTTTAAGCTCCCTATCACTAGGATCGTCTTTCTGATCTGTTTTGAGAGCACCTAAGTGTCCTGTCTTACAAACAGCAATCCAATCAAATGCCTTCATTTTCAATGTAAAGACTGTAAGAAATGTAGTCTATACATATGGCAGCATCCCCACATACAAAGAAGCATCTACTGTTTAAAATCAATCTTTAAAAATTTAGGGACATAAAAGCTCTGTTTATTATAAGAGATCACAATTATAGTATATATTCATCATCTATTTATCTAATTACTCCCAATTCTCTGTGCCCAAGAATGGCTTAAAGGAGCTGGGCACATTACCCTTACAAAAAAATGTTAGGTCCCTAGAAGTGGTTTTTATGTCCTGAATTTAAAAAGGAAAAGGAAATAGGATATCCCAAAGTCAGGAGTCACTCTGAGCCTTGCAGCCCCCCTGAAGCTATTTAAGAGGGAATGCTTCACATTATAATGTTAATAACACTTCTCAATCAAATCACACCAACGTATCATATATAAAAGCCCTGTGGAGCATGAAGGTTCTTCCTTTCTCATGTAAGTCTATTCTCTCTCTCCTTGTAGCAGTTTCTGCCTACTTCCCAAAGAGAACCTGGGTTTGTTTTTGACAGGCTGTGCATGTGCGTGTGTGAAGCTCTATCTGTCCTTTTAAGCTAATGGTGGTTCTGGCACTCACGGTGCCCCCAGTTGCTCTGCTTGCTGTGCACAGCATGGAGTGATTTAGGACTTGGGCACTGCAACAGACACCTGAACTGAGCACATCGGAGCGACTCGGAGCAGCAACCCCAAGCCAGCACACACGTGGAATGGGCTAGCGCTGCCTGTATCATTTTCCTTTTTATTTTAGTATCTGTTAAAAGCAATTTGAGACAGATTATGATGCACCCACAAGACATCTTTTCCCCGTAGCTGTCAAATTCTGAGCGCTAAGCTGGAAACAGAGGGGAAGCCGCAGAAAGCTCCAACGCTGGCTTTAACAAGCAAATATGTCACTTTACTGAAAAGCTGTCACAGCAATAGCTCTGCAGTTCAACTGGCAGGGAGGTGCCACCTGTAGCCTCCCACGGCTGCAGACCAGCACTGGTACCTGCAGGCTCATGCTGGTTTAAGAGAGAAAAAAGACTTGAAAAAATCCCCCATGTGATTAAAATCTCTTTGCGTACATTTTGCTTGTGGGTGGGCAAAATACTGCAAATTAAACAGTACCTTTCTCTGCACCAGAGACAGACAGCACTCTTCCAGGTGAGCCTAATAAACATCTTAAATCTGGGGGACAACCCCACTTATTCAAAGCTCCTTATAATTTAAAGGAAAGCTATGTTTCCAAAAAGCTTAATTACAAAGCAAATGTTCTGGATTACCCAAGCCCATATTCATACACATACTCAGCATTACTGGAGATGGTGAGTAACCAAGCTTAGCACACAAACACCTCTCGGCAGCTGACAAAATCCACTTCTAATCCACAGGACTGCACTTCAGACAAAAGCTGCAAGACCCTCTTTGGACCACCCAGAATGTAGGCAGCAATTCCTCACAGGCTCTCCATTTGCACAGCGTGCCTACCTCAGATGCAAACACTAATGGGACACGAGCAAAGCCAGGATGTAGACTTCTTGGATAGACCAAGCTCAGGAATAGTCTCAATTAGCACACAGTTTTCTCTAAAAGATGCAAGTATTTGGAATTGCCTGATAGTTTTCAGAATAATCTGAATCAGTACCACTATGGGACAATTTATGAAGGTTTTCTCAGTCCTATGGATAAATACATTGCCTCCAGCTTGTGTGATTTCTCTTCTGTTCAGGGAACTGGGACTACCACCCAATAACAAATAACTTCACTCAAAACATTTGAGCCCCATTGTCAGCTTTTTACCCTAAACTGCGTAAAACCAGCAAATCCTCAAGCGATCAGCTTATCGGCTGGGTGAAAATGGGGACAACTTCCTGTTTAGAACAGGAATTCAGATCTACTTTTCATGTTATACTGAATAAACTCCATGGAACTCCCTCCTGCCCTCATGACTGCATGCAGCTCTCCCTCAAGGGATGCTTTGAAAGGGCTGAGGTCTAACATCTTATCTACACTTTCAAGGCACAAAAACTTGTTTTATGATTTTTCAGTTCCTTTAGCCACAGAGATCTGTGAGGAAGTGAAAGAAGAGAAGGAAACAGAGCCCTCTCTGTAGCTGTATACAGGCACTGGACAATTCTCTCACCACAATATGGAAAATCAGTTTCTGCCAAGTTTCTTACCTGCTCCCACCTGCTGGAGGGACAACTAAACTGTATTTAGAGATCAAATGAGATCTGATATCACGAGGAACTGCTGGGGGAAGGAGGGAAATCAGGAAAGGCTGGGATTGAGTGAGATCATGTGGCACCAGTAGATGGGAGCCTTGAATCAGCAGACCCATGTTTTAGTTGGCTGCATTTCGTGAGTGTTATGAAAATGTGGCTGGTGAGAATCAAACATGAGAGGACAACAGCACACCATTCTTAGAGCACAAAGTAGGGCATCTTGGAGGAGTGGAATAGTTATCTGAGAAGGAAGGGGCAGTGAGGCACAGACAACTGATGAAACACATTCTTACAGGAAGGGCTGGGCTCTTTGACTTCAACAGCTCCCACTGGAAAGCCAACAAACCCAGGGGGTCTCAGGGAAAACCCATGAGAAATACCATAAAGTGCAGACACTTCGTATCAGTTCTTTGCCACACACAAAAAATAGTATTAGACTTGGACTGATGTAAAAGCCTTCACTTGTCTGGACTTGTCTTGAATGCTAACAACAGATTGAAAAGGCAGGAAAAATACAATGGGAAAAAAAGAGCCCATCTCCTTCTAGGAAGAGCCCAACTGCTTCTAGGAAGTTTGGCTGCTCAGGAACCAGCAGTAACTCTGGGCTCACAAGGGATGCATCAGTCAACAGCAAGAAGTGGCAGCAAGAGTTCACGGGAAAAGCCATTTTAAAAGCTTATATACTTTCCAAATTTGGAAGCTATTTTGATTACATCCTATTTATTCATCCATAAAACCATGTATCTCATGAAGAGATACTCCTATCATTGCAAAATAAAAATCCAGAAGTAATCTGACTACAGTATTTGAAGCTCTTGCTAAAAACAACTACAAATCTTTTCTGTGGAGTGTTTCTGTGTACTTTTAGAGAGAAACAAAATTTGAAACATTTGGTATACCCACAGCTACAATTCACCTTGGGAGAACAGTTGTATAAATACCTTTTTCTCGTATACGTCTTGCCAAACAATGCCAGCAAAGAATTTGTGCTGCATAATCTCCTTGGCATCATCAGGACCGCCACCTAACCTGTAGGAGGCAAAATAAGTAATTAAATGTTTGAGTACAGTATTTTTTTAATACAATTTTTATTGCAATGTACTGAAGAAATTCTGAGTTTATATAATGCATTTGGGAGCAGTTCTAGCGTTCGCTATGTTGGGTTTTTTGTACAAGGCCTATTTTAGGCTTCAACACAGTTCCACTAAAAGATTTAAAGACATGCTAACAAACAGAATTAGAACAAAGGTCTCTCTTAAACAAAGGGGAAAAAAATCGTAATTCAAAAGACCTGCCCTTCAGGAAAGATGCTGTCCTGGGGACCACAGCAGATCCTGTAAAGTAAAAGGTCTGAGCCACAGATCCTTCTCTCTACATTAACATGCAACTACCCCTTACAGTTTTTCTAGAGCAGAATGATGCCAGCAGTAAAACCGAATTTGAAGTGAAAGAGAGAACAAGGCTTTTTAAGGCAAACTGATTTATGCAACCTGATTTAAATTTCCATTAAAGAAAACAGTTGACAACTGCAGTGATAATATCACAGCACATGCAAATCTTTCCTCCTCCTTGGCTTCAGGAAAGCACAAAGGGTGTTTTATTGACTTGAGGTATATCAAGATAAAGCACTTTTATTCCAAAATAAAACTGTCCACACAGCTTATAGATGCAATCAGTTTAGCTGCAGTGTTGAGCTAACTGATGCTTAAATTTTGCTGTGGAGGTTAAAATGTTCTTTAAAAGACTGAACTGCATCTGCAAGCAAAGGCAGGCATCAGGAAAACAAAACAGATACTGGGTAATCAGCAGGAGACTCTTTCAGGTAACAAGGTTAAGATGATGCTCAGGATTTCAGGTACAGGAGGTGTTACCATGTTCACCCAGGCTGATCCCTGGGACCTGCCTGTTCTCTCATGCCTGGTGCCACTGGCAGACTGAGATATTGACCCCATTTCAAGAGCTTGAAGCAATGACTCTACAAGAGCCAGGCTAGAGTTACACTGCTACAGACATCAGGGACAAGGCCTGTTCTCTGAGCCTGGAGCCAAGGCCTGCTCAGGCCTCCACTGCTGCGCAACATCTGGCCCTGAATATCCTCTGGGCCACGTGCAGTAACCCCATGCCCCACTTCATGATGATCTGGGGATAGAGGGGAGGGGTTTGGTTCAAAACATCAGAGAAAATACGAAGGCTGTGCTAAAATCCATTGAAGTGGTATTTTTATAGCTTGAGACTGCATGCTCTGGAATGCAGCATGAAAGCACAATGCTGTTGGGACAGCACTGGATGACAGTTCAGCGTGGCAAAGTCAAACACTGCGACTTTGTTCACGGTGCCGACCGGCAATGGATGCTGACGCATTCAAGCCCTCGGCCATGCCCGAGCACCATCTGCACAGAAGGCACACTGGCAGAGGCCACTGCTGTACCAGAGACACCCAGCAGCAGAGCTGCCTGACAGTCCAGAGGCTGTGCTTGCTTCCTTGCCCTCTTCCATCACAGTGCCACAGCGACCTAAGGGGTTTGCTCCCTATCATCCTTCAGGAAATGTGCAACTGAACAGCTCCCCAGGCTTCCAGCACCTGGGTGGCTCTCTCCTCCCCAGGTAAGCTCCAACCCAATACCAGCCAAGTCCACCCTAGAGCCCCAGGGCCCAACCAAGCTGGACGAGGGCTCTCCCATCTGCCTGGCAGCACTTCCTACAGCTGCAGAGCAGCCTGGAACAGAGACAAACTCCAGGGCAGCCTGGGAACAGAAACAAACTCTGTGAGTAATAATTTCTCGGCTGGTTCCCCCCAGGTCTAGTGGCTTTGCCAAGTCTCTACCAGACTCCTTGTTGCTTCCACAGCACAGATGATGACGGCCGATGAAGAGGGTGGAGTCCATCCTCTTTATCCACAGATGTCAATAGACTGCACAGGAGTTCAGGAGTGACTCTGAGCTAAGAAGCATCTGAATGGTGTTCTGCAGAAGCAGGCAGAAAAGGCTGGCTGGCTGCAGCCATGTACAAGTGCTTTGCAGAATACGTTATCTAATATAAGCCTTTGTTCCATGAAGGGCAAACACATACTGAGAAAAATGCCAAGAAAGACTCCAGAAGTTCTACTTACCTTTTCAAAATTACACAAATTCAGTCAAACTGAATGGCAAAACGATAGAAACCTCCTATTTTGGATACGGATTTATTCCAAAATACAGTTTTGCTTTCCAGAATTATTATAAAAGGTCCCTCTCAAGGAGAACAAAATTAAATTGGCAACTAACACAAAAATCATGGTTAAGTACCAGTGAGAATGTAAAAAGCGGCAGGTTTGTCTTTCATAGGGACATGCAACAAATAAAGAAAAATACATCAGAAATAAGAACTCTGAAGAGATTCCTGGATAATAAAGTTGAATTCTGCACATTTAAGTCCTCTTAAGGACTTCTGTCTTTAAGACAGAACCAAAAATAGTATATATAGGACTTAAAAAGCAAAAGCTACAGAAATTTACAGTATACAAAGAAATATGATAGAGGCCAAAAAGCAATTTAAAGAAAAACAATAGAAAACATCCCTCAAAATCTAACTGCCAAACAATTCTAGTTATTCATTCAACTTCTATCTACACTTGAGAGACTTTCTTATTTTAGTTAAATCCAAAAGTGAAAATTATTAATAAAGTGCAACATCAATATTAAACTGAAATGATTTTCACATTTTAAATTTTTATGAAACTGCATATTGCTTTCAACTCCCTTTAACCATTTAATGACAAATGTCTGTGCTCTATAAATTGAGGACATTCAGCCATCATTCCACAGATATATCATGTAGAAATAATTTTTAAAATTTGCTGTACTGTATTTTTTAACATATATATGAAATATAGCCTGTAAACACACAGGAAGATTGCAATTAGTGTATCACATGAAAAATAATGTATCTCTACTTGCCCATGTAAAAGTAAACAGTGCTCAGCTCCCAGGTCCATCCCCAGCTCTTTAGAAAGAAAACTGTACAGTTTTAGTTTTCCAGCCCTGTCTTCACATGATTTCTCTGAGCCAACCCTGCCCCCAAACCTTGTTCTACAACAGCACAAACATCCTCACCAGGCTTAAGAACAACAGCCCACCAAGCACTGTCGGTGTTCACCAGCTCTAGTCACACAAACACCCACTTCTCCTTCTCTGATAGGCAAGATGGACACTAGTAACTAATTTTACTACGGCCTTTACCTTTAGAGGCTTCTAATAGCCACAGGGAAGGATTTGGGAGCTGTATCCACATCAGTTTCCTGTGACTGGCACTAGCAGCACAGAGAAGCTCTGTCTGGCTTTGAGAGCAGCATGATTTGATGACTCCAGATTTGAAAGGAAAAGGCCACATTCTTCCCAAAGCCCGGTACGCAGAGTCTTTGGGTGCTTTCCTGCTCAGAGATTAAAACTTTTGGAAAGCCTAATGCAGCTAACTCCTAGGTCTTTGCTGAGCTTTACTTTCCCACTTCTTCATTAACCACATGCATGTGACACAGACATGGTAGATCCAAAAAGCACTGAAAAAGCTCCCACTTCCCAACATTAGTAATTGAGAGGAGTCCTGCTTGAGATTGGTGAAGTCTGGGAAGTCTCTAAAGTAGTGGTTTCTAGGAAGCTGGGAGCAAAATTTCTTTAAACTCGCCTTTTATGTTCTTCTCAGCTTCAATTTAGATCTCTGTGGGTGAACAGTTTGAGTTTGTCTAAATTGTGGACAGAACTGATTTAGACTAAAATTATCATACACAACAGCTAAATCTCAGTCAGTCTCAAATCACCTGGTGAAATACGAAGACTTGAGCATTTTGCAGTTCAGCTGATACACAGGACACTGGAGCTGTCTGGAGACAGAAGCACTCTCCTAATCAAGGCACACGTTTCGGAGCAAACACAAGTCACCTGTCATGTGTGGTTCCAAAACTCTGCAAGTCTACAAGGTATCCAAGCGTGCTGTCCAAGAGGACCAGCTCTTCAAGGTTACCTCCTGCTGGCAAGCAGCTTGCTGGGACCACCTCCAGGCCCCTGAAGTCTCCACGACTGTCACCTCTAACTCTTCCAACACCAGCAGTGGCTGTGAGGGCTGCAGACCTCCCTATGCCTGAGAGCAAGGGTGCTCGAGAGCCATCTAACCTTCCCGTAGCAGAGCACCATGGAGGACACTGACATACAGCTTAACTACAAATCTCCTCCGTTCACTTAGAGAAAAAAAAGAGTTTGGTTTTCACACAAGTAAGGGCTTGATTGACTCTTGATATTCCTCAACATCTGTGGGCAAAGTTTCATGTGGATGTTGAAAGAACCACCATGGCTAGGGAAGAATAAGTACCAGATCTTTGTGTGGCTGCAAGAACTGACCATCAAGTGCCAGAGAGCACCTTCAGCTCTCCAAAGCCACAACCACAACTCTGCGAAGTCATCAGATCTTCGAACAGGTGTTTGTGAAATGCTGCATCATCTCCCTCTCGTTCTTGCTGAATGGCAAGGTCCAACAGCACCACAGAGGCAGGTGAAGCAGCCTGTGACAAACCCCATCTGAGAGAGGCTGAACAGCCCTGGCATAAGACAGGAACAAAGGCAAGTACTGAAATCCAAAATTCTGATTAAACAATCCTGAAATTCTCTCAAGTTAAAAACCTGCCAAGATTCAGAGCTTGCAAGACACTGATTACAAACCTACTCACCCATCTAAACTTAGCCTGTTTACATGGGGTGCTCTGACCCATGCCCACTTTCACAGGCTGCTGTCTCCACAGCCAGAGGAAGAACAACAAAAGGTAAATACTTCGTTGTTTCATGTGTGAAAAAATGCTCTGATTACCTTCTTTCATTTGATCCATGTCACAAAGCAGCAAAGGGGAATTTCAGGTCACATTAACAGGAAATATTTACAGAATAGATTTTTTCCTTCTTAGGAAAATTAGGGCTCACATTACAAGATTAATAAACTTCTATCAATCCCAAAAGAAACTTTAAAATTCCTTTTCTCTTACAAAATGGATTTCATATGACCAAATTTAGAAAACAGCCACGATTAAAAGCAGAATGCAATTTGTTGTTCTTCACATTTTCCCCATATGCCTGGGAGTTTGAGACTGAACTGGTATTACTGAATACGGAGTGCTAACATTGCTTCTATATATCCGGCTCAGGTACAACAGGTCATTTTTAAGATTTAATTCACTGACTCAGATCACAATTCTCTAGCCCCTTGATATTTAATTTAAACTATCCTTGGCACTGAGCTTCACTGTATCAACCTTTATTGCTGGGTCAGTCGGGTTTTTTTTATGATTTTAGGGGAAGTGACAACATCTCCCAGTTTCCTTTTTCTCATGGTTTTGGCTGCCTCCTCCATCTCACTCTGAAGTTCATCCAAAGTTATGCTGCCAATTCTGATGCTTTCTGCCACAAACATTACAATGACACCAACTTCTGTCCACCACTGGACTTTATGGAAGAGGGGATTTCTGTTGAGTTACACAGTGGCTCTCCAAAGCACCAGACTACCACACATTATGTAACTTTTCAGTGAATGTATTTCAGTAGCTCTCAGGCTGTTTTTTGTCCATATGGCTCCATGAGCTCACTGTGAGTCAACTACCAAGTATGCCAGACACCCACTCCAGCACCCAGATCACCCGGAAAAAGGAACATAAAACTACTAGGGCAGGATGCAGGATTTCTGCCTCTAGTGCTTCCAGATCAGTTCTCCATGCTGCCTGAAATGTCACAAAGTGCAGGGGATTTGCCGAACCACAACTTCAGTTAAAAAGTTATGGGAACAATAACTGGGGGGAATCCAGTATTTAAGAACAGTCCATGATCCAAAAAAGCTTGGGAAGCACCAGTGTAATTAGGCATAATTACAATAAGGCATGTGTGCAGGCTTGTCTAGTCAATAGTTATTTCTATCAGCAGCATGAAATCATCTGTCCACCAGATCAGAGCAGCGCTGCTTCCAAGCCTGCAGAAGATACATGTGAAGAAGTGGCTATTTGTATAAAGTGAGCATATTGTGGAGTAATTATTGGCATTGGGAAAATCTCGTAATTAGAAACGAGTGGGTGTTCTTTGTTTGTAAACAAATTGCATTTTGGTTCATCAGAGATGCTCCTTTAAGAACAAACTGCAGCAGATGCTGCTTGTGTTCCCAGTGATTGAAAGGCCCCACCTGAATAAGCTATGAAAGGGTCACAATTGCGTTTAACCCAGTGCTTTACTGGACAGGAATGCTGCTGGCAGGGGCTGCAGCCAGGCTCGCAGAGCACAGAGCCTGGGGGCTGCTCATCAATTACACAACCTTCTCCTGGAGGTCCCCTCGCAGGCGCCGGCTTCAGGAGGGGGTGCAGCTGTTGCCACCTTGTACAGGGCTGGCCACATTCCGGGCTGCAGCCGTGCCCTGCTCCCCACAGCACCACCAAGATGAATCCTCCAATATTATAAACTGGATTTGCATTACGAGGCCTTCCAAGACGATTTTCCATCAAAAATAGTGATGGAAATAGCCTACAGTGATGACAGAAATCCTTGCTACAAGTATCCAGGTAGCCGCAAACCCCATTTTCCTGCTATGTGCACACACATGCACGCAGACTAAACAAACACCAAAAAGCAAACCGGAATTCTCTGCTTGCACCTCACATGAAAGGTTTCCTCTTTGGGGCCCATTAACAGTGGAAGGTTCAGGACAGGAGACCAGGGGCAGAGTCACAATATTATTTGTTTTAAAAATGTCTGGGTTGACAAGATGGCAGGTTTTTAAACTGATGTTTATCTTTGTGTGAAGGTCAACATCCTTTTTGGATCTCATTCTATTTTCTGTTTGTTAGCCATTAAGGGCTTGGGGTTTTTTTGTTTTGTGGGGTTTTTTCTGTTTTTAAATCACAGGTTATATTTTTAAAAATACAGCAATAGAAGAAAAACAAAAACAAAAGGAGGAAATAGGAAAAGCCAATTGAGCATGGTATAAACTCCACCACAAACATGGTACAAACACCACCACCTACTGTCCAAAGCAGGATGCTAAATCACTGGCACAGATTTAGACAAAAATTCAGGAAAGGGACAGCAGTCTCAACTGCGACAGAAGGTAACAGCATTTGGTGTAGAGCATCTTGTAACTCACAGCAGCCAGTGGATGCATTATGGCCAAAGGTAGGGTTAACTCGCTTTTTCCCAGGCCATAGTTCTGCTTTAATGGCAGCCACCATACTCTGAAGTTCAGCACCAAAGCTGCTTCATGTCGCTATTTACGCTGCCGGCTCATACAAACAGTTAAAAATAAATGAGTAGATCCACTTGCTGTATCTTGTTGGATAATCATTCTGACTGGATTAAAAATTAAGCTACAATTTTGTCTCAAATACCTTAAAAAAAGTGCAACTATTAAGCAACAGCCTCACCTTTGCTTAGGATCTTTCTTCAGCAAACCTGACAAGAGAGATTTTGCTTCAGGTGACAATGTGCGTGGAAATCTGATCTCCTCCATAAGGATGAGTTCAAAAAGCTTTTCATGGTCCTGATTGTAGAAAGGGAGCCGGCCACACATCATTTCATACATCACAACTCCTAAACCCCACCAGTCCACTGCACGGCCGTAGTCATTATCCTCCAGAACCTGCAGAATGTAAAGAAAAGGCTTTAGAAGATACTCCCAAACCAGGCATGAACACAGAACTCAAGAAGCAAAATTTATCCCAGCAAGCTCATCTTTCACAACACAGCCAAATCTACCAGCAGAGCATTTGCAGAAGAACCATGTGAAAAGAACTGGCATCCATGCCCACCATCCTAGGTGAGCAGAGGGGGAAAAGCAGACAGCAGGTATGTTACAGCAGCCTCCTTGTCTCCTTCTCCCACCCTCCCTCACATTATGGTCATGATAAGCACAACCTTTGAAAGTCCAAAGGCCAAGAACTGTTCTCACATTACAGAGCCAGCTGTTAAACTCTCACTAATTCATCCCATACTGTTCCAAATGGGATCCAAGTTTTGAGAAAAACCTCAACCCACCAAGGAGCCAGTACAGGGAGAAAAGACCATCAACCTGTTCCTTTACAGGCAAAAAGCCAAACATATCCATCCTCTTCTTATCAACCTGCATCCCAAAGGGGTGGCTCTGCACATCCTAAAAGACCACCCACAAATACTCAATGACTAATCTGCATTGAACACTAAGAGCCAGAACATCACTCCTAACATTTGACCAGCTCTAAGGCTGTAAAACAGTGGCCAAATTATCTGGAAATGTTTCCCCTCCAGCCCTCTGCCCCGCTCCAAAGGCACTCCTGCCTCTGCTTAGAGGGCTGCAAACATAGGAACAGTCAGTGGGGTGGATTTCTGCCAGGTCTCACAGCAAAAGGAGCCCTGCACAGTTCATTTTTCCCTTCCCCTGGGCACTTCTACCTAGCAAAGCAGTGGCTGGTGCAGGGACTCAGGACCCCAGCAGTGCTCTCCACCTTTCCTGCTTGCTCCAGAGAAGCCCTGACACAGTGCATTTTTGATCTTCTGCACAGTGGGTTGCTGAAGGGAGTGGGATGAGTTTTGTGGCTTGTGCAGTGGATGTTACAAGGACTTCTCTAGACTTCGTGTCTCCTATGCAGTTGTCTGTAGCTGACACCAACATCTCATGTTCCAGACCCTGTCCTCAGGCTTTAGCTGTCATCTTTACTCCTTGCATGGGTCTGCACTGAGCTGCTCACTCCTGCTAGGAGCACAAACCACAACTGCACTACCATCCTGTTTTCTTGCTGCTCAGTGACTGTGTGAGCTTTACATTCCTGCGATTCAGAATACTTAACACTCAAAATTAAAAAGGTGAAAGAGCCAAAGCCGGTGCAAGTTTAACAAAAGCAAGATCTTAACCTCTCACAAATCTTGATATAAAGGCTTTGCACATAAAAAAGAAGCATCGAGGCACTTCACGCAACAACTGTTTGCACTCTGCCTCTCTTTATTCACTAATTATTCCCCTTAATTATCTGAACGAGGGAGAGGGCCTGCAGTAAAAATCAAAAGGCTGCCAGGTATTAGATTACCCCGCGCCGGTCTATTTACAGCATCCCCGGCCGTATGATTCACACCAAGCGACAGCTGGCTGTGCAGCTGCCCCCTCCACGTACACGGGCGGCACAGCTGCCGGCCGGACTGGATTCCAGGAGCCGGCCCGTCCTTCCCGAGGCACCGCAGCCCTCGGCTCACGGAGATTGTGTGACAATGCAGTTCCCGCTCTGAGTCACCCCGCTCAACAAGCGCTTCCTGTTCGCACTCCCCTACACTTGGCTCACCTAAAATAAAACACTCACACGGCCTCCGATTTGTACTTTTGTTTTTTAAACTGCTGCAAGAGATGCAATGGGACAGACTGAAAGAAAAAGAAAAGCACAGAGGCCTTTGTTGTGCACATAGTTAATGTTAAAGGTGCTTTTGAAATGCAGTAAACACTTCCGATGTTACTTTAGAAAGTGTATTAATACTTTGTATTATAAGCTAGATTAACTACAATGATTTCCTTCACCTCCATTAATTTTAAACAGAATATAAAATGTTTATTTCTTCAAAGTTCTTTAGCTCAATGAGCATACCCTCATTAGTGATTGCATAGAAGAGAGCAATGGTGTGAGTATCAAAAATACGCCGTAAAAAAAATCTATTGCACTCATCCATGATTTATTGCAACACACTGGATAGCTGGGGAGCAGTAAAGTAACAAGGTCATTTCACTTAAATTAAGGGATCATGATTTCCTAACGAGCATCTCTGGACTGTTGTGAGATGGAATTTGAAAGAGAAGGCAGAACAGCTGTAAACATCACAGCCATTGATGCATCTGACACATCAAAGTTGACATGGTTCAGTCACTGTCATCCATGCATGAGATTCCAGTATGAACCTAAAAACAACGATGCAACAACTGTACAGACACACTGCTGTGCCAGACTCGAGTTACAAATGCAGACAGGAGCATTGACACCCCTGCTTTTAAGGAGATATGACCTTAAACACACGGAAGATCACTTGCACACAATTCCCAGATTTTTTGCATGCTATCAACCAGACGACAAAAGCCTCCAGAATTTAACACTCCAACTCACAGATGGGATTTGCAAGTAAGGGAAAGAACTGAGTTAATCAAAAGGATTTGTCCTTCAGGGTTTTTGGATGAGCCCACTCATCATAAATATTAAAAAGAAAAAATAATAGCAAATAACAGAACAGAAAGAACAGCACAACTGCCTGCACAAGGAATCCCCACATTCCAAGTTAGGAAAAACCAAAACAATAAATATTTTTAGCCTCCTCATAAAACCCTTGATAAGAAACTGAAGTTCAGCAATTGATTTTAAGACAGAAGCTAAAATAAAAGCCATGCTTATGAATAACAAACACTCCGTCATGCTGCTAATTACTCTCTGCATCAGTAAATCTCAAATTGTGGTGCATGAACCCCAATTTAGATTCACTGAAGACTTCTGGTGATCCATGGAAAAGCTGGCAGCCACCATGAGACTGGCTCCGCCTCTTTGCTGCAAGCTACTTCGACAGGTGTCCATGTTCTTCATTATTACAAAGGACTGGAGGCCCTTGAAAGCAGCTGGGAGTTAAAAAAAAAAACAAAAACCAAACAAAACCCAAGAGCACGCTGCCACCACTATGCAAGCAGGGAGCACAAAAGCACTGATCAGCAAAGACATCAGCTTTCAGCAGAAATATTCCTTCTCCATGCTGTTTTTCCATACTTTGTACTTCTGCATAGTTGAATTCAAGGCAGGTTTGCAATGCTGAAGTCTCCCAACTCAGAGGAAAGCTGTGCCAAGAATCTATAACCTGCCGGCAGCCCAAGGCTCGCTTCTGCGTGTGCTCCGAGTGCGATGGAAATGTAAATGCCACAGGAAGCAAATCCCCACTGCAAGGGGAGCAGCCCTCGTGCAAGGCACACCACATTAGCTCGGGCTCTGGGCTCTGCAAGTCCAGGAGTCTGATTCCAGACAGCTCGGGGCACAGGCAGAGAAACCAGCGTCTGCCTGCAGAGCGCCGAGCGTACGCGCATCCCCTCCAGCCTGACTTCACTCCTCATCTGCCCCTAACTCACTCCTAGCTGGAACACCACCTGTGTACCACAACGCACAGTGTTTCCAGGAGTGAAGCTGCAAACACGCATTTGCATTTTGCACTTGAAAAGAAAAAAAAAAACGTATCTGCACAAAAAAAATTCCCCAAAACATACCTGTTTGGGAACTGAGACCCCCTGCCCAGACTTATTTCCTCTGAAACTGGAGCATTCAAATCAACACTGAGAAATCTCCTGTGCTCTTATAGTCATAAAACAGTCAGCACTTTTAATGCATGCCATGCTCAACACTGCAGAAAAAGCTTGGTCTGTCCTGTTTCTGAAACATGTCACCTTTTACTGTCCTCAATTAGTAAAAGAATTGGACAATACTTTTACTTCTGAAGTGAAGTCCTATTGATACCTTTCAAATAGGTCAACACACAGCAAGCTGCAAAAGAGGTAATCTATCATGTAATATTTGAAGTGATTAAAATGTTTTTTCTTAAATTACGTATCTGATACAAGAAACAAGCACTGTTCCAGTAAAATGTACATATTCCCTCAAGTGGAAGATACTACCCCGCCAAAAAATTATCACATATCATTATGCTAAAGATGTGTTCCAGATCATGATGAATAAAGAAGTCTCAGTATGTGTAATTATATAACAGCAGTTAGTGCATGAGCACATCATGGCACAGGAATTATTCTGTACTCCTACTGCTACCATGGAAGGCACGTAAGAAGGCAATTTAACACAACAGCCAACATAAACATACCTCTGGTGCAAGATACTCTGGAGTGCCACAGAAAGTCTTCATTGTTGCTCCATCCTTGATGCCTTCTTTACATAGTCCGAAGTCTGTTATTTTTATGTGTCCATCTTTATCCAGCATAAGATTTTCCAACTGGGAAGAAAAGCCAAATTAAAAGACATGATTACCTGTAACATACACTGGTCCTGAGCAGGATAATCAAAGACATGAATTTTGTAGATCAGTTTTGAACCTCATCACTGGGGTCAGAGCCACAGCAGCTGCCAGAGCATGTAAAATGTAAATAAACATTTGTAACATTTTCATCAGTTCTTCAGGGACCATTAAGTAACTAATTTGTAGTCTAGGAGTAACCAACCATATATACAGAAAGAACTCAGAACATAAACATTATATTTATGCTTCTACAATACCATCATCAATAGAACACCAGTTCTTTTGAAAGTATATAAAGTATTCCCCCTCACACAACTTCATCCCTGCTTTTACTCTGATTTTATGAAATAATCTGTACCAGTAAGTAATAGCAAATAAAACAGAAATCATATGCAAGGCTAAGGAACCACTTCCAAAGAGACCCTTTAAATGAGAATCACTACGTACATTTACTCAGCACATGGCATTCATCCCACCCTGAGCATCTAATTTTTGAGAAAGTCACCCAGGTATCAGGACAGCTTCCTCAGTGTATCAATAAAGTGCATTACAGAGGAAGCATGGTGATATAGGAGATAAAATCCCAGCAGAGATTCCAAAATTACTCTGACATAGTCTGAAAACATTACAGAGCATGTTTCATTTCAGACTGCCCCTAAATAAACCACCAGGATCCTTTCGCCCTGTCCTGAAAACTCTTCTCAGGAAGAAAGAAAATGCTATTATTGCATTTTCCTCAAGAATTTCTTGTTTGTTTGCCCTGAGATATCTTCTTTGGTTGGGGCTTTTCTCCCCACTTCTGTGCTCCTCAAACAAATGAGTAACTTGAAGCTCAGGCAATTTTCTAACTGCAAGCAGCTACTATGAAGATGATGTGAGCACACTGCAAGGAAGTGTAACATCCACGCAGTGTGAATTTGCACCTCTCTGGTAAAACCAGGATTATGTTCCACCAAGCAGAAGCACCAGCAAGGGTTCTCTCAGAACATAAGCAGGCAAGTGAAAATGAAACCCCTGTAGCCCAGTAACCCTTCATGTTCTCTGAAATGCTGCCAGAGTCACAATAAATGCCTTATGCAGCCTCTTGGGCTATCAAAGGGTTTAGACATCCTGTAAAGTCCAGCCCAACAGCTGCAACAACAGTTTGGATAAAGTTCAGTCAGGAAAGGATTTCTTAATAGTTCAGGATCATTTGCTTTTTTTAACAACAAACAAAAAGCCAAACCCCAAAAGCCTGTAAAATCATTTTTCTACATACCTTCAAATCTCTATAAACCACATTCTTCTCTGAATGCAGGTAATCCAGCGCTGAAACAATCTCAGCCCCATAAAACCGAGCTCGGTCTTCAGAGAAGACACGCTCTCTTGACAGATGGAAAAACAACTACAAGAGCAATAATTTATTAACTTTAAATGTTTTTGAACAATGTCTTGCAAGTTCATAGGCCATTCTGTTTGGAAGGTGCTATTACCTAAGAGAAAATCCCTTCCCAACTTCACCGAGCTGTGTTCCCAAATGTGGTAAAAAGCATAATAAATTAAATGATTATAGATAATTTTGTCTCATATTCACAGATGCACACTGATAACCAGTTCATGTACTACAGTCTTACAGGTTCATAAAATTATAAAACTATTTTTGACTGAACTACAATTATGTGTTAAAATTACAGCCTAGTGCATAATTTAGAGAAATGTATATATTCCAACTTTTCCTTTCTCACTGTAACAGTAGTTAGCAGTTTCTAGTTCTCCCTCCAAGTATACTCACAATATTAATTCAAGTGTTAAAACTTGTCTGGCAACTAGAGCAACTAAAAAGCAACCTTGCCTTCTTGAACTTCTAAATGTCAGATTACAATATATTGCTGTCATGCAAAATATGAACCTATGCCCAAAACCTCTATGTTCCAAAAATGGAGTCGAAAAAATTAAGTCCTAATACTTCTTGTTAGTTAAACCTGTGAACAGCTCTGTTTAACTGGGACAACTTGGATTAATTAGAATTGCAAAAATGGACCTTAGCTAAATAATGTCAAGCAGAATTAGTAGTAGAATAGGAAAATCCTAAAGTATTAAACATTATTGTATTTCCCTTACCTCCCCTCCATTAGCATACTCCATAACAAAACACAAGCGATCATGTGTCTGAAAGGAATACTTTAAAGCCTGAAACAGATTTAAACCAAAACTTAGAAGACAGATCACAGTGACACTTAGAAAAGCATTTTAATAGATTTTCAGGAGCAGACATGAAATTTTCTATTTTAGTGAATTTTTTGTCCTTAAATCTTATATAATACTTATATTTTCCTGTTGCAGCTGAGGACTGATTCACTGTCAACTTATTTAATTAAATAAATTTCATAAAACATTAAACAAATCTCTTGCAGAAGCTATTATCACCTGAAACTCTGCAAAACAAAGTCCTGGCCCATTAACAGGGACCCAAAGTGTACCGACAGTGACTGTGAAGTTTCTTCCTCTGGGCACAGGTTCAACTCACAGATAAGAGGCCACAGCCAAACCCCGGAGCACAAGGTTTCACCACAGTGGCTACAAGACCTCTTATAAGAAACACATACGTATTTTCACACACCAGCCCCCTGGCCTCTGCCCTGACAGCCTGCCAGGGGATTGGCCAACACTGGCAATACCAATTTGCGAGCACTTCACAAAAACAGACCAGATGGAGGCTGTGACGGAGTGTCACAAGGTGCCTGTGTATAGTCTTGTCACATGTATTCCTGTGGCAGGAGGAACATCAACTTGTTTGCCATAGTATTAAGATTTTTCATCACAGAATATGCTGAGCTGGAAGGGACCCACAAGGATCATCAAGTCCAACTCCTGGCCTTGCACAGGACCACCCCAAGAATCCCAGCATGGGCCTCAGAGTGTTGTCCAAATTCTTCTTGAACTCTGTCAGGCTGGTGCTGTGACCACTTCCCTGGGGAGCCTATTCCAGGGCCCAACCACCCCCTGGGTAAGAACCTTTTCCTAGTATCCAAGCTAAACCCAGTCTTGTAGCTAACTTCTCAAGACAGCCTTTATTCTGGATATTTGGGTTTATAAAAGAATTAAGAAGAAAATACTGCATATGATATTGTTGTCTTCATTACAAGGGGTGACACTTTTTATCTAGTCATATTTTTTCTGGAAAAATGAAGGACCAGGTTTAAGACATGTCAACATTATTGATTTTACTCAATACAGGCAATATTTATTTCCAGAGGCCATGCTTAAAAGGTCTGAATTCCAGCTAAGCCCTTGTACCTGGCCAAAGGAAACAACCAGGATCCTACACAGTCTCTTAGAGGCTTTAAGCAGTTGTAAACAACTCAGAGACAACTTGTAATAAATATTAGAAACAAAATCTTGAGATGGAACTTGGATATCTGAACTCAGCCCAGAGAGACTGCTGGCACTGGAGGTCTAAAATGAGAGTATGGTTTGACTTTACAATCCAAAAGGAAAGCAGAAGATAAAGCACAGTCTTGCTCTTCCCTTCCCCATTCCACATGCTCCCACCACTATCCTTTGGCACTACCATTGCTCTGATTCCACAGTGAGCTGTTTCTGGGAGCTTAAAAAGACAACAAAAAAATCATGTTTTCCCCCCTACTATATCTTCCTGAATCTGTCTGTCACAAGATCAGGGTCACCGTGATCTCTGCTACAAAGAGGAGACCAAACATTTGAAGGGCAAGGAAAGCAGATACTCCTCTCAGAGACAGCAAGTCATTAAATGGGTGAGCCCTAAAGTCAAACCACACCCTGAAATACTGTCTTCAAGAGGTGCTGAGGACCTGCTCTGCAAGAATCAGAAAACTTGAAAAAATATTTTCATTTGTGCATCCCAAAAATGGAAGGGTACAAAACTACATAGCCCCTTTGAAAACGCAGATCTCAGATGCATTATGTAAGTAACAAAAAATAAGGAAAGCCTTGGTGGCTGTGATGACAAGTTACACTCAGCAGAGGCAGAAGTGCTTACTGTTAGGAATGGGTGCCGAGAGTTCTGTAAAACCCGGTTTTCTGTCAGCGTGTGTGCTACTTCATCCTGAAACACAAGCAAAAGGAAATCAGCAAAGTGATTCCCCAGATCAGGGGTCCATTTCAAACACTAACAGAGCAATTATTTACAAGTACTCTGAGAATCCTTCCCATGACTTTGCCAAAGGCTGTAGCAAGGGTGAACCACATCCCCAAGTTTCCCATCTACTCACCTTTGCTACAATAACTTCCTTCTTCAGAATTTTCATAGCATAATACCGTCCAGTTGCTTTTTCTTTAACTAAAATGACCTTTCCAAAAGTGCCTTTTCCCAGCAGTTTAAGGTATTCAAACTCATTCATGGTCTGTTAATGATACAGATAAAGAAGAACGGAATTACATGATCTAACAAGATGTATATTATTCTCAGACCAGAATTTCTCATTCACATGAGAATGCATCGCATATGTCGCACATGTGGTTTTTTTAATGCTTTTGTTTAGTGGAATTCAGGAGCAGAAATGATTCTTCCACAAAAATGAATGCCAGTGCACTCCCAAAGATAATCAATCAAACTATTTACAGAAAACCATAAACTTTCAATTAACTGAACGCTCTTTTGCATGACTCAACACTCAACTGTGCAAGTAACATTCAACATATTAATCCATAGCCATTCTGACCTCTTTGTCAGTGCAGACATTTATTAAAAGGCACACACTGCTCTGATTCCAGGAATTAAATGCACACCTTTCTTCTGATGTCCCCCACCTCTCTAGGAGACCAGTCTCCTTGTGCTTCATTGAACAGCACCAAAAACCAGAGACAAAATGACTGCCTGGTAAGGCCTCTATCTACTCGCTCAACGGGACTTTAGAAGGGCTTTACAGTGGTTCATGCACTCTGAGTTGGACACAGGGGAGAAATACCAATCAGATATTCTCATGAGGTCAAAACAACACAAAAAGTTTACTGGGCAAGCCTCAGAAAATCAGGCAACTTTGGCTAAAGGCTTACTACAACATCCAATCAACATAAAACACTTCTCACAGCATTAACTTGGACCTTTCAACTTAGCAAACTTCAAAGTCATTTGATGGTAAGTTACTCAAAATATTCCAACAACAGGGAATGAGGAGAAAAAGAAAGACAGACAGAAAAGATATAGAAAAGTGCACATACAGCTACCAACTCCTGGGGTCCAACTGCGTTCAGATAGAAACTCCAAGAAGAGGTAAGGTCCAGACGAGGTGATGGCCATGTGTTCAGCCCTAAATATCCCTTGCCCTTCATGGCCCTTTCCCCCAGGTGGGACTTGTGGTCATTTGGCCACTCAGGAGCTGGGTATGGGGAGAATGGAGCACTGCCTCTGGTGTGCCAGTGACTGGCAGCTCTGCCAGGCTGGGATACAGGCTCTAGGGGGGTGTGGAACAGTTCACTGTCTCACCAGGGCAGGGCCTGACCTGCCCCTTCCCCCACACATGTGCACCCCAAAATGTCTCGAGACATCACATCTTTCCAGTCTCTGACAACCACCCCATGGCTCAAGACAGGACCACAGCAATGGTACCTTTCTTCTCGTGGTCTAATCTAGCAGACAGAGCAGAAAGGAAAGAAGAGGGAAGTACACTGGAACTCATATAATGGGCAATTGCCATTCCAATAACCAAAGCATAAGTCTAGTTAATATCCTCCAATGCAGTTCATTGCTCCCTAGTCCCTGAGTCTCTAGAACTGCAGGCGAGGTGTGATGCAAATCAGGATCTGGGGGAAGAGTTCATGAACCAGTCTTTCAGCTGCAGTGCCTGAAGAGTCCAGCAGTTTGGTCTGTGTGTCCCTTGAGACAGCACTCCTCTTCTGTGAAGTCTGGCATTCTTGACCGTTAGACAATTTTACACAAGTATTTTTGATACTTGCTGGACCTGTAAGCTGGGCTCCAAAACAGCTTGGTGAGCTCAGTTTAGGATTCTCTATGACTTATTGATAGTGCAATACACTGCACTCCTTGTTAAACTCTGTAGGGACCAACAATTAGGCTGTTTTGCCTTTTGGAGTCCATTACCTTAGAGGTCCAGGTACCAACACAACCTAAACAAATATATATGTTCCAAATAGCCACCACTATCCCTCCCAGCAGGCAGGTTTCAGGGGAATTACCAGAACCTGTACCCATAGAAAGAGGAAGAGGTCAGTGAGCACCATGGGAAACAACATTCAGTAAAATTCTGCTACCTAATAGTCTGAATTGCCTCAGAGGTGGAGTCAAATGTATAACAACACTCAGTCATTCCAACCTCCTCAGCATATCAGTTTAGTCAGAGTTTGGACCAAATACTTTCCAACTTTACCAAATCCTCCAGTGGTTCTCAAACCCAAAACCTTTCTTCTCTTAATCACTTATGTCTTCTTCATCTACAGCTGGAACTTTCCAGCTGCCACTTCAGCTCCATTGTCAGCTCCACACCTCCTTCCTTCCAGGGCCACCAACAGCTCAACATCCCCTTCTTCTGTACAATCATGCTTCACACATTGCTTACCCCTACTACACACGCTTCCCTCAATACAGCAATTTTATACTCTGCACTGAGGAGATAGGAAGAGGTACACAAATTTGTTTCCATCATCATATGAAATACTATGCGTGAGCTCCCAAAATTTAACTGGAGTGAGGAATCTTTTCCACTCACTCTGGCAACCAGAGAGAAAATATGAACATCTCAAAATATTGCAGCAACAAACTCATATAAACATATATGAACATAAATATCTTAAAACCTTTTAAGATAAAAACATGTGAACACTTCGTGCAGCAAAGGACAGCAACCCTGACGTCCTGTCACCACTTCATCCTCTTACGAAACACTTTTAGAAGGAGAAAACTCAGTCCAACTCAGACCTGCTTCAAAATGAAGAAGCATCCACTAGGCAATCTTTCGTGTTCTCTGCCATAGAAAGTTTCACTGAATAATTAACAGTGTGAAAATAACCTTAGAAGATATCAAAAGTGCAACAATCACTAATGAAACTTAAGTTATCTAGTACCTTAACAATACTGATGAACATTCTTCGCACCATATAGGCACACTTGAGTTAGAGTAGCCAGCCACCCTCTTGAGACCTTTTCACTTTAGACAAAATTGTTTTCATTGGATCTATATATTCTGTTACATCCAATTTTGCAAATTTGGACTCCAGTCCATAAGCCAACCAATAATGTATATTTGTTTTATGTGTGTGATGTTAGAGTGGTCCTTAGGGAAAAGGACACCACTCTTTTCTTTCTTGCTCACCCCTTGGAAACCATGCTTGCTACTATAATCGTTAGGTACAAGGTCCTACTAGGATGACTGACTGACCCAGGAGCAAACAACTGTGCTCGCATACTGGGGACACTGTTCTGAAAATACAAAATGATAAACCATTTAATGTATTTCATCTTAAGATTTCAGATTTCATTGCAGCTTTATCTGCAACAGATTTACTGTTTACTAAATTTTCCAATACAGTCCCTCTGTGTTCCTCTTTGTCCAGAGCTGACTTTATTCACATAATTTAGATGTCTCCAGCTGCAGATCTCACAGCTGTGTGTATAGTTAAAGTCCTTCACACTTCTGCTTCAGCAGCTCTTTATTCCACTTCCAGACATACAGCCAGTCTTCTGGCTGGTCAGGATATACTTGAACATTCAGAGTTATTACCAAGACTAAACCAACAAACCTGCACAATGATAAAAGTATTTTTTCCCCAAGAGGTTACGGATTGTGCAGCAGTTCTGCCTCTGCCCCTAGTGGCAGGCACGGCTCAACACCCACTGCTGCCAGGAGGAGGCAGTGTAGGAGGAGTTTGCAAAGCTTCATTGCCAATAACGGGGAAACTGAATTTCCATTTATTTCCAGTGAACTTTTGAGGATATTTGAATTCACCACCCTCTCCCAACTCACTTTTTGGAGTCAATGCAGAGAGTTTTTTGTCTCGGTCCTTAAATTTTGCAGTAAATAACAACATCGGAGAAGGCCGTCAGGGCACCAGCTGTTTCCCACGCATTGGTTGGAAGCCCAGCGCCTTCCACCCTCCCAGTAATTTTACCATTTGCTGGAGTGAGGAGAGGGATGAGTTTTTCCCCTTCCAACAGGTTTAAACTTTTCATACATTAGGTTGCTCCCTCCTCAGAAAGCTTTATTTTACTCCCCATCAGTGAAATTTTCAAAACATTTTCAGTATTATTTTCTTTACAACGATTGCTAATTTTCCCTTCCAAATTAACCCGTTCTGTTGCAGAGTGTGATAGCATCGCCATCGGTTCTACCTCTTGATAGCAGGGCTTGGGGTGGGAGGCAGTGGGGGTTGGCTTTGCTGAGTCAAACCCCTCCTCCAAGGAGTAGAGAAAGGTGACATCAGTGACACCATGCTCAGGGAGTCCCACCTCCTCACTTTTTACCGATGGGCAGTTTATGGTTTGGGGTGGGGTTTGGCTTTGTTGCATCAAACTCCTCCGAAGAGCTGATGGAGTTGACATCATGTTCAGGGAGGCCCAACTCCTCCCCGAGGCAGGAAGACCCTGGTTTACCCTCCACACCTTCCTCATCGGTGTTTATTTGCAACTCTAAAGCTCTTTGGCTCTGCACAAACTTGTTTAACAGGTTTCTCAGGTTTGGGGCTAGTTGCTTCTGGGCTGTTAATTCTCACTCCGCCCTGAGGCGAGCTATTGTTTCAGCCTCCAAGGCAATTTGCAACATCATCAGCTCCTTTCTCTGTCTCTTCAAACACGTGTTTCTTTATCTTTCTGGGCAGCCATTAAAGACTCCGAAGTGGAACCCTTACCAGATGGTTTTTTCCCTTTTTTGACAAAGTTCCAGTATTATCTGCAAGTACCTGCAGATTTTGTCAGTTTTTCTCAGACCACATCTCTCTGTCTGGGTCTGATAAAGCTTTATAAACTTCCAACAACTCTACAAGTGGAGAGCAAATTCAGGTTGGGCTTCTATATCTGGGACTCCATAATCTTTTTGGAGAACATAAAAAAACTACATTCTCCTTATTATTCTCCTTATTCTGAGTTGGATGCACAGAAGAAATAACAACCAGATATTCTCATGAGGTCAAAACAACACAAAAAGTTTACTGGCAAGCCTCAGAAAATCAGGCAGCTTTGGCTAAAGGCTTACTACAACATCCAATCAACATAAAACACTTCTCACAGCATTAACTTGGACCTTTCAACTTAGCAAACTTNACTTGGACCGTTCAACTTAGCAAACTTTAAAGTCATTCGATGGTCAGTTACTCAAAATATTCCAACAACAGGGAATGAGGAGAAAAAGACAGACAGAAAAGATATAGAAAAGCACACATACAGCTACCAACTCCTGGGGTCCAACTGTGTTCAGATAGAAACTCCAAGAAGAGGTAAGGTCCAGACAAGGTGATGGCCTTGTGTTCAGCCCTAAATATCCCTTGCCCTCCATGGCCCTTTCCCCCAGGTGGGACTTGTGGTCATCTGGCCACTCAGGAGCTGGGTATGGGGAGAATGGAGCACTGCCTCTGGTGTGCCAGTGACTGGCAGCTCTGCCAGGCTGGGATACAGGCTCAAGGAGGTGTGGGGCAATTCACTGTCTCACCAGGGCAGGGCCTGACCTGCCCCTTCCCTCACACATGTGCACCCCAAAATGTCTCGAGACACCGCATCTTTCCAGTCTCTGACACTGCCTCACGCATCAGCCATTCGCTATTTGTTTCACCATGAGAAAAAGCATTGGATGAATCAGAATGTGTTGGAGGCTGAGCAGAGACTCTGTAGCATCAGATCAATGACCACTGCCAACATGGCAACAATAGGACTTACACAACCAAAGCCTGCTGCAGCCTTGGCTGGAGAAAAATTTTAAGATGCCCCCAACAGCAAACTTGCCCACATTCTTCCCTAGAGCTGTCTCAGGAGATTTTCTGCTAAATTGCTCAATACAATTGATGCCAGGACCCTAATAATAATTTTGGTTATCCTCACTAACATGCCCAGGAAGAGACAGTCACTGTCTCAGAAGAATGTGTCCATTTGATGAATGAGGTGGCTCTTGCATATCTATGAAGGACTGCTCAGCAAGAGCAGGAACTGTTCAGCCAAAGACCCAGAAGCCTACTGGCAGCTCTGACTCAGAGTGGCAAGAAAGTAGCCACCCACATCACTCTGAAAGCACTGACTTGACACAAGGGTAACACAGAAGCTTAGTGAAGACACTGGTGGATTACCATCCTTTTATAGAAAACCTTGATCCATTTTCCCAAAACTGAAACAAACTTATGAAAGTAGGCAAGGATGACAATGATGAGATGAAGACACAAGGAAGTGCCCACCTAAAATCCAGAGACAATGCGCTTGCATGGGGTAAGGTTCTACCAATTCCCTCTTGCAGAACAGGGGGGAACATTTTGGAAAACAGAAATAAGAAATTAAGAACACAAGGGGGTAGAAAGAAATGAAGGGAAGTTGAAGACAGATACCTAAAAAGGCTCAACAGGGCAAAGATCTCCTCTGGCACATACTCATGGCATGGAAGGCCACTGCTCAGCTGGCCCTGTGCATCCAGACTCTGCTGTGCCTAATGCAAAAACCCAAGTTGTAGGAGCACTACGGACAGACACTGCAGTGGCTGGCTGGACTTAGCCTGAACCTTTAATCCAGAGCAATTAAACCCATGGACCCATCCTAAATCCTGCAAATCCACCAGAATACCTTTGCACCAGCCGGCAAGGAGTCCACAGAACCACAAGGTCCAGCACAAGCTTTGGTTTGAGGCTCTGTAACACAGGAAAATAGGCAAACCAAGCCCAGACCTGAGCTGGCCTTGAAAGCCATCCAGGTAAGGACATGTGAACTCAGAACTCTGGCAGACCCAGACAGGCTCTGCTCAGCTGAGACAATTGTCTCCTCCAGAAGCTGCATCTACAGCCAATCATGTAATTGCCAGGGTAACAGACATGGCTTGATGGCTATTTCTTGTCTATATTTGAGAAGACCTCAAATCAGTCATTCCTGCTATGCCCACTTACCACTTTGTGTTTTGGCTTTGTCATAGAAACTTCCATTTCTTCGGCACCTGAATTATCACTGGGAGAGCCAGATCTAAAATCCATCATCTCTTCCTCTTGTTTCTTGAGGCTGTCTGCTACTGTTTGGATGGCTTTTGTCCATTCTTCCCTGGCAAAATATAGGCAAAGACATTCATTACTTGTGGCTTTAGATTACCATCTGCCACGGCAAAGATCACCAAGGAATACAGAGCCACTAATACTCTCTGATGAATCAATGGAAGATACAATGAATTATGTGCATTTTCAAGCACTGTAAAAATGCATTTTTAAACATTTATCTTTATTAATCGTACTAGAAACAAGAGACAGCTGAAGTCCTCCCAGTCTGGACATAATACAAGGCTTTTCGGGTAACAGAAATTCTAATGGGCATTCAGTCAACAGTTCAAGATATGACCTGGTGATACAGAGATTTACATAACCAAAACAGACTTGCCAGAACAAAAGAGCAAAAGGCTTACACGAAGCACAAAGCAATTAAAGACAGCTTCTACATTTCTATGGTGTACTGAAACACATATCCAACTCCTCGGGACACTATGGCACCTCTTCGCACACGTATCCCAAATTTTAGTGGCTTTAGTGGCAAGGGATGTTCTTGGAGAAGGTATTGAAGCCCAGAACACTTAGGTTATTCCTCTGTTGTAAAGATGATGACAGTAGTACAGCAATTACTGTGTAAACTTCAGCAGAATGTCAGCAAAAGCAGTGACATTTCATCTTAGGCACACGTCTTGGTTATGATAAAATTTCCACAGCTGTTTCAGCAATGGGTGCTCTAACAGTGACCCCTTCAAGTCCCATGGAGACCACTTCCACTCCAGTGTCCTTTGGGAGATTTCACACCTTTGGAAGCTACTGAAGTGAAAGCTCTCGGCCTTCACTCGATTTCACTGCAAATTTATTGAACATAAAGAATGCAACTCATAAGGGCTTCCAGGGTCTCAGGACAGGCTTTAAGACACACACAGGGGCTGAAGACACATCCAGTGGACTATCTGAACTTAACATGTTTACTGTCTTTTGTATATGTCGGGAACAGGATGTGGTGGTTTAGTTGGTGTTTTCTAGGCACTGGTTAAACTCTTCTCCTAAGGACAGCCCAGGCAAAATATTTTGCTACTACAGCAGGATCAGCAGCAGCCAATGCTGAACAACTCTGTGCACAATCTGCAGTGCAGCCATGCCATCCTTATCAATATCCAGTTTTTCACTGGTCCTATAAAGTTGTTTTAGTTTTTTTTTTAAACCAAATCTGAACATGTGAGTTTCACTTTGTGATGGATGGAAGAGGCAGATCATTCCCCACAGGAAACAAAGTCCAGGGGAAAAAGTATCCAACACAAGTTTCTAATAAAAACTGCACCACAGAAGGTCTTTCCTGCCTTGTGCATTTTTTATTCTGGATTTTTCCTGAATTGTACACTATTCATCCAACCCTGTCTGCGGCAGCAAGGTAATGCCAAACATCCTGAACATTCTCCCTATACTGCCAGCACAGACTACTCCATTCACCATCACTAATACATTCCCTTATTTACAAGTCATATTTTTATATTCAGAATGATTACAAAAAGAACTTCTTCTTCTTCTGTGCTTTTCTCTCTCTGCTTCTTTCAAAAAAGCAAACATTGGTTTTAAAGGCACAGAGAAAGCTAAAGGCATATTGACCTTCATATCTCTTTTGTTACTGACTTCGTTGAGATCTCAGCCCTCCTGAAGTGAGTATCTTTGATTTCTGGGAGAACAGAATTTCACCCTCAGCTTTTATGTCTCAAGAGTAGACAACAGAGGTGACTAACACTCCGAGCCCTGAAGTGTCACAAAGCTGACTTAATTGGCTAGGAGGGAACAAAACAAGACTGAAATACAATCTTCCCCCAAGTGGAAACTACTATTCACTCCCTTTAGGGTCACTGACCACGAAGTTCCTAAAAGAAACAAGGACCAGTTTCTTTTTCTTTGCTTTTAATTTGACTTAACCTTCTTCTGATCATTGTAACAGAATCAAAAGCAATAATCAGGAGCTGTCTTTAAATCAGTGCATGCAAAGGCTATGAAAGAAAGCAGTGAGTAATACTGGGTAGAATTTACTGGTCTTCAAAATAAACATGGGCCAGTATCCTATCTAGGGAGGACCAGGGTTTTAAGATAGCCACTCCCTTAGGGCAATGGTACTGGAATAATTTAAGTTCAGTTTCTGAAGAGCAAGTAAATATTTAAATACTCGGTAGCTGTATAATAGCTGTGCTGGAAAACTGTTCTCTCTGGAGGTAAGAGATCAATTCTCCACTGATGAGAGCACAGGATGTAGCTCTTAGCTTTGTTTCCTAAAAGATGAAACAGAAATCTGCACCTGCAGCAGATAACTATCACCTTTATTATCTAATTTGCATAAAACATTAGCAATCAGCAATGATACAACTAACTTCTCCTTCAGAAATAGGGTGTCTAAATAGACTTTAAAAGGTCACTATTTTGATACAACTCAACTCTGCCTGAATCTCTACTTCACTTGTGCTCATCCTTCCAGAAACTCCCAGGTCAGAAACCTTTCATTTTACATACCACAACATTTCCAGTGAGAAATGAACCTTACATTTCCAGAAATAACTACCTGTGTGCTGGTACACACCTGCACCTGTCCATTTTGGATACCCAACCTAGCAACACTTCATTTACAAACACCGCTCAAAATCCACTCCCTGAAACCCCCCTTTAGGGTTGCTTTTATACTGGAAAACGCACTAAAACTGAGGCACTCAAAAATTATTTGTCACTTTTCAGTCCAGATGTACATCATCTGATAAATAAGAGCTTCAGCAGAGGACTCACTATTAATGCCGAACGCTTGCATCTGCTTTTGCAAGGAGTTTATGCATTAAATATGAATGAAACATACCGCTCCTCTGGAGTCTCCACATGAAATGTTCTTTCAATTACTGTGGTCCACTGGAGGCATCTAATGATAAATGTGTTTGGTTTAGGTCGCTCTGTCTTCATCAGCTGGCACTCTACCACAATCAAGGAAGAAAGAGTCATGGTACATAAGCAGGTTTAAATAATCATTTGTCTTTATTCTTATCTAGCAAACTGTTGCAATTAATCAGCCATAGAAATCTCTGTAAGTACTTCTTTAGGAGACTTGAGACAATTTACTGTGTTGATGAAACCAATAAATAGCTTGGGAGATAGCCATCTAAGCAGCTCCAAAATCAAATTCTGCTTTGAAAGGCTCCACATTTGGTCTGCCCATAGAGGTAAGCAGAAATGTGATAACACAGAAGCCATTCAGACTCAGGTCCCATACTCTAAAGGTCATCCAGAGCACAGCACATGGCCAAAGTCATTTGATAATGCAGCAATTACATACACTGAAACTAAAGTCAAGCCCCCACTTTCCCTTCCATTGACTTTCCCACATAAAACCCTGTCCATGGCTTCCAGAGAGTTGCAAGAGAACGTCTGATCATTTTGCAGCGGCCTGATGAAGATCAGACTCAGCATTTCCAGTCCTCAAACACTAGAGGGAACATCAAACTGCAAAGGCACCCCCTGAGAAGACCCCGTTCCAAAAGCCTTCGGGAGAGCTGCCGCAGTTGGATGCTGCACAGACAGGCAGCAAGCAGCTTCCATCACTGCCAGGGTTTAAGCACAACCTAAAAAGGCTACAAAAGTACAGCTCCATGCAAAACCACCACTTCCTTCATCAAAATGTTCTGTCGAGAGCTGAGTGTAATTTTTCTTAATGTTTAAATCACATCTACTATTTTAAGCTTCTTAGGATGTTACAAGTCTTTATCCTTCAAACTTGGGCCAGAAAATGCCCCTGATAAAGGGTACACTTTAGCTCTACTAACAGAGATCTGAAAAACAGAAGAAAATCAATGAAATAACAACAGGAGCCAAACCACCACATTTTCTAGATAAACATTAATAGAAAAGCTAATTAATTAAACCTATCCTGCTAGAGGAAAGTCAAATTAAGGAACCAAGTGAGTATGGGAAAAAAATGTAATTGTGGGAGTTTCTTTCTTGCATCAAACTCTTTTCCTTGCAGTTAATGAAACCACAAGCTTGCTGTTATTTGGTCTTCAGTTTCTAAATCGACTTCCAAGAAAATAAAAAGGCACTATGAAGAGAAGAAGAAATATCTGTTTATTGCTAGAGCTATGAACTTCCTCCACCATCAGCAATGTGCAAATCGAGGACAGAATCCACCAGAATAACAGTACACATTACTAAGGCTACACTGGCACCATTAGGTTAATTTCATTATTGCGTAAATTTAGATTGCTCAGTTTTAAGTTCAAGCTCTTAATTAGCACCAAGATAAAATATTTACCACCAGTGTTTTCGGGTGCCATATTTTTGGCAATATATTTCATGCCTCATTTGCTACTGGAATTATAAACTTTTCAATTAGTAACTCTGAATTTTTCATGACAAGAAAATATAATTTTTCTTTAATAGCACACTGAGGTTATACTGCATCCTACTAAAGCACTCCAATTAGATAAGAGAAAGTTTATTAATGAGTCATGCAAAGGCTTTAGCATGATAAACGGCACTCCTTCATTCACCCAGATTAAACAACTTCCGTGCAGCGACGCAGCCGCGCTGGGCTCGGCCTTGCAGCCACCTCTGTCCTCTCACAGAACGGCAACGAAAGCCAAACACAACTGCCCGGGGTTGGCGCAGCCCCGTGAGCCTGGTGCTGATACAAAAGATCCCACTGCTGCTCCCAGACCGCACACCTCAGTTTAGCTCCCCTTTTTTTTGTTGTTTGTTTGTTCTGCCTCCCATTTTTATTTGCTTAACGTGATTAGATTAAGGCTGGGGTTGTCCTCTAAGAGCCTGCACAATGCAGCCCTAAGACAATGAATCTGGCTGAAGACTCGAAGAACAACATCAGGCTATTTCCTAACCTTGTGCTAATCCAGAGCTGCTCTCCCATACTTATCCTGAAGTACAACATTATAAAGAAATAAACAGAGAGGTTTTGCTTAGATTTTAAAAACACTTTAGAGTCACGTTCTGAAGTAGCTGCATAGATATCTAAACTAGGTATGAACTCTAGATTTAACCATTTAATTTCAGCATGATAAACCACACAAGGCTTTTCCTGTCATAGATGGGGACCAATTAAATGTCACTCTTCCCCTATATCAGCGCTGTCCATTGATATTTGTTAAGCTTGCTGATCCAGCAATCTTCAAGGCATACAGCAAGATGAATAATAGAGATTTGTCAGTTAATAACCACTATAATTCAAGAATGTCACCCAGAATTGTTTTGTTTAGTGAACAATATGCTGTCTAATTACCCTGCTCAATCATAACAGCACATATCAAGAAATACAGAAGGCTTTACTTTTAAATTGCTTTACTGAAGGGCTGTACCACATAGGTTCTAGAATGTTTGAAACTACCACTTATTTCTCACCATATATGACAATCACATGGATTTTATCAATTAAACAAATAAACAGTAGCTTTTTTCTTACTTTTAAACCCAACTGCGTGCTCTTCACTGTAGTTTAAAAGTTAGAGAAGCACCAAATCCACCTTCTCTAACCATGTACTGCAACGTGCACCACTCTAGCACAGCACAGATACAGATGCTGTGTAGTATTAGGTCTGATTTATGGCATGTTTGGGGGTTCTGCTATAAAAACATTCAATTTCAAACAGGGGCCAATGATCGCTTACCCACTTCGAAGGAAGTTTTTCCTGTGAAATAGTACAACGTAAGTATTCCCCATTTGCAACAGAGTAAGTACTATAAACAGCAACCTGTTAAAAATTATTTAAATTGCTCTAAAGAACCTCTTGATTCTTTCCTGGCGTTTGGTCTTTTAAAGTAAGTAGGACAGAGAAATTGCTCCTAACAGGAATAGACACCAAGGCATTCAAATGTAAATTACCATTTTGTATTTGAAAGACACTTAGTATTATCCCAGTGACTTTCTAAAATGTCACAATATTTGCTTTCCCAGCACTTAAGCTAAAAGGCAGATTACTTTCGATGGAAGTGTCAAACTCTGCTCCCTATATAATGACATCACACTTAAAACAATAATGTCAAGGAAGAATCCTTCCTATTCCTGCTTTGGTTTCTTTAAGGAAGGGTATGGAGAAATAGAAAAAAAAAAGGAAAAAGGTAAATAAGGAAAACAGAATGATGAAGAAATAAAACTTTTGAAAGACAAACAGGAATATTATGTTGAAGTGTTTGTTTTCTGCTAGCACCATTGGATACATTCAACTCCGAACTGTTCAGCATGGCAAAAGTGAGGGGCCAGGAGCACCAAGTTATAGACCTGCACAAAGGTGGCTCTCAGTAACAGCAGACAAAAAAATCCAACCACTAATCTGGCCATCCTGTGTCCTCTGATAAATGCTTGACTGCAGACACACAGTCCTGTCCCAAAAGGAGCTCTCGTATTGTTGAGCAATTATGTTTTCAGCAGTACAACAAAACCACCACAGTCCATCTTCCTTTTTGACAGCCGGGAGAAATAATCCCTTTCTAACAGGAACAGTCTCTCTCTCCATGTGGTTTTACACAATATACTGCTTTCCTCAGCTATATGGTTTTAAAGGCTTATAACCTAATAGGGAGACATACATGATAATCCGAGATTACAATCGGTATGAAGGCTACTTATCTCACAGATTTACAACACAGCCTCTATTGATTATTCATCTGCAGGGGCTCTGGAGTAGAACTTTTAGGTACAGACTTTTTTATTCCTTCTACCTTATTAGTAGTAAAGTACAGAATACAAACACAAATAAGACTCAAAAATCTCAGTTAAACACTCAGGCACCATGTTTTGGGAGTGTTACTTTGAGTTCTTTTGGATTTGTTTTTTGTTTGTTTGTTGTTGTGGTTTTTTTTTTAATAAATCACCAATAGGTTAATTCCAGAGAAAATGAACTCCTTAAATACAGCAAACATTGATATATGGCTATTTCAAAAGGAAAATTAGGTGTAGAAAAAATTATTTAAAATAAATAGTAAGCCTCTCTTTAGCTACAGGGGCTTAGAAACAAGTTTTCAAAAATGTATGATCAAAACCCTCATAGACCAAAAGGAAAAGGCTAGTGTAGGAGAAAGAAGGGACTGTGAAGCACATAGAAATCACACACTATTTATTGCTACTACTTTCTTTATACCTGTTAAAGGAAAAGACAGGTGACCATTAGTTGTTGTCACTGCTTTCCCATGAATTGAGTATTTCCTAATTCTCATGTGCTGACAAAATCACTCAATATGAATTTTACACTACAAGTAATAAAATTCCCCTTTTAAAAAAACCCTCCTTTTACTTGCAAAGATAAAAAAGCCTACATTTTTGTACAGCAGAGGAGGGTAAAGATTTTAATCAGAAACATGGGATCGCTTCCAAAGAACAGACTGACAGAGACAGCCTGCCATCTCATTAAAAAAAAAATCTGGTTCACTAATTAACAAAAAAAGTCAGGGCTATCATGGTCTCTTGGAGGAAAAGAAAACAGAGGGATTAATTTTTACAAAATATTTAATCTAAATTCTCCCCACCTTTCACTGGCAGGAGGCTTCTACAGGCCTGTGCTCTGGCCTGAGCCTTCCGCCAGAGACAGCTCAAATTCATTCATACTAACTCGACATGTTAACCTAAATGAAAGGATCAGGCAAGCAGGTTCAAAGGGGAAGCCTGTGGTGCAAAATACATCCAAACAGTGATCCCTGAGATTAGCTCAGCTGGTTAGAGCCTGGTGCTAGTAACACCAAGTTTGTGGGTTCAATCCCCATATAGACCATTTGCTTGAAGAGTTGGACTCCATGATCCTTGTGGGTCCCATCCAACTCAGAATATTCTGTGAATCTGTGAAAGTGTGGAGAGCACCCAGAAGGGACAGAAGTGCTGGCAGCACTGCCTGCTACTGCCTACATGGGAAATTAAATCCTGGTGGGGAAACAGCTGCTTCTGTGGGCCCAAATCCACAATAATGACTTCTAGCAAGGAGGCCCCACTCCGATTACCAGGGTCTTCCTGACCTGCCACTGGTTCACCAGGCAAGAGCCACTGCTAGGAGCATCCTCCCACCCACCAGCCAGCCCACGATGCCTCTGACAGGGACTACAACTCATCTATAGGCATGGAATGTGTCTTCTCCGACAATGCTCCGGTGCCATGGTAACAAACCTGTTTATCTATAAATGCTGAGACTGATGGGCTCAATCTGCCAAAAAAGCACCATATTCCTGTTGTGAAAACTGATTTAAGTTAACCCATTTTAAAGGCAACTTGGACAAAGAAAAGGCAATGGACACATTTTTACTCCTTAGCACTAAGCTGCCCAAGTAATGCAGCTAGCAGCAAGAGGATGGAAGTGTCCTCCAGAAAGTACATTTGTTAAAAGCCTCTGGCTATAGACCAAGTACTGAATTAATTTATGAATTAATGGCTTTCTGCTGCTTTGCTTTACCTTCTTGATCTGTAAGAAGATACCAGTCTAAAGAGGACAGTACCATGTCATTACTGAAATGAAAACACTACAATTCTGCCTCTCAAATGAGACAAAAAGCCCCAAAGCACTCTTGGCATCCTGCACAGAGGCACCAGGCAACAGCATGTCCATTATTTATTCCCATCATCACTCAGAACAGGTATATGCTGCTACTGGAGGAAAAATAATGAACATTTCCATTAATTCCTACTGCTCCCCAGCCCTCTTCCAGGAGCGGGGTGTTCCAAAATAAATACCTGCTTAATGATCAGCTACAAAGATGAACCCCCTGTATTTCAAGCTACCTTGTAATGAAGAGGGAAAGTCTCTACCCTTCTCTCTGCAGAGCTTTGCTTCCAGTAGTCACCAGGAACATGGAACAAATCATTGTTAATAACAGGTGCCACAATGATCTATTTTTAAGTGGTGGAACGAGACACAGGCAGATCATGAGACAGGAAAGATTAAGAACAGGAGAAAATAAAAGCTGGAAGTATACAGTGAAAGATTAAAAACATGAGCAAGAAAAGGAAATTATCTTCAGAGTCTTCTATCACATCCTGTGCTGCAGCACCTGAGCAAAGTCGGAAATGTTTGCATAGGAGAGAGTGCAGAGGTTAGGAGGTGTTATTATTTCCAAATCCTCTTGTTGGCTTTGATAGAAGAACTAGGGGTTTGTGTTCAAAATTAAGAAAAACCAAGTGTGCTTCATTAAAACGTGCACTCACTCTGCATTCTCTTATGCTAACAACTAACTCTGACCTACGTCAATGCCACTGGAACCCAGAAACGCTTCTGCTGTACCTACCTGCCAAGTACACGCACCTGGGTGAATTTTCACTTTAAAGCAATTTGCTGACTAACATACATACAAAATACTAATAAATAAACCCATTTCATTCAATAACCAGAAATGGTACATTACCAGAAAACTTAAAAAAAAAGCAGAGTATCAAACCTCCACATCACAATCATTCCTGAGAAACACAGCAGGACTTATCATCTCAAATAAACATGCCCAGTGTTTTGATACATCGCTCTGGGCAGATCTGAATGTTACCGATGCAGCTTAGCAGCTATGTTAGAAGAACCCCCAAACTGGACAAGGGAGCAGCTAAAAACACTTACGAGCTACCGAGAAGTTGTTTAAAGGAGATTCCCGCTGGTCAACATCCTGCGGCCGTTCCTTGTAGCCAATGAAGGTGCCATCGTTCTTCAACAGAAAATACCGTGGCCTCCATGTTTTGATGTATTCTCCTGGAAAGAGAGGATGGGCAAAGGGAGACAGCGTCAGAGAACACCCCAAAATACTGACACACCAATAATTTCTGTTAATATTGAAACTATATGTCATCCTGACAGCAGCAGTTTTAAGAGCATTCAGTTCGGTCTGATACAAACAGTGGAAAAATACAGGCACTGAGTCACATACCGATAGCGATGTTAGCCATAAAAATGGGACTTCATAAAAGGTAAACAGCTATGTTTTGTTCTTCCATCTACTTGCATTTCCATTCAAATTCTGCAACATCTGCCTTAAATGCATTTTAAATTTTAAAAAAATCAGAGCAGATGTCCTATGTATTATTTTTGCTATTGTCATTTTTCATACTGACAAGTGGAGAAATTTTTTTCATTTACATTTTGCAGCGCAAGTATTTTAAACAACAATGGGCAATTTACTAATTAGTCAACTGCTTTATCAAACCAACAGTCACTTTTAGACCATAAGAAGATAATTCACTGCTTATGTTACATAACATCACTCACTTCTCTCACAACATCTCAAGCATGAAACACAAGATGATATATCACAATATGAAGGGGAAAACATTGGATGATGTATAGCCACCACAAAGTAGAAAACAAACATCTACTCTAAAAGATATGCCACCTTTCTTTGTCTGAGGAAACACCCATTGCTCACACCACGCTACTGCTCATCTGAGTAACCTGCAAAGGTGACACTTGTGTGACTGTGTTACAGCCACATGCAAAATGTCCAGCAGTAGAGTAAGAAGAAAAGAGTTAATCAAAACCTCAGTTTTTTACCAGATTTATTAAGCTGGTCCTCAGGGAAGGCAGAGGTCCCACTTATGGCTCTTCTGGATGACTGTCAGTATGCCTCAGTTTTTTGCTTATTGACCAGATCACTGTTTTCTGAGGCAGTCTCTCAAGCACCTCAAACAGCTTTTCATGGTGCCAAGCTGCCCCTCTAGGTCCTACAAGGTCCTGCAGTAATGTTTCTACTCAACTGAGTCACAAAAATCTCAGTCAAGGTGTTGTTCTAAACACAGTACTGGCCACACTTTTCCAATTCTGCTCACCTCAACAACTGATTTAAAAATTTTAAAAGCAAATGGTCAACTACAAAGCACCCACAGCCTCCCATCAGCCATACCCTCCTCCCTTTGGTATGGTTTCTCACTGGTTAGTTTAACACTGGGGAGAAGACGAGGGAGCACACTAAGAGCTGAACTCCTTTCCAGCCTGCCACAGCAGGATCACGTCTGTGCACCCTGTGATGCTGCCCTGCAGTGGCTGGTGCCCAGTGCCCACACGTTCACCTGCTGGCAAGCTCTTCAAACACCCAAGAACAGTGAGAGGAGAAGGCTCACCAGATTCACTGGCTCTGGCAACCTTCTGCTGCTCTCCTGTTCTCCCAGGCTCCTCTCAAACTTTCCTGCTGCTCAGCTTTCCTCCGCTGGTAATTCCTCTCCCAGAGAAGTGCACCCTGCCCCAGCAACTCCCTTGCAGCTGCTTTGTCTCCTTCCTCTCCCCACAGACCTCCTCTCCGTCTGTGGTGCAGTTTCAACCTGCTTCAGGCAGCAGCTGTGTCACTTCTCCGTTCACACTCATCCTTCTCCCTCCCGCACACAGAAGTAGAAGCAACCCTGACGCTCACACAACACAGCCAGGGGTGTGCACAGCCCTCACCAGCTGCTTTCACCTCTTCAGTCCTCACTGGGCTTTCAGTTTTCTAATCTAAAGCAAAAAACTAAGAGCTACTGAACTGTTAGAGAGAGCCACACAGAGCCACCTTTGCAGTGGCCACGTCTGCAGAAAACATCCATTTGAACTGATGGAACAGATACGGGGCAAGAAAGAGGGAAAGAAAAGGAGCACAAACTTTCTCATGGTTTCTTCTAGAGAAGGCTGTTACTGCTCTGTTACACCAACCTGTAAGGCGTTTACGAAAGTGTCATCATCGCTCCAGGAATTTCAGAAGAACTCACCTGTCATGGTTTAACATTTATAGGCAAGGAGGTAAATGTAGAAGGCTTTGTTGTCATCGTCTTTTAAATTCTGACCTTAATTAAATGCTGAAAACTTTCTGGGATCAGCAGGAGATTATGAAGCCTTTCACATTTAAATTATCAGTCCAACTCGGCCCAGATCAGTGAGATTACTCCAATCTCATTACTATTACACCACAGATGTGACTACGGGGATGAGAAGATGTGTGGCACGCTCAGCCCAGCTCCTGACTAGAGGTTTGCCAGGTAAGCAGGTTGGGGAGGTGGCTGCCCAGACTATCAGGATTTTGGAACATGCTGTTACATACCTGACTCGGTGGTATTTTCTTCTCTTGCATAAAGAACACCCAGGAGACCTAATGACCACCAAATACCCCTTGTCATACCTGCACTTAGGACTAAATCCAGATTGGACGGGACAAAAAAAATCTGAACAGGGACAAGACAGAGACCTTCCACGTCCCTCACTCCCTAATTTATACTACACATCTTCCCCACTGGCATTTACAGAGGGGACATTTGTTTTTTCAGATTCTCGAATTATTATCTGGTTATTTTCAGTGAAGTATACGTAATTTTAAACAGAATTACACTGTACTGTCACAGGAGACTTACTCTGAGATTAGATGCTTATGTTTGGCTCTCATACTTTCTTACAGCTTTATCCCACCGATCTGCTTCTCTGTTAGAAACACATCCTCTAACAGGATTAATCACACAGTCTTTAAAATGGTGCATTCCATACATATATAGCATCCTCCTCCACACTCACTGCTTCTGTGTGAAAAATCAAGGATTTCATTACCGCCAGTCTTTCTGCAGGGATCATTCTACTTGCACCTTTCTTTAATCATTGCTTTAGCTGGTTATGGTTCCTGATCCACCTTTTCAATTTGCAAATAAGTAATATGATTTTATTTAAATTTTTTTCCACATGTCTGGAGCTTAATGAATACTGTAATACAGCAATCCAACATATTATTGATTATTGTTCTTGCCAAGGAGAGTATGAGGCACAGTGCAGCATCTGTAGTATAAATCTTTATTATATAACACACTGAGGTTGTACTTCTGCATCCTGCAAAAAAGTGGAAAGACACTGCCTGGTGTGTGACTTCCCAAAGAGATGATCTCTAAGTATAATTTTACATTCAAGACTGAGCAAGCTATCATTCCTCTGCAGAAGCTCGGACACACAGATTCACCAACAGCCATCAAAAAGATGTACAAAGTGCATATTCCTAAGAAACAAGTTAATATTTCTATGATTAGCTAAAAGACTATAAATGGCCTACAGCCCATGAGGACCACATCAAAAGGTGACAGCAAATCTTAGCACTGGAGGTAGAAAAGGAGTTTGTCAATACGAACAAAAAAAAATTATGTGGAACTGCTGGGACAAAGCTGTCTGAAAAACATCAACACCTTTTCCTTCCTCCGATATACTCAGCAAGCTGTCATGCCTCAAGAGTGAACTGAGCTGTTTCAATTTTTGCCCTGTGTTCTTTGTTCCTGTTGTGGTTTTGTTTTTAAGAATCACAAGAAGAAGTTACTTGAAGTCACTAATATTAGCAGTTATGTAGTCACACTAGAAAGAATCGTACTGAGTACAGTAAATGCAAGCATGTGTGGCAAATTCTATCAGACAACACTAAAAAGAAAATAATGATCCACCATGGAAAAGTGAACAATTTACAAAGCAAAACATTTTTTCCTCTGTGATTCATTGCTTGTGTAATGCCCTGGCAGAGCCTTCTTTGTTTTCAGTAACAGAATGCTAACACTGCAGAGACAGGAAAGCAAAAGCATGGGTTATAAATCCTACATATAAAATCCTGGAACCAAACAGACTACTCTGTAGCTTGCTAGCTTTATTATTTAAAATCTTTATGTACCATTCTGTTTACTCCAAGCAATTTCCAAATTGCAAAGATTCCCAAACTGTATATATCTGGGAACATACACAAAGATTGTTATAGACTGATTTCCCTTTATTGCCTTGTGTCTGCCCCCACACACTGCACATTAAAATACTTAACACACACTTAGAATGTAAATCCATCTCATGCCAGAAAAGCTTTTTCGCTGTAACACATACTGCAAAGCACACTTACGCCTGAATATTTCAGAAAAAGTTAAACACAAAACTCCTTTGGTTCATGAAAAGTTAATTCTACTGAGGATTTACAATAATGCAGGGTTAGATTATATTCCTCTCCTCCCCACAACAGTATCTCACCGAATCTGGAGCTGTCTACCACTGATAGAGTGTCTAACATCAGAAACAGCTGCCACTCCCTGGGAAGCTCACGGGGTAAGTGGAGAATAATGAGCAGCAAGCACCAGCAGAACAAAAGAAAATCCATCTTTATTTACCAACTGCTGCATGCTTGTTGCTGCATCAAGCTCATTCAAAGCCAACACCACACCCTTTAATTCAGAACAGACTATATTTAAGAAGCTTCTGCTTATTTTTTAATCAACTCATACATACCAATGGTTTGAAAAAAAAATCATTAGGTTAACCAAGTCAGCATCCAATGCTCCCCTTGATATTTACAAAAGCACCGGACCAACTATTAACTTTCTTATGGCCCAAAGTAACCAAGTAACAAGCCCAGGAGCACTGACCGAAAACAAGGTCTGTTATATGAAATGCAGTCAAGTGGCTACCACAAATCTACGGATAAATAATGCATTAAACTTTCTTCTCTGAGCATCAGAAGTAGCACCTTTAATTGCATTTAAGCTTAACACTCAAAAAATTAGAGCTTTTGAGTTATGCAAGTATTCTCTACATTCCCACACGCTCTGATGATGTACGACACTCCCTGCTTGCACAGCCCTAGTTCCTGTCCGAGGGAACATGAAAGTTATGCCAATCGCAGCGCTAATGTGCCACCCGTCAAAGGAGGAGTGACTCATTTCTGAGCCTCAATGGCCATGAGAAGTGGTCTGCATCCTGTCGGCCTAATAAGGGCTCAGAAAACAGACGCCAATTTCCTTAAAGATGTGAAGCTTTCAGGAGCTGCCATCTCATTCGTGCTGAGGAGTGGGATGGGGACTTACAGCTAGTTTTCACTGCTTGAGTAAATTGGGTAAGTGTCCATTCCTTTCAAAACCAGCTGAAATCAAAACAGATCTGGAAAAAGAAAGCAGGGCTTGAAAACATGCCTTTGCATTTCTAAAGCACTCGGAAGCAAACCCTTTCCAAGTGCAGGGAGCTAATTCTGGATCTTAACGACCTGACCTGACACCAAACAATTAAGTCTAGGGTGACCCGAATGAAAACTCTCAGCTCCAATATGTTTTGTTTTTTATAAAAATAGCTGCACAGACACCCACCAGCCTGGTGCACCACTCTTCACTCCCCTTAGCAAACTGTCAGAACAAGATATTTAAACACAGTAGATTTTCGGTAGCTTGGGGAAATCAAAAAGAAAGCAAAGAAAAGAGGTTATGTTAATGTCTTTCCCAACACGCTGGCAGAGAGAGGAGGACCTCTGGTCTGTCTGCCTATTCAGAGGCGCAGCGAAGGGGCCGGTTCTTTGATGATTTTTTTTGGGCCCCTCTCTGGATGCCTCCTCGGCCACCGCCTCCAGCGTACAGCTGCAGAGGCGCTCCCTGTGCCTGGAATCTCAATGAGGTGGCTGGGCCTGCCGCCGGGGCTGCTCCCCGGTGGGGAGGTCACCCGCAGCCCACGGCCACTGCGCCAGGCCAGCGCTGCACCAACAGCTCGGCTCCTCCGTGCGTGGCCAACACTGCACAGCTTGGCCACCACTGCACAGCTTGGCTCCTCCGTGCGTGGCCAACACTGCACAGCTTGGCCATCACCGCACAGCTCGGCTCCTCCGTGCCTGGCACGGCCCTAATGTGGGGCCACACAGTCCCAACAGGCTGATTCTGGGCAGGGCAAATCGGTTCCCCACTTTCTTCCCCCACGGGCAGCGGGACGGCTGTGGGGTGCACGGCCGTGACTGACGTGACTGCCAACAGGTTCAGGAGAAGTGCTGCCTCCTCCTCCTTGGAGCTTTTCTAAACCTCCTGCCGTTTCTCACGCTCAGGAAGAGCTGCAATACAGGGCACCTGCTTCATTATCATATCTTGGGGGAATATGGGGAGGGAGGGAGGGAGGCACTGGAGGTGGGGTGAAGGGTGACAGATGAACAGTCTGGCCTTCAAGTGACAACGGGGGCCGTGGGGGGACAACTCCTGGTCACCTGGCACCCCACATCTGTAAACTAACTTCAGAAAGCAGCACATAGCCTTGGCTTAGGGCTTCCCACAAAGCTATGTAGAAAAGTAAATGCACTGGAAGCTGCCCCTGTCTTTAGTTACACAACAGCGCAGGTGGGAAACACCTAAGGAAGGCAACGGGTGCTCTGATTCACAAAGCTGGCCATGGGAGAGATGAGAAGCCAGATTACAGAGAAAGAAAAACAGATTCTCACCCAATACTTTCTCTGTGCAGGGGATGGACAACTACCATGTTCTCAAATTCCATCTCTGCCAAAGGGTTTGAGATCACCAGCCAACAACACCACTGCAGAAGATGACACCTCTGTCTTTTTTACCACTATAATTCAACTGTAGAGTTATGTAAAACTGAAACATGGAGGTTTATATCTTTCTTTCTTTTTTTTTTTTTGCTGAATTTCAGTTTAGAAGGTCAGAAATGTTGCCATATTGCTTACAGCAATCAATTTAAGCAATACCAGATATTCCCAAAGGAGCAAAAGAGAATTAATCAGCATGTAAAAAACTCCTTACTCCTACCTTTGGCACAGCTTAGTCAGGCTAGTCCTAACCTACAGCTATCTCCAGTGGGAGAAGATGTAAATGAAATTTCATTAAAAACAGCAGTTTTAAGGATAGCTACATAAATTACAGGAAAATATCAAGTGATTTCTTAAGCTATACTGAAAACAATCTCAGAGTGAATTGCATCTTTACTACCTCATGGTGCAAACAAAAGGACTTAAAACTACCATGAGGTGTCCAACATGATTAGAGAAATCTTTTCTGCAATAAACTTGCAAGCAGCTACAGAATTTTAACAAAATAAAACATTCCTGTAACAGAAAGCGCCGTCATGTATTTCTCTGCTTTTGACAGGCGCCCAACTCTCTCCCATTTTTATAAATAAATAAAAAAGACAGAGGAGGTGTCAGATTCACTGAACTGAATTAAGCATACTTAAAACAATTATTTCTCCCCAAGTAATTTTTACCTTGACACTATGATGGAAAATAGTACAAGCAGCTAACAAGGCACTTAAGCTAATAAGCCTCTGCAAGTTTTTAAATATCTTCCCTTAGAGGAAGGAGGTAGCTACAACTATTCCTCAAGCTCAATCTGAATACAGTCAATATTTCTGCAAATCAGGCTCTTCGATACACCCCACGTACTTATAAGAACAGTGTGACTTAGTCCTCCAAAGATTTTATGTCTACTACAAATACAAAGAAAAATAAAAACTAAACCAAAACCACCAAACACACCACACCCTGGTGTATTTGAACAAGGATGGGCTTTTCTAGACAGCATCTGAAAGCTGATTCAATTATTTTACCTCTTCGCCTAAGAATCCTTTGGCATGACTCTTGTGCTTATCCGAGCACATGCCTGATTTGAATATCACAAACCCAGTTTTGTTCTTCAGTAAATTCCATCTAGAGACTGGCAGAGTGTCTGAGCGGACAAAGCAAAAAAACACACACAAACCAAAGCTCTTCCAGAACAAACTAAGACTGAAATCACAGTTTTTTACTTGCATTCCTCAAGCAACTGAAACATAGGGGATGTTCAGGAAAAGCATCGTTAATTGATTAAAAATTATTTTAGGTCCCTTTCCTCACTCTACCCCACTAAAAAAAGATTAGGTGAGGCAAAGACTCGGGCAAGAGTGATTTTTATGATGCATTTATTTGCTTTACGAACATTAAACCTGAAAAGTACTCAGCAGAGGCTCCTCATTAAAATCCCAAAGTTGGTGAGGCTGAGAGATTACCAGGTAGCTCAGGGGGTGGATGCCCATAGGAAAGCAAGAGCAGGGGAGGGAAAAAGCAGGAGACAGCCACGAAGAAAACAGAAAACATCCACATCGAGGATGTTTTCATCCTCCACTCCTTGAGTTCCTGGCTCACTCTTCTAGGCTCCCATTACCACATCATTGTGTCATTCACAAAGCGAATCAAAACCTCAGGGAATTGTAAAGAAATGGAGAAAAAAAAGGCTAAAGGACATTAGGGGAGATTTATGGAAACAGCAGCATTTCTTAAACAGATTATATGGACCAGCTTCAGAGGCAGCTTGAAAAGTGAAAAAAGCCTCTCTTTGTAAAAATTAAGCTGCAGAACATGGACTTTAATAAATAAGCAATTTATGGAGAGTAAGAAATTAACACATTGTATTGTTATCCTTTAGCTTCTGGGTTTGAGTCCTAATTTTCAACATAAATGCACAGAGTTGTTTTCGGCCACTTACAATAAAAGCTCTACCAGTAATTGTGTGATCATGCTGTGCATCAGGAAATTTCTTAAAAGTGCCAAGAAAATAAAATCAATGTAGAATTTTAAACATGTTTATACAAACAGTTACTGGGTAAGTATTTTGTAGAAAGATGAATGAAAGCTAAGTTAAGCAAACATTTCAATGGGAAAAATAAGAAGTAACATTTAAAAAGAGGTGGTGTCTTTATAGGGCTGGGGCTAATTTGGATTCCCCTTCTTCATTTTGTCACTAGCAAGTCTACAAAATCCTGGAGGAGCACAAGGAGACCATGTTAGTTCTAATAAAAAGTTTCATTTATCTTGAGGCATTTAATGGCCATCAATGGAAAAATTAGAAGCACTTCCCAGAAAGCAAGTCCTAATATTTGTTATCATGGCAACCTCCTGGTTACGCCTCCAAATTTAGTATTCCACAGATAAGTTTTACTGAGTCACTACCCCAAACTCAGGAATGAAAATCTCCTCCAGATAACAGGAGTGCTGCCTCACTTCGGAGGAATTTTGCAAAGTAACTTAATTGCATGCTGAGAATTTATTAAAGCAACTTCACCACTGAGTAGCGTAAGAGCAGAACAGGCACCGCAGCTCTGGTGCTAAGCTTAGCCGAGTAACACAGGCGTAAGACACTTTGCCAAGGATTTCTGTGCCTTGGACTGAGGTGTGTTGTCACCATAAAGCAGAGCACAATCCACACTGCTGCCTCAACAGGGTCACAAGCTCCGTCAGACACACCATTACAATTCATTTATTTTTATAATAGACAGTAAAAATGCTGCGTCTTAATACAATCAAACAGCAAAATTCCTGCTGGATTTCAGTGGTACCACAATTTAGCCCTGTAGCATTGAAACATGTCCAAAATAAAACTAAAAACACATACATATAATAACAGCTATTTTTTGAACCCCAAAGTTAACTATCATATTAAGCTCATTATACTTCTCCCTAACAGCTCCAAGCTCTAGGAGAGATGCATTTCAGTCACATGAAGATCTGTTTCTTATACAAGGAGGAATGAAATAAAGACCAAGCTGAAAAAAGACACAATAAAGACCCACCTACCTTGACACTGCTACCATAAATCAATTTCCTTGTTGCCAACAGCATCTTGCTACACTAAAGTCACTTTTTGTTTTAAAAACAACATAAAAAATGAACAGTATATCCCACACAGAAGTGGGAAGCAGATGGACACAGAAGATGGGAGCTTGAATTACACTTTCCAGTCTGCAGTGCTTCATACTTTTGTTTTGGGAAGACATGGCAAAAATTCCAATCTTCTCTATTCAAACTGCTCCTATAAGCAGTGGGAAAACAAACATCACCTCCTACCGCCAGCCTGTCCTAAACTCACACTGGTTTCTGTGGGCATCAAATCTGCCACTTGCCTCACTGGATCTTCTGAGGTCAGGGACTGCTGCATCGGCCCCACCTTTCCCCCACACCTGGTTTTCCAAGCACAGCACAGCACAGCACACAACTGCTCCTCACCACGCACATTCCTTCATCCACCCGAATCTTGAAAGCCCCATCCCATAACTGAGCACAGTCCACTCTCCGTAGTTCCACCTTCCCACTCTCACTAGGATGCACCCCCCACCAAAGAACAGAAGCAAAACAAACCCCAAAACACATCCCTTGCCTAACTGCATTACAGCTACCTGTCAGGTGTAGAACTTGCAACAACTACAACAGCTGTCCAGGAAAGTCAGATTGCCACACTTTAAGTCTGAGAACACCAGAAAACCGTAAATAAAGGTTTAAACTCGTAAGACAGCTTTTTGCTTTTTCTTGTTGATAATTTTTTTTTTTTTTTTAAGGAGAGAGAAAAAGCCCTACAGGTCACCTGGGGTAACATTCCTGAAGGCCATCTAGGGCCATGCTCGTGCCTCAGAGACTCCCGACAAGGAAGGTACAGACACACGTACAGAAAAGCCTGTATGCAAGCCCTGCCCGCTGCTTAGCACACGCTCTGCTTTACAGCATTTCCTGCCACTGGTCCCTGAGCCGATGTTTCCAGCTCAGGTGGCAGCTGCTGGGGGCTCCTCTGCTGCTCCAGGGGTCAAGCCAAGCAAGGCCACCTGCGAACCCTGCGGCTGCCAGTAAGGCGGGAGGGGAGCAGCAGGAGAAAAGGGAGGGGGGGAGAGGCACCTTCGGGAGGCAGAAAACTGTGCTAGACATGAGCCAAGATGTGGCTACAATTCTTGCTGAAGTCTGCAGCATCAGAACAATGTCGACAAACGGACAAGCTGGGTCTCTGATGGGCAGAAGGGAAGGCGCTGATGGGGCTGAGAGTGCAGGCAGGGCAGGGAGAGGCAGCAGCCTGACCCCAACCCCAGGCCATGCCAGTTGGGCCTGTGGCCATCACCAGTCCTCTCCTGCTCCTGTCCCAGCACCAACACAGGCAGCTGGAGGCACAGGTTGTGCCCCGTCCATGGGGAGAGTATGCTCCCCACTCAGGACCTCGTTCTTGACACACAGCCAAATCCAGCAAGTTGAAATATCAAAGCTATATCCTTTAGATACACACAGACACGTAGGTATGGCACACAGAGCTAACGTGGAGCCTGGCTGCGAGCACAGGATCGCTGCACTGACCCTGCTCCTTCACAGGCACAGCCAACACTCACAGTACAATCTTCCAATGCCACCTGGCCACAAAGACTGTACCATCCTCTGGTCTGGGGAAGCTCTAAGGTTTAGATCATTCCCATATTAATGCTTTCGCACATTTACTTCCCCATCCCCTGTGAGAAAACCTTTTTAACTTCAGGATTACAGCCTGAGTATCAAACTAAGAGACAAAAATGTTTCCAAAAAGCAGTCACTGAACACTTGCAATTTTCATTTATCCACCGCACACTAAATGAACCTTGGTTGTGGGCAGACTTATTGTAAATTACGGTTTTCTAAATGAAGACACATTTGGCTATAGAAATTGGACAGTACAGGTAACACCCTCTTCTTTTAAAAAAAGAAAAAAGAAAAAAGACAGAACAAAAGACCCAAATGAAAATTACTGTCCTGGTATTTTATTTGGTGGTAAAATTGCAGCTCAACTACAAAATTAACTAAGCACAAGTCCACTACTGAGTCACTATCACTGGTTTGAGAAAATGTTTTTCTATACATTTTTCTTCCCCTCATCAGAGAACCCAAATTTCCCAGTTTAACCATTTTCCCATTTCCAAAAGAAATGGAAGCCTTTCTAAGCAATGAAGACATTTCGTTATTTAATCACAGGTGCAGTACAACATTAAAATGGTTTCGAAAAATTAATCCTTTATGAAAAAGTTTCCCAATGAACATTAAATCAACAGGTTCCAAATTTCAGGTATAAAATCTGATTGAAACTGCTGCTCTGCAAAACTACCACATTATCCCACTCGTCCTTACTGAAAATGCAGCCTAAATTGCTACTTCCATAAAGAAATATATGCAATATTAACAGGAGTTCTACGAAAAATTCTTGATGGCCTGCAAGGATTCTTGTACTTAACCGAAAGGTAAAATTTACAGTAATTGATCATACAGAAATCAAATGCTCTGCAGATATGCATACAAGCAGCTTCTTGTTTCATGCTGCAGTTGGAATTTCTACCAAATTTTGGGTGCAGGCAATTAAACAGCTTCATTTGCAGTCCTCTATTCTTTGCACCTAATTCATGACAGCACACAGGATGGAGAAAAAGGGGGTTATGGCATCCCATTAGGTATGCTTCCATGTCGTAATCCTTAAAAAGGAAACTGTAAACAGTAAGCTGGAAAAAGGATGATGATTAAAAAGCAAAAAAGACAGGAGTGAGGGAAATAAAAGGAAATTTTTTTAAATGGAGTTTAGGATTATAAACATCAATGCCTTTTAGAAAGAAGAGATCCAGCCATATTCCCCCTTCCTTTGTACTGAAGTTTAATAAACATTATCTCCAAGTTACCAATTTTGAGAAAATCACTGGATAAACACTTGTGTTAACCCAGCTACATGGCTCAGTGCCAAATGCAATGCCAAACTTCCCAGTTGCAAAACGAGCTGTTTTTACACACCAAAGTAACCACGCAGCAGGCCTGCCGAGCCTGAAGACAGCTGACAGAGATGACTGTTGCTGTCCCCCCATTGCACCGACATCCATCCAAATACCAACATCTGCTGTGCTACAATTTACTTTTTACACAACATTTAGCAAAACAGTGCCTCTGACTGCAACATCATTAAGGAAGTAACAACAAATAAATCGCAAAGTCCCATCAGACAATTGTAAAATTAAAGCATAGTTTGCCTTGCATACACTGAGCTTTAGTTCAGATGTGTTGGACTTCAGAAATAATAAGCACTAGAAAGTGTTTTCTTTTATTAAACACACAACACAAAATTCCGTAAACCATGACAAGTGCAATCCATCATTACAGTGTAAATTACAGTTTTGAGGACATTGATTTGACTCAGTCTGCAGAGAAGCAGATGCCTGCAAGGCAGCACGGCCTGCCCGGGACCATCGCAGCAGCCCAGCCTCCTAACAGGATTACACCGTGCCGGGGAGTGTAAGCTCTGAATTCAGGGCCCACTCCTTCCCAAACACCCACAGCGCGTATTTGTGCTTGCAAAGTAAGGAATTAACATTCCTAGAAACTCAAGTGCCCTTTGCTTTAAAAGCAGGACTGAGCACGAGAGCCAAGGCAATTGGACACCACAGCACAGAGCGGAGGTGGGCTCTGGTAGTGAGCCCTGCTACAAATTTACAGCGTGGAGGTTCAAACCAGGATTTTGGCTCCTGAGCGCAAGCCAGGTCTGGTGAGTGGTTCCACTGCACTGCCCAACACAGCTCGCATCACAGAAGACCCTAAATGATCAGTGTCCTCCAATTAGTTGTCCTTCACACCTGCATTACTCAGGGTGCAGGTCCAAATGGGGCTGCACTGTCACTCTGACACTGCCACATGGCTCAGGCTTTTATTGGCACTCAGGCAGAAGAGGAGGAAGAACAAAGAATTTTAATCTTTAAAATTGTGGCCAATTTTCAAAACCAACTCTTCCTTCCTTCTGTCCTGCAGTAATTCTATGAATGCAAAAATAAGAAAAAAAAAAAAGGGAAAATTTCTCACTTTCTCTTGAAAAGCAGATACTGAAATGAAAAATTTAAGGAGAAAACAACTTTAATTTTACTAGGCATCAATTAAAGGGTTTTCCCCTCAATCTTTCTGCTCCTCATCACCCTCTTTAACATCTTTAATCAAAAAAATTCTTGAGTTACAAAAAACATTTTTTGTCAGAACAATCAGTTAGTTTAGTCCCCCTAAATCTCCAGACAACGTGTCTGTCAGGAACAACAACATACCCAACACTCAGCTCAAGATACAAGAACTTGGCAGGCTGTATTTCAAAGCAGTTTCACCAAAACAACACCGTTTCCCTTAAATCCCTATCATCTTAATAGTGGAAGACAATAATATTTCAGATAACATAGACAGCAAGCGTTTTGGTAAATTCAGTGGACATTCTTTATCCAATCCATAAATAGCCAACGCCCACAGCCAGATTAACAGAAATGCTACTTCACCTTAATTCATGCTAAAGGCAAGGGATCAAGGCTTAAATACTTCTGGGGGTTTTGGCCAGTGTTGATCTGTGTTAGACTACGTATATATGCACACACACACACAGATACATACATATATATATATATATATTTATGTATATGCCCATTGTGGGACACAGGAGAAGCCATGCAAAGCACAGCCTGTGCCCAGATCCTCTCCCAGGAAGGGTTTTAGAGGACAGACTCCTCTGTGCTAGCTACTATGTGTTTGCACAACACAAGTCAAGGTCCAATTGGAAACTTATCTGAAAAGTTGCTCCTGCACAAACTTTAAGTTCAACCTCTGAGTTCAGAACTGAAACACTATTTGTTTGTCCATTTATCCCCTGGCACGGTTGGCTTTTTGTCAGACAGATGTATGCCACATGCAAGTCATTTCCCAACCTCTCTGCTCCACCTCCCTCCACACACTCTGCACACACTCTGACCCCTCAGCAAATGTTGTAAGAGAGGAGGAAGTGTTTCTGACAGTTTGCATACTCTTCACAACAATTTTTTGCCAGAGCATAAATGTTTTCTCCTGCCCTCCAACCCTACTTGTAAGGAAACAAAGCAAAACAAACACCACCTCCCAAACAACTGAATGCCCTAAACCTAGCAGCAGGAAAGGAAAGGGGAGGGAAGGGGTGGAGAGGAAAGGACAGAGAGGATGGATTACACTGAAGTTATTTTTGTCCTGTTCAAGTGGATGGGCAGAGACAAATAAATATAGAATTTATCAAAGCAGGTGAACAAGAAAGATGACATGAACCCCATGCTCCAAGGAGCAAGCAATAACTGAAGTACATTTCTAGCTCCTGGCCCTAAAAGCTCCCAAAACCAAACTCATTTGCATGAGCAAGATTAAATTGAACAAATACTCAACTCATCACCTCCTTCCCTTCAGACACGTCACAATGTACATATTAAGCAGATAGGTTTCCTGTCTCTTACCTGCTTGTACTATATATAAACAAGACTATAAAGTCCACATTAAAACGGAAAGAACTTCACTCTGTGGTGACCCTGGACAGAAATTCTTCAGAAGAAAGTATGCTTGCATGTACAACTGAGTAATAAAGCTTCACTTGAAATCAAACATTAAGGAATGTTATGTTGTCAGTGGCAACATAAAGGATGTGGTTTCTATTAAATTTAACCAGTTATATCAGGGACAATTGCTTTCTTCTGGTCACACTGCAGTCCAGGGCTTGCTCACAGTAACTGCTACAGTAGTTTGGATTTCTTAAGTGAAAATCCACTCATAGGTATTTTTAACTCCTTCCAGGGTGTGAGTTAGTCTGTGAAAAGCCCTGGGTGGCTGGTGCCAGAAGCACACACTCCATTCAGTAACTGTGAGCAGGCCAGGCTGGAAAAGAGACAGCAAGACTCACCCAGGCTCTTGGGCTCACAGAGCCTGCAGCCAAGGATCCAAACAATCACATTCAGAAGGACATTAAGTGCTTTCCCTGTCGCACACAGGAGCGAGCAAGGAAACCTTCGGAGGAAAGACATGGCACCAGTCAGGCCACGACTTCAGTGGAAGCCACATTCACACCGGTGCCATAATCTACCACTGGGCTCAAAGAACAGAGAGCTTTTATGTGGAACATTTCCCTTCTTCCATCTGTGCTCCCAGTTACCACAGTATCCAAGAGCCCCACTGCTTGAGCTGCATTTGTCCTCACAATATCCCCGTGAAGTAAGGAAGTGCTGTTATCACCGCTTTACAGATAGGGAACTGGGGCACAGAGAGAGAAAAATAACCCTATCCGAGGTGATTGTATAAGGAGGAAGTTTGTGGCAGAGCAGGGGAAGATTGGCTTAGATTCTCAGTTCCAGGGCAGTACCCTCATACATCAGAAACCTCTTCAGCTCCTAGATGCCCTGCCTTCAGTTTGACTGACCTACCAAGCTCCCCTGGGCCACAAGGAAAGGGGAACACATATGTCCTTTAATAACAGCATTTCCATTCCAAGAAAAATGGAATAGGGTATTAGGCATAAGGGCTGTTTGCATTCAGAAATCCAAACCTGAACAAGGAAAACAATTTCCAAAATAACCACCACTATCCTGGTATTGTGGAAAAAGGAAGGAAGATGTATCAAGTTTTCAAAGCAGAAAATTAAAAACATCCATGGCAGATCCTAAGTACGATTTTAAAATAATTAGTGAAAGTTTAACAGGAAGCTGGTATTAGACATGCATCCTTCAAGAATCTCCCTGTTTTAGAGATTTTTGGTTATAGAACAATAAGAAATAAAAAAAAGTCCCTTTGGTACTACAGCTATCTAATTTCAGACACAGATCCAAACACAGGTCTAATGTAGTTTCATATGGAGACCTTGGCTCCAGACTTCACACAATAATATTGTCTCAGATAAAACAAATTCCAGAGCTGCACACTGCTCAAGGTTTCCCATTCCTGGCTGAGCCAGGCTTCAACCCTGCCCTCAAAGGCTCTCTTTTCTAAGTGAAACAGCACATCAGGTCCAAAATTTACTCTGTCCTTTGGGACTCTGGTTGCAGCCATCCAGAGAAGCTGTTATGAAATAATCTACAACTTAAGGGCATTCATAAAGCAGCATTTAATGTCAACTGTTTGAGGTGACTATTACCCTGGAACAAACAGCAGAGATCCATCACACTATGGATCACTGGCTTTATCGAATCTGACTCCAAAAGGTGACTGCTCATCTTAATGGCCAAAAAATGTCAAGACTGCTACTAAACCATCACAAACAGACCTTGATGAATGACACAGTCACTACACTGATTGGGTCAAAGGAAGAAATTTGTGAGTTGATGGTAGCTGAGGGCACCAGATCAGCCATGATAAACTTCCAGACCACCTCTGCTACCCATGGACTATTCTGTCAATTGCTGCTGATAAGCTGGACCTCATGGCCCAGGCCTCGACTTCTACAACAGGCTGTTGCTGTAAACTTCAGCCACCAGCAACACAACGTGCATCTAAAGCACACCTCCTCTGCCACAGAGTCTGAAGGAGCTGTAGCCAACCAGCTTCTTCTGAAGGCAGCACCATCAGGCACCCAATTGAACTTCCATCAGTGACAAAATAGAAGCCCGGCTTGAAGGTGACTAGAAAGAACAGAGCTACTTTCACCACACATCCTGCCACCCTCAAATTTCTCCCCCTTCTTTTATACCAGGACTATAAGAAAGTGAAAGAGAAAGGTTGGGATCAAGTTAGAAACATTTCTACTTTCTGACAGCAAGCTTCACAGCAACAAGAGCCAAATAAACAAATGAAAGCAAAACTTCCAGCAGCTTCACAGCTACATAGCAATCTTAGTAAAGTAGACATACTAGCAATTAAAGCAAAAAGCAACTTTTGGGTTCAGATCCAGAACTCTTACAGAAAGTAGTAAACAAGCAAAGCTTGTTCATTATTCCAAGTTTTGAACCTTTCCCTTGAAAAATCCTGACTTCTGTATTTGAACAGACCAGCCAACACTGAAAAATGAAAAGGCCTGTTGACAACTGAGGAACTGCTATTTATTTTCTGTTTGATGGCCATCATAAGGAATATGAAAAATAAAACCAAACACCTCTACAAATGGGGTTGCTATTCTCCTTCAGAATCAGGGTGGGCTTTGCATGAGATTCCCAATATCCCAATATTAAACTGGTCAAGAATCACAGAATAATTTATGTTAAAAAGAGCCATTTGAGGTGATCTGGTCTGATTACCCTTCCCAAAGTGGAGCCACTCAGAATGCTATGAGAGAATTCCTAACACTAATAGTTATGTAGGTAATTCAGAATTAAAAAAATACAAACACAAGAAATAGAACAAATGCAACTTTATCAAACTGCAATTTTGAAATCAAATTTGAGGAACAAAATCTCAAGCCTGCTTAGCTATGTGCCCTAGTTTTTATCCCCTTACCTCCAGTAACTGGCCTGAGCATTTTAAGAGTCAACAGAAAAATGAGTATCAATACATTCTCTGTGTGTTCTGGGCATAAAAAGGAGAAACAAATTCACTGTTCCTCCATGGTTTATTTCACCTCATGAATGACAAGAGAAAAATCACAGGATTGTACATGGTCACAAAGGTATGCACGGCTCCCGAAGCGTGAACATATACCTACAACCATACATCCTGTTGTGTGCCATTCCATTTCTAAAATAATGCCTGAAAAGAGGAAAGTCTCCAGAAACACGAGGTTTTGCCATAAGCACACCCACTCTACTCACAGCAGAAAACAAACCTCTCCAAGAAACCAACAAGAGCTGTTGTGAAGTAGCCCATTCCTAATAGCCTGGAGCAGCTCCCAAGAAGAAAGCCATAGGGAAGGTTTCTAAAAATGTGAAGACAACTTCATATATATCCATTTTTTGCATAATCCTACCAGTGACACGTCAGAGGATTAATAAAAAAACAAACCCAAACCCCAGCCCTTAAAGGTGCATAAAACTTACTACAGTGTATCTGGATTTTTTCCCCTATTTTAGATGCAGCTTTCTGTAACATAACGATTTGTGTTATTGCAGTACACAGCAACTTCAGATACACATCTGGATCTGAGCCACCTGCTGTACACATGGAACAATGAGACAGTCCCTGCTCTGCGGAGTTGACTGTCACACGACAGGGACAATGGAAAGCCAGACACAGACATACACAAAAAGGGGGACCGATACCGGCATCACTGGGAACAGCAGTCTCAGTACACACACATTACAAGTTCATTGGGGCCTTTTATAAGCAACACAAGGAGCCAGAGCTTTTGAAGAGGATAATAAAGCAGCACTGCAGCTGTTTACAGGGACTATTTCCCAAGTGTGAAAGGGTAGCACAAGAGAAAGCACATAAGTGCTTGCTTGCCGCTACGTTGTAGTCACAGTATAGACACATGCTAGGCTAACCGGAGGCAGAAGTTAACATCTTAATAGCAAATTAGAGATGGTAAAAATAGGTATGAAAAGCAAAAGCAGCTGGTTTTGTAGCTCAATGCAACAGAGGAACCAGTGGTAGGGACAAAGCAGCAGCCCAAAGAACGAGCTCTGCCCTGTTCAGAATAGCACTCTGAATGGGACACGGTTACATGCCAAGCATACAAAGATGCAAGATGATGCAAACCCTAGGAAAGCATATTCCCTCCTCCATGTTTTGCTTTTGTTTTCCATTTTCAAGAATAACAGTACCAACAACAGTCCAACAACAACAGGAACTTTGAAAAAATGAGCTTTGAAGATTAAAAAAGTCTCTGCAGCTGATCTGCTCAGAGCTGCTGTAGAGCTGAGACGAGTCACTATTTTTCAGAAAGAAATCTGGCCACCTGCTGCTCTAAGCAGAGAAGGTGAGATACATGTAAAAGCATGCTTTCTCTGAAATTACAACTGATATTACCCAGGAAACACAGACTAGACTGGGAAAAGTATGCATTAATTCCAAATGGTGCAGTGTGCTGAACTGAACTGTACATGGCTGGCTAGCAGTCTTCATTCTGTTCTCACAGGTTTACTCATCTTAAAATCATTTTATGTTATTCCCAATGAACAATCTTCTACAGACACTTTAGATCTGTGGCTTCTGTTCAAGTCAGAGGGTAGATACTGGTAAGAGAGGGGCATCACAAAACCTCAGGCATTAACAAAAAAAAAGTTACATGAGTTATTATGGAAGGATGAAACACCTACAGAACAAAAAGTTCCTACTGCAGCAAGAACAGCACATTCTAACCCAATAAAAGCAATCACCAAGTCCAGTCACAGAGCACACTAGAAATCAGATCAGTCCATACCGATTACAAAGTGAGTTTTAAGCAACTACTCTTAATGCAGCTGAGCCACCATGGCTGAAGGGAAGACACTGCTCCATTGCATCTGTCTTTAACAGGGCTGTCCCACTGTGTTCAAAATGTGAGGTCACCTTTGGCTGCAACATCTTTGCAAACCCACTGCACAAAGGGGGAGAATTAACCCAGCTCGTAAAAGCAACAGTCTGGAGGAAAAATGCCTCATTTTACCTGAACGTGCTCAACCTGGCAAGAGCTGACAGCCAGGGAACACACAGAACCCTTTAAAAATACACAGCATCGTTTATTACACTCGGACAGTACTTTGTGTTGCACAATCCAAGCTTTTGTTTCAAGCAAGAAAATGTTTTCTAAATATTTTGTCACCATGACAGTCTAGCCTTGGACTCTCATTCTGCCCTTGGTTACTCCAGAAAACCCCTGTGAAGTCAACTGTGTTGCACAGCTCGTCACTGCATCCCAGGCTGCCGGGAAGGCTCACCTGGCAGTGCAGCCACCAGCGTCCCCTTGGGCCTGTGTGCTCTGCACAGCTCTCTCAGCCTGAGTAATTGCCTGCCACAAACTAAGATCTGTGCGAAGAAACAACATCATATGTAAGAGGAAGAGAGGTTTGCAACTATGAAGCACCAAACACCTTCCCAACAGGTTCAGCTTTAACCAAGACAAAACCGACTCCCAAGATAGCAGAATGAATAATTTTAAACACAGAGAAAATGAGGCATAAAAAACCATCCCAACGTTGAGGGCCTTGTTCCAAGTAAAAACATGTCGTTCAGGGACATTAATTTGGAAACTAAATCTGAGCAGATAAAGCCTAAGTCCACAGCACAACCCTGAGAAGAGCAGTGGAGCATTTCCGTATGACTCAGGAAGCCCAACAAACACTTCTGCAGAACAAGATCAACAGGGTGTTTATATACAGCAGCAGCGTCATGTGAACAGGCGGTTTAGTTTGTAAAATGAATGTTTGCATTGTCATTAAAAAAAAAACCAAAAAACCCAAACCAAAAAACACCCTCTATTCCACACTTACAAGTTTCCAACATAAAAACGTAGCAGGGGAAGGAAGTACTTCAGCGGCCAAAATTTACAAATTCTTACCATAACTTTGGCACAGTAAACTTCTTCAGCGTCACAAAGGCCTATTCTTCAGGGGGCTTGGTTGCCTTTTTTTTTTTCAGAAGGACTAATCCACATGTGAAGGCTATTAAGAACACACAAAATGCCAACAGAAGCATAAACATGCACATCTTGTGCGTGTCCGTTTTCCAACTTATATCTGTTTTTCCTTACACAGATATCTAAGAACAGCCTGGAGGCAGGTATTCCTGCTTTCTCGCTTTTTTTGATGAAGCTCGGTGAGCTTTTTCCTTTCCCAAAATGACAATGCTGCTTTATTTTAATTCATTCAAATCAGTAACAGAGATTCACCCTCTTGAGTTGCACTCAAGCGGTCAGGCTTCAGGAATTTAACAAAGAATGAAAATTTTAATACAGAGGGGTTTTGCTTGTTAGTTTGACCAGAGAAGAAACTCCTCACAGTAACCTTTTAATTGTTTGAGAGGCACCTTACTAGAACCTCAAAGAAAATGCTTAATACTCTAAGTTACACTTGGCATTTCTGCACAGCAAAACAAATTCAAGCTCTGGAAGTCAGCACTTTTTCCTCTTTATTATCTGAAGCTACATAAAAGCCCTAACATAGATTTGGAAGAAATATAACAGAAAATTCTGCCTGATCTAAGTACACAGAGCTAAATTTATCCTTCAGTTTCCAAAACACCACTTGGAGATTGGGCATTTAGAGTTCTATTCACTGGCTAGAAAAAAGCCAAATGGTACATTTTAAAAAAGTGACTTTGAAATATTGTTATGAGAACAGGGACAAGCTATGTAAACCCTAAAATTCTGTGGGTCTTTGTATTCACAATTACTGTCGCAAACTAAAAGGCTCATATTCCCTACTAAGCAAACATTTACAATTAAATCCATTCTGCACAAAGCATTTGCATTTTGAGATAGAACAGTCAGTTGTTCAGCTGCTGTGATTTAGATGGATTGGTTCATTATTGCTGCAGTTCGTTTTCAGCTACACTGTATAACAAAGGGGTGCCAATGTAGTCGTGAATGGCTTTAAAGCTAAGTATGCTGCTATTCTTCCATGATGATGTAATTTAACCATCTCCCCATCTCTCAGATCAAGATATCTTGACTTTACAGGCTAAACTTCAGCAGAAACAACAGAAACAAGCTGTCACAAAAGTGTTCAATAGGCATTACAGAGATACTGCAAGTCAGCTGGAGGCTGTCGCCAGCAAGTTTGCAGTGGTTTTTCACAAATGAAAATGCCATTTTTCCTTAATTCTTATTTAGAATAAATACTTTTCTTATCATGCAAGTGATAAGGCAACTTTGACTTCCACATCAGGAGATACATCGGTTATATACTCTTCAAATGTTCCTGCTATAGTAATAACATACCTACATCAGAAAAGAAGACCAGATTTACAATTATCCCTGATGCAAAGAAAATTTCAAATTGAGAAAGTCAAATAGTATCCTACTCTTTCACTGTCTGAAAAGTAACACCAAAGACAGTATTAAAGTCATCGATTTCATTCTTAAAGAGGGATTAAAGAGAGAGTGATTTCTTATATAGGCAGACAGTGACAGGACAACAGAGAATGGTTTCAAGCTAAGAGAAAAGATTTAGATTAGATTAGATTACAAACTCCTTAGGCTGAGGGTGGTGAGGCACTAGAACAAGCTGCCCAGAGAGGCTGTGAATATCCTATTCCTAGAGGCGTTCAAGACTAACTTGGGGCTTTGAGCAATGTGGTCTAGTGGAAGGTGTCCCTGTCCATGGCAAGGGGGGTTGAACTAGATGATCTCTAAGGTCCATTCCAACTCAAACCATTCTATGATTAAAGCAGATAAACCATTTTTCTATTAACAACCATGTAAAAAGGCAGGATTTCTTTTTAAAAGAATTTATAGAAAAATACCATGATGATCTAAAGCATGGTCTTCTCAGTACATTGGTCCGGCAGCATGAAGAGCACTTCCCATACAATGACTTCATTAGTGAGTTTATAATGGCATAGGACTCATTTCCTCTGCCCAGAAATCAATGTCCACCTAGAAAACTACTTCCAAATCCCACAACCAGCACTGTCACCACAGATAATCACAACTGGATTCCAAACTGCTCCATGCATAAACTCCCAGTAAAATAATAAACATCTAATACAGATAAATCTATGCAACTACACATTTAAGGCAAGTCTTGAATTATTCCTTGGTGTTCCCAAAATTTCATTCTACTTAATGAGCACAGGAAGGCAAGGAGACTGCATGATCAAAAGTTAAAAATAATAAAACAATACAAAGAAAAATCTGCATTACAAAGAAAACACTTTCACTTAGTTAAATGATTGCTATTTATAGATGGTTTATTGACCACAGACAGACACAGGGATACGTATGACGTGTAAAAACACCAGTCCAGACAATCCATGCCTGGAAGCCCCTGAAAAGTAACCAGAAAATAAAAGGTTGTATTCCCGCTCTGCAGAGGCCTGGCAATGGATTTTGAGCTGCTTAACAGGTTGTTCAAGGGTGTAACTATTTACTAATGCTCCGAGAAGCCCCAACATAGGCATAAAACCAAAAATATACAGAACTGTGTGTAGCCTTGTAATTCTGGGCAGAAACCCTACTTAGTGCAAATATTTTCCACACCAGCTTAACTACATCACTCAGCACAAAGCAGCAATATGTTGTCATTTGAAATATGGCACATACAAAGGCTCGTATGGGAAGACATGGCAAAAATTTTAACTAAGTATTTTTTCTCTTAAATATTAAGATTTATTTTAGGGGAGTTTGATAAATAAAAAAGCAGTTCAAATACAGTTTAACTTCAATATTTCTATTAACAGTTAGACCCATCAAGCATTTTGCAGATGAGAAATTTATTTTTTCATATTGTCTGCTTTCTGAAGTGTAATCAGGATGCGTTTTGTGATCCCAGACCCTTTGACAGAACTGCAGAAATAGCAGGGTGCTAATACTGCTAAGGCTAAGAGGCCAGAAAAATAAAAACACACACTACAAATTATTTCAAATCCTCTATTTTTTGAGCTTTTTTGTGACAAGTAATTAAACAGCCCTTTTTTTTCTGCTTAGCCTAAACTGTGAAGCAGGCACCCAGGTTATCTTTTCCATTTTTTCTCAACATCATGAGGACTAACAAGCTTCTCTGCTTCAGAAAGAAAAACAGGCAAAACTTGCAAAATCTTGTGACTTCTACAGGTGGGAACTGATTTATAAAGCCAACATAAACATAAGGGCTGCACTTAAAATTTGAGAATTAGCAGCAATTGCTGTAAGCAGCCCTGACCTCCATCAGCACCTGAAGTTTACTTCAAGGCACACCAGTGTCAACCTCTTGAGTCTCTATCAGCAAATAATGCTTGTCTTGAAGACCTCTCCTACGGAGACAGGCTGAGAGAGTTTGGGGCTGTTCAACCTGAAAAGAGGAGGCTCTGGAGAGACATTATTGTCCACTTTTTATACATACTGAGGGCTTTTAAGAAAGACTGAGAGAGGCTTCTCATAAGGGCCTATTGTGACAGGTTATGGTTTTAAACCATAGGAGAGTAGATTTAGACTACATAATATTTAAGGAAGAAATTCTTAATTCTGAAGGTGGTGAGGCACTGGCACAGGCAGCCCAGTGAAGCTGTCGATGTCCCATCCCTAGAAGTTTTCAAGGCCAGGGTGGATAGGGCTTTGAGCAACATGGTCTAGTGCAAGGTGTCCCTGCCTATGACACAGGGGTTGGACTAGATGATCTTCAAAGGTCTTTTCCAATCCCAACCATTCAAAGGCTGGAGCTCCCTCCCAAAACAGGTATCTCCTGTGAAGGCCGTGGTTCACATACAAAGCCCACTCCTCTGGCATGCTCGTCCCATGGTTCTCATTAAGAGTCCATTAGTAAAGCACAGGCAGAGGAGACTGATTTGATAGCCCCATAAATTACTCAGATGCTGCACTCAGTCTCAATGTGAGCATGAAATACCATTGTAGCCATGCACAGAACCACTGACTCCAAAGTGTATTTTATCACTTGTGTATTTCTACATGCAGTCCACCAAAGGACTGGGTTTTGGACAGCACTTCAAAACATGCTCTCCCAACTTACCCAAGAGACTCGGGGAAACAGTAACTGACTTGCCCACAGTCTGTGATGATTGTTTACCTCGGCTGTCCTCAAATATGACCATGCACTTTTGAATAAATTGACAAATTTCACAATGTTATTTGACCAGCTATCTTTTTTACATTTTTGGCTCAACTTGAAGAGGTGGAAGAGTAATCCCAAAGAGGTCTGCAACATGTTTACCAACTGCACTCAAAGTCGGTCTTCATTATTTCCCCCTTTCAGTTGCAGTAAATATTTCTCACAAAAACACATTACTTCACACCTAATATGGTGCTACTCGTTCTCCATTCTTTTTCTTCCTCTTTCCTCCCATAGTTTCCTGGTTTTTGTTCCCCCTTTAAGAAGCACATTGTACCTACAACATAATGCATCTGAAAATAATAATCCCTCCTCTGTCTTCCCCCATGAGAGGTGACTTTTAAATAACACTTAACTAATTTTTTTCTCACTAAACCAGCTACTCCAACATGTAGAAGGGGAAAAACCCCACACAGCTGACAGGTATTCGGTTTTTACAATGCTCTCTTTTAAAATACGTTAAAATTAAATGCTGAAATATTAAGCAAATCCTTTTTTTTTTCCCCAGTAGATATCAAGGTCTTTTTCCTAAATGAATCTGACACCAACCACCACCCTAATTTTTAAGAGAATTGTTAGTAACATAGAAGGTGTATGAAAGGAGACACTACATGTCACTATGTACTGCTCTAAGAACATCGAAGTCCTCACAGGCTTTTTCAGATGGGAGTCTCAGGCTATGAGGGCTAACCAGGAGCAAGTTTGGGCAGGGGAAGCCACAGGCACAGACAAGGAGTGCGACTGATGGCGCTCACACAGTGGCAGCACCACCAGATGGAAGAGAAGGAACCTTCTGGCATCCACACAGGCGCTGCAGGGGAAGACATTTCCAAGTGAGGACAAGGCGCCAAATTTTAAATGCATGGCACAGCACCTTGCCTAAAACAACGAGCAAGCTTTATTCTCTTGCTCCCTCTTCACCTCAAAATGGCATACTCACTCAGTACTTCTTTCTTCCTACATACAAATCGGATGACTTCTCAATATGCCTACTGAGAGAAAAAAAGAACAGAAAACATGGACAGCTTTTTTTTTTTTCAGAGGCCTACCTTTCCCTTTTTGAAAAGGAAGGAACCATGAAAAAGAAAATCGAAGCCAATACAGGCACTTTCTGCATGATCCACTGCATCAAGTGTTCCCAGGCTCGCTTTTACAGAGCTTGCAACGTCCTAGATCCCTCATTCTCAAATCCCTTTTAACTACAAGTAACATTAATTTATGACACTACCCCACTTTTAGAGATAAAATTGGGACCTAGTTTGTTTTGCTTCTGATGTGCAATAAAACAGAATATGAAAGTAAACTTCCAGGACTGACATGGGCATCAACATCCAAGCTCTTCCTCTTTGTCATTCAAAGTGAGAGCGCCAGTGTCACTTGCATGTAAGTTCCAGTTAGTTTACAATCAATGAGAAACACATCTAATTCTCTAAAGAACTGAAAGTATTTTGTGAAAATGTTGGAATAAAGACTTTTTGGGAGTAATTTTTACTGAAAAAAGAAACATTTGGACGTCACCCTTCAAAAATGCGAAGTTGTGGATTAAAGAAGGGGTTTAATGCAAAAATATTCTGGAAGAAAGTTTTCTGAAAGGATGCTGGAAAGTAACAGAGACAGTCAAAGACAAGTAGTCTGTTCTGTGAAAGGAAGATGAGCCATTTCCAGGCTACACCAGCTCTTTCAAAGATGAAGTACAGTACAGTTACACTGCACCAGCTGATTCTCAGCTTCTGACATCCCGTCATCCAGAGCAAACTTTTTACAGTACAATGGATCCAGCCTGTTTCCTATGATCTCTCCACAAATAATTTCATCAGATGAGATTACCCAACAAAAGTCTAGCTGACTAGCCATTATCAGCTCATATTTCTCCAGATGTTTTGTGATCTCATCCTTTCTTAATGTCTCTAGCATCTTGCCTACCACCAAGGTCAGATTTATTGGTTGACAATTTCCTGGTTCCTCCCCAGTCCCCCTTTCCCAGAACAGGACAAACAAAATGAAAGCAACCAAGAGCTAGAATTGCAAAACTATTGCCCCTTGTGTTGAAAAAGAGGCACACAAGGAAAACCACAAACTGACACAGTTTATCTTTTGTTTCCAACAAGAAGAGCAAGAGATTTCCCTATAAACCCAACCCTTCAGCTCTAGAAACAGCATCAGCTTCTTTCCCTCCGTCACAAACTTCCCCACTCCGTTTTTCGTTCAGCCCCTATCTTGTTTCTTACCTTTCCATTCCCCCCAGCTTTTCCTCTGAAGCAGCTGTGCCCTCTATAGCTGGCATCTTCAGAGTTCAGATGGCTCTTAGGATCCTTTGCATCAAGTGCCACAGCCATTCTTTGAAATACCATGAAAGCCAGACGATCCTTGAACTAATCTGAACCTCAAAGGTTCTGACTACACAGGTCATCAAGACAGTGCATCACTACCTCCCAGGGACAGACAGAAGCCAAGGTAAGAACAAAAAAACACCCCAGAATACACACACACACACAGAAGAGGTAGGGAACACGGTGAGAACAGAAAAGAGAGAAGAAAGAAGAGGTGAAGAAAAACAGCAACACCAGAGACCCCCTGACTTAAAAACACATCTGGTCATATCTTGACAAATCCTCTTTTGATTCACACTAACAGAATACTGAAAGTATGAACCTGTGCTCAAAATAACAAAGCTAAAGTTCACCATCTGTGCTATTCTGCTAGAGAAAGTTAAAAGAGCAACAATCAGCATTTTAGTCCTGGTTTGTATTTTACATACGGATCTTGCATCCATTTTATGCAATGAAGCTATAGGAAGACAAATCACAACGGGCCACTTGTTATTTATTAGGTCATCTGTATCACTCCATTCATTACAGAAATAATTCTTTAACCAGAAGAAAAAAAAAAGTATTATATCCAGAAGTGGAGTAAGTATCTTATGTATTACATCTCATTTAAGGGCCTCTATTAGTTTTGATCAGCTTGTAAGCCAGAGACTCCATCAGTCAAATAGTTTTACCTGCCTGAAGTCCATAAAAATTGGCATTTGGAGGACATGTTCTGGTTTTCATGGTTGAAATTACAATGTGGTGTTAATATACTATTTAAAAACAAAATAGTTCTGCATTTCCTGCTAAATATTCATGGATGAATACACAGGTCTCTCCAGCTCCTTATAATTGCTTCGAATTTCTCAGACTGAGAAATGGAGATTTTTCTATTTCCTTTTTCAAATGTCAGTGCGTATTTTTCCCTCCCCCTCTTTCCCTGCCTCCAAAAGACTCCTTTTCTTCATACAAGTTTATGCCCTAATAAGAAAACCGGACATACTAGGGAGGACAGAGATGACAGAGTATCAAAATGCACAATCCCCTCTTTGTTAGCCATGCAGAAAGACTTTAAAAAAAAAAAAAACAGGATGAAGACTGAAAACAATAGAAGGACCTTTATAAACAGGGACCAGAGTAGAAAGATGCAAGAAATCAAATGAGATCTTTAAAATGCATCAGTAAAGCAAGTAAAATACACTTGGGCACACCTCTGTTCTCCAAAAAGTTCCCCACACACAACCAAAATTAAGGATCCTCATGACATACATTCAGAAAACCTATAATCTCAGAGCTCAACAAGCAGCAATTTGGGCAGATAATCTTCTCCTTCTCCCCTCATATTCAATCACAATTATAGCACCTCTGCGTCGAACCATTTCCCCCATCCTTCCCCACTAAACAAAACCTTCAGCGTCACACAACCAGGGACTGCATGCCCTGGATGTACACACACAGTGCCCCAACCCCAAGCCAGAGCTCCTTCACACCTCCTACCTGCGTGTGGGAACAGTTCAGCCGTGCAGTTATCCCAAGAGTGGTCACAAACTACTGTCCTCACACAAGAGTCTATCCTTGCTGGGATTTGAGTAACAGCACCAAGCACTGCCAACGGGGAAAGGGATAGGGAGGGGAAAGTTCATCCATGAATTCTTCTGTTTCTGCCTGGTTGAGGTCAGACATGTCATGGACATTACTGGCCCCTGCACAAACAAACATCTGCACTACTGGAAGCAGAGCTTCCTTCAGTGACTGACTTAGAGAACTGCCAAGAGCTCTCAGTCAGGCAGCAATGTTTAATTTCATTTCTCCATTTGTATTTTTAATCTTGGAAACAAAAACATAAATGTAAAGCATGCTGACAGAAGAAAACAACCCCACGGTTCTAGAAAGCCCTACTACTTCCCTGCCAGGCCGAAACACCTGCTCCTGCTAATGATGGCTTTATGCTTACTTACACCTGCCATCCAGAAGGGCTCCAGAGCACTTTGCAGCCTGATTTATACAAACACAAATCATTAAAACCACCAAAATTATGCCACTGCTGGGGTGAGATGTAGCAACTGTTTAACTGCACACAGCCATGCTGTTCAAGTGCTCAGGACAGGAACTGTAAGAGACATCATATCCAACCAAAGCTATAGGGAACGTTAGGTTGAGAGAACATCATTGCCCAATCTGGATTTTGGCCAGTCACTACCTAAAATATCTACATGTGGAAAGCCCTAGGATCTTTAAAGAACACATGCAGTGCAACCTTTGGTTTTAAAAATGATCTAAAAGCCAAATAACATAAATATATATATATATATATATATATGTTTCCTATATCTGAAACCCCCCCATTAGCAGTCCCTCCCTGCACTAATTATTGTTTATGCCTTGACTTCAGAAGCTCACCGTATCAGACATCAGTTTTGGAAACATCCTGTGGTTGAAGCACTTGATCTAGCAGAGCCAGCAAACTGATAAGTGTCTGGCAATAAATGTAGATTACTAAAAAAGAAAAGATGCTTAACAAAACACATGCACACACAGAGTGGATAAGTTACTCCCCAGCAAAGGCAGAGCCAAAAGAGCAGAATTTGTCAACCCATCTCTAAACAGCTACAAAAGCCAAGAGAGTCCCATAGCTGACACAGGCAGGCTGAAGAGAAGATAGAGCATTGCTTTCTAAAAACCTCCTCACAAGGACAACACTGAATTAACAGTTGCAAAGTCAATGGAGTGGAATGAGACAGGTGTCACCGCACATACCAAGAGGGCAAAAAGGCATTGGGAAACAGGTTAAAAAGATTAGGAAACCTGGCATCCAGAAAATGCCAAGGTATGTTTAACAGTTTAGGAGTTTGGGCACAAATTTGCAGCATCAAATATGCGGAACATGCAGAGTAACATTTTGAAAATGGGAATGTATTCAGCACATAATCTCATCATAATATTATCAGCAAACCATCAGCGATAATAATCTGTTTCTCTAAGGCAATTTTAAAACAACATAAAAAAAAACAGATCAGGAGATCTGGGCATCTTTTACTAAGACCTCCTCCAGAGGTCTCCTTACTTGAAAGTAGCTTTATTATCGTAATCCTAGAAACAACGAAAATTCAGTTCCTAAAAGTAAACACCAACAAACCTGAAATACAACACAATCGTTTTAAAGTTTCAGACACACGTGCCTCTGAATCATCCTGACAATGCCTTTTCCATAGTGTTTAAAACAAGTAATTCTCCCTCAGATTTTTGTACAGTGCTCCTCAAAATAACAATTTTTTTTTTAAATTACAGGTAAGTGCAGGAAGAATTGCAACAACAGATGGTTAAAAACCCTCAGACTGAAAACAGTACTTGAAACAAAAAAAAAGTATCTCTGATCTGAAGAGTTTCTAGATTCATAAATGGGAATGGGAAGTATAATTTTGTATTTCTTTCCTCTATTTAATCCAAACACAGAATAGTTCTCAAATACTTTGTCAGAACAAGGCAGCCTGGGTACACCAGAATTACTGAATGAGCTATTGAAGCTCATGAGTGCAAAGGTGTTTCCAACTGAAATAAACCGGAACAAACCCCCCCCCCCAAAAAAAACTTGAACAAAACGTTTGTACATCAAGCATCAATCTGCTAAACTACACTGCATATCCAATTGCTAGAAATATACACTTCCACCCTTCTAAAATACACATTATCAACGTGTTTTCTGAATTCCTAGAAACTTCTTATCGTTGCCGAAGAACCACCAGCCTTTACCAAGGTTATGATAACGTATTTCAAATTTCTTCCATAAATAATTATGCTACACCTTTGCACCTTCAGGCAAGTTGTTGCAAACCCTCTAGAAGAATCCTGAGTCTGCAGAATCATGTAAGTTTCCCTACTGCTGGAGCACACCGATTCTGTTTTTGGTCCAAAAAAAATGACGCTATCATGGAAAGTACCTAACACTGCTCTCTCCTTTCCAAGAAACAATAGCAGAATACAAAGAAACAGGTAAGTCAAGTACCGCATAGGATCAATGCTGTGGTACCCGAAAATGAACACCTCCCCAAAAAAGAAAAAACCCACTGTTTTGGGAAGAAAACATGCAAGAAGGCAAAAAACGTAACAATACACGTGACTGTTTTTTCAGTTTTGCCACTCTGTCAATAAAGACTTTTTATAAAAATCAAACGTCATTAGTGGTACAACCAAAATGCACAGAGTGCACAAATTCAAGGCTGTTCTTCCTGTCCAGGACGCTGGTACCCCAAGCAGTTCAGACACAAACAAAATGGCACATTCTCTAGCAAGTCTCTGCAAGAGCACAGCGCTGCTCGCAAAATACAGGCATATTTGTCACTGTTCAAAAATATTCATCTTAATTCTCCCTTCTAGCACAAAAAGGAAAGCTACAGACCTACATACAAACCAAAATTATTTTCTACAGTTTAACCTCTAAAACTCTAAGTAGCATCTCCTTCACTTGCTACCTTTATCATCATTTTCAAAGCAGTTGACACCAATTTTTGGTGAACACGCACATGCACAAGAAAACCCCTTATACATACATTTTCTAAAGCTTGAAAGAAAGTCAGGCACACTCCCTATCTGCTGTTTCCCACTAGGATGAACAGGAAAAAATGGATTATTTCAGGACATGCTGCTCAATGCTAGATCAGATAGAGATGGAGGCAATTTACTGTCCAGAAGGCAAGAGTCACTTACCTCGTTTGTGAAGCCAGCCTTCCTTCACTATCGCTACTTCATTCATAATGGCAGGAATGTCTCTTGAAAAACCAGTTTACGGCAAAAGATCACTCTGTTGAAATTCTTGAACCCCAGCAGAAGGCTCCACAAGAGGGACAAGGGTTTCTCCTCTGCTTTCCTCCTTCCCAGCTATTTCTAAAAAGATCAAAAGAAGGGTACACCATCATCTCAAAGCATGTCACAGATGTACAGAAAGGGATACAACAGGGAGTAGCTTTCATTGCTGCGCTGTTGGTTTGGGATTTTTCTGTTTTATTATTATTACAAATCTTAAACAAGGGCTTAGCTCTTCACAAGAATTTTTCTGTTTTGGTGGGTGGAGGTGCCAAAATACATGGTTGTTAAAGTCCTGCTTCTTCACTGAGTAGGCTACTCATGGGCAGACCCACAAAACTACCAGGTGCTGTCTGAATTACAGGTGGATTCAAGACCTTACCTAACTAGACCTCCATCTCTGCAACACCATCTCATTCTTTGCAACAATAAAAATTCTGAAATATCACAAAAACCAGTTTTCAATGTTTCCTGGTAAGGAAGACTTCCAGAACATCTCCTGGAAGGTTTCTTTACAGTCTGATAATAGTCTATTAACCAGCACACAGTGTGTCTTAGAGATAAACCTCTGAGTAAACATTCCTGTTCTGCTTCAGATTTTCCTACCTTCAGCATCATCCCCTTAACTCCACTCAGATCTCCTTGACTCCCCAAAAAGTATCTTCTCTACCTTTCATATTTCTTTTACCTCTCTTAGAGGTATACAAACAACCAAAGATAAGCTCACATACGTTTCTGCTATCCCAAATCAGCCCTTATAGCACCCTGATCAATTTTATTGCTCCTCCTTAACGGCACTGCAGCTTGCTGCTGCCTTTCTCACAATGAAATATACCCAAGCACAACTTGGGATTTTTACCCCTCTGCTTCATGAGACAAAGTCCCTCTCTAAATAGCTCGAGATTGCCATTTCGTATTGAAAATGCGCCTTGCTTATGGCTGACTACCACAGAAACATTCTGTGCATTTCTTTCCCTCACTGAATGTAATCTCTTCCCAAATGCATTAGCTTTTATTATTTTTCTAAATTGAATCTGATTATTTTTCTGCTTTTGGTACAAATATTGTCTGCTTTTCCTTAATTCTTCTGTGCTCTCTGAAGTGTCCATGCTGCCATTCAATTTGGTATTACTTGAGTGATCAAAAAACCTAATTGGTGACAAATTCCCAGCAGTAACCAACAAGTTTAATAAAACAAAACCCAGCAGCATTTGTAAACTGCCACCAAAGACCTGGCTTTTACTGGAGTCTCTCACCAACCACAGAGACATCTCATTCCCACCTGACAAATATATACCATCTCTGCATGCATTTGGCACGTGTGCATCAATTATCTCTGAACATGCAGGTGATAGCCATCCATCAGAAACTAGATTAAAAAGCAACTAATTCCCCATAACTCACTAAGACAAAACACTGGATGGAAGAAAACAGGTGGTCAAAATGAATCCAACCTAGAACTGAAACCCCAGCAGGGGCAGAGGGCTTTGTACCACATCAGAGTGATCTGAAACACGCAGCGTTCAAAGCATGAAGCTTAAATTTGAACAAGTTCCACCACTGCCAGCAGAAATGGATGGAGAAAGGAGGTCACTCCCCTGACACTCTGCCTACAAACCTGCACTGTTTGTTACTGTCCCTCAGCTTTTCCAGTTAACAGTTTATGTTGTAGTTCTCCCCAGAAACAAGGTGAGTTTGGGTTTTTTTTCCAAATCACAAATCTGCCGATCTCACTAGTTAGAATTATCAACTCCACGAAACAGATGTTTGCCTGAGGGAGGGAAGACACACAAAAAATTACATTGGAACAAGTGACATGTAAGAATTCCTAATTTCATAAATAAATATGAGAACACCGTATGCAGCAGAATAGAGACCAGTAATCCACAGCTGCCAGAGATACCTTGGAACAAACTCCTTTAGCTCCAGAGCAATTAGGATAGAACCTGACAATCATAGCAGGCTTCTTCCTTTCGAAATGGCCATGCACAACGCACAATAGCTGTGCAAGCTAGACTTGCTTGCCAATGTCAAGAGGAGACTAGACCTCACTTAGAGGCTTGAGCAATTTTGCAAAGTGTTGAACAAAACCCCCAAGATTATCACAGGCTGAGTATGGAAATGCAACACCCAGGTGTGAAAGTTAACGCTTTTAACTTTGTGTCACACAGCATGCAGGGACTGTGCAATCCGACCTCTGCATCCTGAATTCAACCATTTAGAGGCACTGAGCAATCAATATCCTTTCCAAGAACTGTACATAAAAAAAGGAAGCTACAAGACAAACTAGGCTGTAGAAAGGGCAATACTATTATTAAAAATACTAAAAAGCAAGAAGGACTAAAATTCTCCAATCTGCAGCTAACTTACTCCAGGTTTTCCTGGGTTAATACATGCCAGGATTACCACTTGGCAGCCTCCTGCTTGTCATCAGCTAAATTGTCATCTAATAATCCAAATTTGAATGACAACAGAGCCAAAAAAAGCAGATCAACAAAGAAATTCAAAGTTCAGAGGAAGTACTTTTTCTACTCTCTGTGGCATCCAAGCAGTTTGGATTGCCTTTTCCCTACCATTTCTACCCAAGAAACATTTCCCACTTGCTATTGCAGCCATGCTCCCGGGAATGTGTCTTTACCTGCCCACCTCCTTCCAGGCGAGAGGGGTGGTGAAGAGGGTGGAGGGTTTTGTAAAGCAGCCATGGCCCAACAAACTGGAAAAACATTAAACATTTCCTGACACCAACCTGCAGCACGCGTCCCACCTCAGTCCTTCAGTCAGCCATGTCAGAGCACTTACTTCACACGGAGAAACTTAAGCTATTTTTAATTTGCAATGAGGAGAGCTGGGGATCCCTTCTCAGTGTCTAATAAGATGTCCATAGACATAGCTCCAACAGCAGCAAACCTGCTCTATGTAGTGTATTTTAAAACACACATTCAGGCTGTGCCTAATACATCTATTTTAGTAAGAGACGTTATTGAAGACAGTGGCAGCAAGCAAGAGTAATTTCTCGGAATAGAAGAGCAAGTTAACTATAGGTCAATGTACTACTGAAGATGTGTAAACCAGAAAAAGTTCCTTTTCCATAAAATCCTTAGAGGGGAAAAAGAAAAAAAAAGGAATGATTACAGTCCTCATTTATGGCCATCTAGGAATGGTTCCCAGTGAAGAGAGGGCATCTGAGGTAAGTATGACCTGGCTGCTCCAGTCTGTGTCTGCACAGGACTGAATACTGTCAAAAGCTAAACAACTTGGTCTTTCTCTTAGCCTTCTCTTTGCTTGTTTCCCAATACGCATTTCTGTAATGCTTTTTTTTAACACTGAAATAGTCCTCACGCAGCTGAAGTGCTGTAAATCATGAATGGCATGACATCAGCATTGTATCACGGTGACACTGGTTTTGCGTACGTATTAATTCCTTAAAGGTTATTAACTTCTTCATAAATAATGAGATAACTCACTTCCCTAGGCACTGCAGCAGCAAAACCTGCTTTAAGGAGTCAGTCAAACGAACCATCCAACAGAAGGTGGAGCAGAACCATCTTTTCCGTATTTGGGAGAGTCGCGTTAGAGCTCCTTCTCTCGTTCTCTTCTACACATTATCCTCGCCTTCTTTTTTCTCTAAGAAATTAGAAATATTAATCCGTACTTCCTGTCCTCTTTCCAATGCACAGTTTTATATTCATTTCTACTCACACCCTAAAGCAGATCAGGAAGACAAGGAAGTCTCCTGTAATGCTGAAGCTTAAGCTTATGGGATGCAGGAGCACCTATGGCAATCACCTCATCTTCATGAGGGAGAGTAAGCAAGGGACTAAAGGGAGAATCTGACCCACCAGCCTCAGTCCTGGCAGGTCAGACTGCATCCGGGCTGCTCGGGCCGCACTCGTTAGCCCAGATCAGAGAGCAGATTACAACAAAGCATTCCCCTGGGCTAACACTTTGCCCTATCACACCACCAGTTACTGATGCCCACTGCCCCGGTGCAGCACATTCCTGATTCTCCTAGGACATCCTAAGCCCGAATGTGCTGCACATCCTCACATGTTCTCACAACGCACAGCAGCAGGACCAAGCAAAACAGGATCCAGCCGCCCAAGTTTGCCTACTGTGGCCACATGACGCTGTCATGAGAGCAGACGAGGTGCATGGGAACTGGACTGGGCCAGAGTGGTGTGTCTGGGCCCGTTACACGGGATGCCATGAGCAACCTACACTCTCTTCCCAGTGCAAGCTCCCAGCTGACAGGCGACTGCACCTCAACAGCACAGACACAATAAAGTTGGGCTCCAGCCAACGTTTCAAGTGGAGCGTACAGATAGATGTTCCCACCAGGCTTTGACCAGTGAAGTACATCTCCTGCGTTACGCAAATCCTGCCCTGGGTGTTTCACGGGAACAGCAGTGATTCCAATGTGCTCAAGGCCCTCTGAGCCTGCAGCAGCTTCGCACCATGACCCAGTTACCAAATCTGGGCAGACAGCTTTCAAGGAAGCTTAGAAGGACCAGGTTGTTCCACCATCTTAGCTTCCCTTACAAAAAGGCATTGTGGGCCACGACTTAGGTGTGGTCACCAGTATTTGCTACTATGTGCTGTGTGTCGAATGACACCACATCTAAACTGGAATTTCATGGCAGCAAGTGCAGCTGATCACAAGGTTCACAAAGGATTCTCAGATACTAAGTTATGGGGAAACGGTAATTGGAAATCAAAAATCTCTACAGCCACATCCCCCCCCTTCTTTTTTCAATCTGTTAGCCTAATCTAGGTTTACAAAACCGTAATTTGAAATATTTGTGCTCTCATGCCTTTGCTGATCAATAGACAAGAGGTTAATGCTGTTCAGGTGAGGGGCCACAGTTACGACATCCAACTGTCCATGCTGCAAACACGACAACAGTTTGATAGGACAAACTAAGCTACCTATTTCAAAACTGAGCGATGGCAGAAAGCAACTTCTTCATACCCCCCTCTGCAGCCCAGACAAAATCCTCTTTATGTTCCCAAACAAGAACAAGTTCTTTTACAGTTTATGCTCATATAATTTAAGAACTGCGCCGCTCAGAACTTCAGTACCAATCTGAGATGTATTTTATCAAATTTTAAAGTATTTGTAACAGAAGTTTTGTTCTGTTTCCAAAGAAATCAAGTCGGTTGTGAAACTATTTAATTGTTAATGTAATCACTTACAGGACATTTTAATAAAACTATAAGTGAATACTGGAGCTAAAAGTGACTTGTGGACACCGGATCAATTCTTAAATTTGATTTACCACTGCTGCACACCAAAAACAGTTCTATAAACACCACACACAACACAAACCCTCTTATTTAAAAAAAATCAAAGGCAGTTCCACAGTGCCTTTAAATCTGCTAACTCAGACAAATGTTGTGGCTGTCACCATGAAACTAACTACTACATGAAAGTAATTACTAGTCATGCAGTATGTCAAATTTATTTACCTGCAAACAAATATTCTTCAGCATTAAGGGTTAGTAACTCCCTTTTATAACTGTATTTTGAAATGTACATCCCTCCTGTAGTATAAATAAAACAAACAAGCACAAATAATAGATTTGCTTCTTACATGATAGAGGTGGTAGGAAAACAAAGCACAACAGTTAAATATTTCCCACAGGGGTGGCTTGGGGGGGGATACACCACCGATAAGGTGCAAGCTGTATCTGCATCAGTAGCGTCCTGTCAGTAAAATATATTAAAAGTACCAGAACGTTTATATGCTTGATTATGTGTTTTACAAAGAAACAGACACAAGTCCTACAAGTCTCTAAGAACATTTCGGCAACTGCAGAATTTCACCTGGGGGGG
>VZTG01007888.1:1324692-1354966 GCA_013397845.1 Melanocharis versteri
GCGGCGGAGCAGCGCCCGCCGGCCCGGCCCCCTCCGCCCACCCGCCGGCCTGGCCCCAGGCCCCGGGGGCGGCGTTTCCTGGTCCCGGGCGGCCCGGTGTTCCCCCTTCCCCCGGCCCCGGGCCGGAGCGCTGGGGACGCTGTGCCCCGGGAGGGATGTGGCCTCCCCTGACTCGGCCTATGGACCGGCTGCCTGGAGCGTGGACAATTTCACAGAATCACAGAATCAGTTAGGTTGGAGGACACGTTATTGAGTCCAACCTATGACCAAACACCACCGTGTCAACCAGACCATAGCACAAAGTGCCACGTCCAGTCTTTCCTTAAACACCTCCAGGGACAGTGACTCCACCACCTCCCATTGGAATGGGCAGCCCATTCCAATGTCAAAACACCCTTCCTGTGAAGAATTTCTTGCTGATGTCCAACCTAAACCTTTCCCAGTGCAGCATAAAACTATGTTCTGTCGTCCTGTCACTGGTTGCCTGGGAAAAGAGGCTGAGCCCCACCTGGCTACACCCTCCTGTCAGGGAGTTCTAGAGAGTGAGAAGGTCTCCCTTGAGCGTTCTTTTTTTCCAGGCTAAACGTCCTCAGCTCCTTCAGCTGCTCCTTGTAAGACTTTTCTCCAGACCCTTCCCCAGATTATTTGCCCTTCTCTGGACAAAGGGCAACCCCAAAAGAGAGGGACCCAATCCCACCATAGGCAAGAGGTCCAGGCAGCCCCAGCATTTCAGACTCTAGGAAGGGCCAGGCTCCTTTATTAAACCTCTTGGGGTGCTTCCAGCAAGCTCGCCCAAAAGCATGGGGTGCCAGTCCTGCTTCTCTGCGCTCAGAGCTTTCCCTTACACTCCCATAAAATGGTTAAATAACGAGGTACCACAGTACCTTGGAAGATACTTCAATAACCCTCTCCCCAGCGGACAGGCAGCATCAAGGAATTGCCCGTGGAGGGGCCGGGGTACTGATTCTGGATGTTGCACTCCAGGCTGTCCTGCCCTCTCAGCAGGAATGGCTCAAAACATCACAAATTGCTTCAACTATTGCTTACAGTATGGCAGTATTTTTGGTAAGGTTTTTGAGAGCCGTTCTGCTCTAAAAAACAGTTTTGTGGAAACACCTATGACAGATTAACGTTTCTCCGCCCTTCCACTATCAAAATTTGTGTTCTTCAGTCATTAAGGGATTTTGCTTATTCTCAAATTGACAGTGCCGTAAACGCTAACTGGGCTGTAAGAACTGATTGGATTTCTCCAGAAACATACGATCATTGATGATCACATTTCTGCAATTGGAAAGCTGTCTGGAATTTAGGAAACAGCACATCTTCCCACAGCTTTGCATTGTTGGCAACATAAAAGTGCATAAAATGCATTTACAGCAGTAAAGCTGGGGGAATACAGCTCTGCCTTTACAAACCTATTGGATATAGCAAGAAGCTTTTTTACCACATAATTTTGATGATTGTAAACATTTACTGAATTTCACTTTCTTCTTCCGTTTTGATCAGCTAGGTCTGACTGATCATATCTGTCATCAGGGCTCCCGAGCATCGAATGGATTCCTGGCTTTTGGGTACACTGGTGTGCTGGAGGAGCCAACAACGAAGCAGAGGAGAAGATGCTTCTCTCTTCTTCATGGAGGGTGAAGAAAGTAATGCCTCCTTTCCCACCAACGTACAAAGCAGTTCCTGCTGGCAGAGCAGCTACACCAGCGTGGGATTTTCTGTGCGTCACCTTTAGGTTTACTGGGCCATATTTCAGCACAGTTTTAAAAATGTACCATTCAGGCACTTTAGCAGAGTAAGCAGGCGCCATGGTACTGGCCCAGTTACCCAGGGCAGAATGGAATGGCTGTGGGAGCTCTCTAAGATGTAAAGGAAATGGAAAGGAAAAATCTGGGTTTGTGATCACATTTTGACCTATCATGCATTACTTACGAAATACTTAGTGTGTATTGAAATGTAGGTAGTACTTAAAGATGTATTTAAAATTAAATTCATCATCAGTGTGCAAAGCTTGCAGGCAGCTCAGAGGACATGTATTTTACTTAACAAAAACAAGAAGAAAATTAATTTTGAGCCTTCAGACTGTAGTTACATCTAGAAGTAAAGAGTGCATGTAAGTATACGAGTTCACTGGCTGTGAGACACTTCTGTCCAGGCAGAGGGATCTCTGGTAATAGATCTGATTTCAGGAGAGCTTTCTCACCTTCCTGACAAACCCTGTCCTGATTGATAAGCTCTCAGGCTGCGTGGTGAGCAAGGTCACTAGGACTTCCCCCTGCAAATGAAGCAGCAGTTTAAAAAATAAGATCATAGAGTAAACAGTTTTCTGTCCCAAAGAGAAGAAAATAAACGTCCGTTGTTTGCTAGAAAGGAAGTACAATTAAAAAAAACCCTCCAGATTTCAACATGAACATATTGTTTAGATTTGCCGACTGTTGATTTACCGTGATGAAAGACAGGCCCAAACTAGAAAGTTTGGATCCCGATCTGGATCTGACATTCCCCAAATCTGAGGGGGAAGTGTGATTCAGAGTCTGGAGTAAGGGCTTATCTCTTAAACACAGCAAAGTACTGTGGATAAAAATACCCAGGTAAAGTAGGAAGTGCCTGGTCTGCAACAACAAGAGTGACTTTGTATCAACAATGAACAAAAGCAGCTTTTTTTTTCTTTGAGAACAATGAAATCACTCAAGAATTGTTATAAATACAAACAATGTGGGTTTTATCACTCAGCTATCATCAGTGGGATTATAGTGTATAAACCCTAATTTTCAGGGAAGTCCCTAGATTTCCCTGAGCGCTTCCTCAGATTTCACATCTGTTAACTCTAGTTTATTAAGTACTTCAGGATAAGGTGCATCAACTGTGCCTTCGTATTACATTACCCGAAAATACTGAATGTGGGAGTTAGTGGCAAAGAATGGCTGATTTCCACTCAGTGTATTGATACCATGCCAGAAAGGCAGGCACTCCTGTTCCCATCCGTTTTTAACACATATATAGGTAACAATTAATTCAGTGTCACTTCAAAAAGTTATTTCTAAATGTTTCAATTATGAAAATTTGGATAAAATTATCCAGTCAGGCATAATAAGAAAGACTAGCATGGTAAGATGAAGTGGAATTAATGAGTTAACCCCCAGTAGAACAAGCTCTGTTCCATGATTTCAAGTAACGACAGCACCTCTGTGGGCTAACAGTGGATTTGTTCCTCTCTTTTTAAAAGGTGGGCTATACTCAGACATACTCGGAAGAAAAAACTATATGACATCTTATTAGAATTACAGAGCTGGTATCTCAGTCTAGGCATTAATTGCTTTTAAACAAACAACTCAGTTTTGGTCTCAGAGAAAAATCCAGCTCAATAAAAATAGAAATTAGAAGTGCTTTTCACAGCGCCAAATATAATAAACATAGTTGTGCTTCTAAAACTGAACTAATCCAATGTTTGAAGGTGTATTTCTCAATAGCAAAACAATAGCAGGCTCTCTGGAAAAAATAATAAATATAGTCATGCTGAAACATTGTGGGTTAGCTTTTTAGAAATTCATCCTGAGACTAAATAGATGTATGTGTTCATTTGTACTTCTCCGATAAATTTCCTACAAAACTGAGTGTCAGCTGAACTGGTAGCATGGAGAGCAGCACTGAATGAGGCCTTGCTGCTCTTCCTCATGGCTTGCTGGAAGTCCTGGAATAGACTGGACAGGAGACTGAGCTTTGGTTTCCCGCTTCTGTTCCTGGTCACCAGGGTGCTAAAGCTGGACGGCCCTGGGATGGCAGAGTGTCGATGCTGCTAACTCCAAAGTGAGAGCAGTACAGTCCTCTTCACCAGGAATAATGATAGCCATGACAAGGGGTGAACATGCTGTGGGGAGTTTGGTACATAAACAGGAACCAAATTGGTTTGCATAAAAAATGCGCTAAATAAAACATACAAAAATAGCAAATCTATCAGTTCTGTGTCATATCCCACTGCAGTCGCTTTTGTTGTTACAATGACAACCACAAGTCTCAGTCTGGACTAGGCACCATTAGGCACTGTAGACACACATCAGAAGACATGGGCTTTGATCTGAAAGGACTGAAGTCTGCTTCAAACCACTGCTTTTCCCCCTTCCTTGTAAAGTAACACACCATGAATTCTCATATCAGGAAAGATACCCAAAAAAGCTAAAACTCCGATGATCTGTGTGAGAGAACATCACAGTCTTAACTATAGTCAGATAGGCAAATCTTCTGAGGCTGAAATACTGACATTATAGACACATACTAAAAGAAAAGTAAAAACTTTCAGGTTCCTGTTGCATTCCCAACCCTCACACACCCAATGCTGATGATGTTCTTCACCTAAAAGAGCTGAGCATGGTGTGGGCATATTCAAATTGGGGGCTGTTTCAGTGGTTGATTACCCCTGGGATCCCCACATGCAGATCTCTCTGAAAGGAGCAGCAGCCACGCTGCTGGATGAGGGCACAGGCACAGCAGTGGGTTCTTGGAGCACTGGTTCTGGCCACATGGATCTTCAGGCAACAGCCAGCTCAATCTTCCTCATGACATTTTCAGTTTCCTAAAGAGCAAGAGTTGCAATCAAGTTTTTAAGGTTTTAACCATTATGGTGACTTCCCATATTCTTTAAAGTGTATATACATATGCCATTTACCCAGTGGACTGGCAAGTGTTTTTATTATTTGCATAATAATGCTAGAAGAGAGGGGTTTTTTTCTGATTTCTTCAGTGTGTTTTTATTGGCATCTGCATGTGTGCAACAATCTTCTATGCTTTGAATCACCTGCTCAAAATTATATTGTTTGGAAACTTGAAGGGCAGAAGTGACTGTTTCAGCATCATTCTGGTCTGGCACTGGCTACTGCAGCCACAAAATTGTGCTCACTGATGTCTTCATTTATATTCAGATTGTGCTTTATTTGTAATATAAGAAGCAGTCCTGTGAAAGGAGAGGTGCAGTAATAATTTATATATTATAAAATTTTGTTGTTTTTGTTGTTTGTTTAAGCATCTCTCTCCTATGTTTCTTTGATGTCTGATCTTATGCTACTACTTGCCCTCAGTGAAATCACTGAGTTCTCCCTTTCTGCCTGATGTCTTATTGTTACAAAACTTTTGAGTGCTTTTTCTAGCTTTGACTACTTCTATACTGGTTTTGTTAGCTGCGCCTACAGATTGGCTTGTGGGTACTGCACTCTGTGGCCAGAGTGAGTTATGTCCATCCTGCTCTGAGGGGGCTGGGCTCCCCTCCAAGCCCAAACCCTCTTCCTCTGCCCTCAGCTTGAAGTTCCCTGAGAGCAACAAGCTGCAACGCACTTGGTCTCTGTGAGCAGTAGTGGCCTTGAAGGAATGGTTTTCTGGAGTGATTTTGTGGATATTGAGGATCCTATCTCCAAACCAAAGGTGTTCCAGGGAAGTGGGGGTGTTCCATGGACTATATACCCAGTGATGGCCAGAGTTCACATGAACTGCTCTGGAGGATCACACTGCTTTAGGTTCACTGGAAGGGAGCTCAGTTCATGTACTCCAAGACTGGTCTGTGATACAAACCTAACTGCAGTAAATCAGTCTGATCTGGAGATCTGCCTCAACAACACAGTCCTGATTCAAGCACGCTAGTAGAGAGTAAGGCATTGAAACCAGAACTTAAGCAGATATTAGGGAGAAGTTTAGGAAGATGTTAGGTGTAAGAATCAGATACGTACGTGCTGCAAAATTCAGGCCCAAAACTCCTGCACATATGCTGATGTAACAAGTACCTATTTGGTTGCCCACCCCACCCCTCACCATACTTGGCACCAAGCATCAGTTTTCTTGCACCTCGAGTCATCAGACATTGCCTGTCTGCTGAGCTTCCATCCCAGCCTTGAACAGAAGGGCTCATGCATTAGCTGGATCCAAGAGGAGCCTGTGTAAGTCAGGACAGGACTATCCCTCCAGGGTGTGTGGGACAGGACCCACCTCTCCACATGTCCATGTCCAGTGCTGAGTGCTATCACTGCCAGAGCTTCTTGGTGCTCGTCTAACATACTAACTTTTAAAATAATAAAGGCAACCATGAAAGAAATCAATCTGTTGACTGGCCTTGCGGTCTTCACTGCCCTCAGCCTTGTCATCTGCATTCAGCTGGAGGAGCGACTGCTCCTCAGCCATTTATTCCCTGCCAGCCCAGAGGGAATCAAGCCCACTGTGTTCCTCTGCCGCATCCAGCCTGGCTCTCACACAGCGTTCCCGCTGCAGCCCCGGAGCCTGCCAGGACAGGCTGGCAGTTGTAGGGAATGATGTCACCGAATGGGCAGGGCTTCTTTGCCACCGATAACATCTTAGCAGATGTCCTCCAAACGTGCCCACAGTTCTCCCATTATAGCATCTTTATTTTCCATCTACCTTTCCCAGTCCCACCTTTTAAGCTAGCAAAGAGGTTACTCTTCACTAGAGACTGGTTAAAAACTGGAGAAGAGCTTTGCCAAAGTTGTTTTAAGTGTTTTTTATTTATTCGTGGGCAGAAAAACTTTGCATTTCAGTAAAACACCACTACTGAGATACTTCAAAGCATGCAGGTACCAGACTGTCACTGAAAAAGTTTATGATTTTCCCTCGTTCACTTACCCTCTTCCAAAATAAAACAAGGGATCAAAGAAGTTGCTACCCATTGCCTATCATGTTATGTTCCCCATAAATCCTGCAGGTTTTACTCCCACCTACTGTGCCTCATCCGTATTTAGAAAATCAGATCTACCCCAGGGTATCCTTCTGGACGTGTAGAGTTCCACTGAAATCAGCAGGGATCTGTTTAAGGACATGCCTGCAGAGAGTATCTGTTATTCTATATTTACACAGTACCCAGCATAATAGGACATGAAACCTGATTAAAGCCTCCAAACACTACTGCCATGGAAATCAGTCTTGTTATTGACTGATGACTCAACATGTCTGGATTTAGATGGAAGAGGGCTACTTTCAATTCCCAATTCTTTTATAGACTCTCTGCATAACCTAGCCAAGTCATTGAATCTCCATACCTCAGACACTCCTGTATTTAATGCAGAGAAAGTCAATCATTGATTAATTCCCTTCTCCCAGCCCATTCTGCGGTTTTTGATTATAAGTTCCTTGGGGCAGGCGTTGCCTCTTGTGAAGTGTGAGGACAGCACACAGCACCACAGAGCTCTGGCAAGCCTATAAATGATAAAATAACAATCATGTGCAGTAGCACAGAAGCAGCTGTGGTTGTCCTAATATTTGTCCTCACAGAGTCATTTTTAAATTGAAAGCACACCTGTGATAATTCAGTTCCAGAAGAGGCTTGACCTGATCCTGGGATGATGACAATCTCCGCATAACCTGAGCTACAGCATTGCCTTAAAGAAAATAAGAAATGGTAAAATGAAGATGAGTAATAGTTTTGTGGGGGTTTTTTGCAAAATGTAAAGCAATATGGGATGGATTCAAACCTTAAATAAAATACCAGCAGCCACACAGCTTTCCCTCTTCATGAGAACAGATGTGGAAAGCCATTATTATAATTTGCAAATAATGTTACCCCCTTATGTGTGTCATTGGAGCTTTTTTATGACATGGATTCAGCTAGAGAGTTTCTTACATAACGCTGTTATTCTGTTTTCACTTCAGATGTAGTTATCAGGTGATGGTTTCCCATGTAAAGGTTCTATTAATAAATAGCTATCGGTTACACAGCTATTTAGCTCTCAAAAATCAGTGTTCTGAAATTGTGAAGATATTTCCTAGGCTGGCATATTTGCCAAAATTTAAGCCCAGGAGCAAGCACAGATCACTGCAGGTATGCTGCACAACTTGCACAGACGACCATTATTAATACAAATCACTCCAATTAGAATTGACACGTGAGCTAATTAATAGGATGTTGATTGATAAACAAGACCTTGCTCATTTTATCCAGGCATTTGTTAATTACCTGCCCGATGTTGCAGCTGACCAGCGAGGACACACTCCTGCTCTAAGGAATGTTGTGGGGTTTGTGTACATTCCAGTTTACCAGGGATTGGCTATACCTAGAAAATAGCAGTATTTTTTTCAGCCATGCAATATGAAGTTTTGTGTCTGCCTGCATCGTGGATGCGATACAGGATGCACCAGTTCATGCATAATAAGTTAAATAATACCTGCCATGTGATGCTACTGTAGTTTTTCACATTATTTGCTGACCATATGTACATTTTTTGTCTTCTCTATTTCCCCCCCCCAACATTTCTGAGTTGCTGGCAGCCTCCACAGCACTCTGTAGCAGCGAGCACACTGCGACACTGTTGCAGGGGTTCCCTACAGCAGAGCCTTCCCAGTGCCATTGATCAAGCCACAAGCACTAGTTAAGTAATGCAAGGTTGCTCTAATTCCCTGACTCATCTCCTGCTCCCCCTGGAAATCCTAAATGTGGTGCTGGAAACCAAACTGCAGTCCTCTGCAGCAGGATGAAGTAACTTTGATTGCTGAGTCACCACGTTGACCCACACAGCTCAAATGTATAGTTAGCAATAGCCAAAAATGCTCATTGTAATCTCACCACAGTCGAGGTACTAACTGCATATTCCCTGGAAATGCATTCAGCCTGGCTTTCAGCTCGGGGCTCAGATTCCCCAAATCACTATTTGCTTAGTGTTTACAAAAACACATTTCATTTTAAGTAGCCTTGAATTATTATATTCCTGGGGTCCTTTTTTTAATGCATATGTCATCTTAGGGCTAATCAGCATTCTGCTCTTGCATTTGCAACTGCTGAGAAAGTCAGATCTCAAAAAGCCGTAACTCCTTGACAATTTCTGCCCGTTGATAGCTTGTACAAGCTGTTTGGGTGTAGTAAGTAACGTGGAGGAAAATTGAAGATCAAATTATTCGCAGGTATGAATTAAAGCTATTGCTTTGTAGCCGCCGACACATCTCCTTGCTGTGCGTGGTGCAATTCTCCTCATTATGTACTGCACGCTTTTACAAACACTGCTGTCCTCCTGAGCATGATATATGTTTCTCCGATGGAAATCTGTGTTTTGCCACAGTGCCATCACATAAAGATGAAGAAAGAGAGGACTCACGTCAGAGAAGACACAAATGAAAAGGCATGTGACCAGTTCAAAATACGAATGAGCTACTGTTAAAAGAGCTCTCTTCGATGACCTTCTTTCCTGCCATGTGACCAAATTCTTCAATCAGGCACAGTAAAGGAATGCTAAAATTGTCTTTATTTTCATTTCAGATCTGGCCACATTAGTCTATACTTGGTGCATTCATTTATTGCCCAAATAATCTCACTTTCTGCTGAAGTCAAAGGATATTTTTCTTGAAATCCCTCTCCTGGGTCTGCTCTGGTCTTCAGTGAAGGTGCCTGCAAACTTTCAGAATCCCAAGGACCTGGGGAAGCCAGTTCCATGCCATCTCAGGCCCATATGGGAAGAGTGCAAGTAATTTTAAAGCCAGCAAATGGCTATGGAAGGAAGCTGATCTCTGAGCAAAGTCCTGTGCTGAAGGGCAAACTTCTCTGAAAACAGCCAGCCCCAGCATGAGCAGAGGGTCCCTCTCTTTGGAGTTTATATTTAACCAAGACAAATGTCCTAAAAACGGGCACAGAGAGGTAGCAAAGTGGGTAACTGCATCTATGCAGCTTCTTTAATTTCTCAAAATCCCTGCTGAATCCCAGACCCAGACCTGGAGGCAGCATTCACTTGGTTGCACCGGGTGCCAAATGCAGCAATATGGCAACTCCTTCTTCTCTACTCCCCCCCCTTAGACTTCCAAGGATCACAGAAGAATTTCTGACGTGCTCCAACATTGAACAAAGCAATCTCTGATCTTAAGGAGAAAAAAAAAAAAAAGAAAAGAAGGGTTCAGTTTAATACAGGCAACTGGCAGAGATTCAAATTGCATCTTATTTTAGCCAAAGCTGTTCACCAATCCTGAGGAGAGATGTGAATTTTCAGCTCCAGTCAGATGCCTAATTATTCCTTTCTCCTTATCTCGCTTTTAAGATCTTGCCAAGGCTGCACCCATCCCTCTATCTCCAGGCATTTGAATACCACTCAAGAACCATCTGAACTCTGTGACGTTCATCCTGTTTTCCGTCACCGTGTAACCTCTCAGGAACCCCTGCAGATGACTGTGTCTGACAAAGAGCACCTCATGCTGGAATGATGCTGCCTCTTACCTGTAGAGGTACCACTCCATCCAGAAAGGATCTCTGGGGCTGTCAGCCTGCTCTCGCCAGACAGGAGCACGCCCTTTTCTACAGAGTGTTTAAGCAGAGCTACTGTGTGACAAATAATAGCAACCATTTTGCTCTAGGCAGGACCCAAGATTGAATCCACAGTCTGTTATTGACTACACAGTGGGGGCTTCCTCAAATTGCTGAGTCTAAATAAAAGGGAATGGTGAAGAGGGTAAAACATGCAGGTTGTGCAGCACAAAATTAAATTTTTCAAAAATTCCAGTTTTGTTTTCCTTCCCACCCAACTTTCTCATTTTCCATTTCCTCCCCACCCATGTTTTCTGCAAAGGTCCCTTTCAGAGACACACCACACACTTTTTTTTGTTCAGAGCTTGATTTCAGTCTCACCAAAGTCTGTGTCAGTCCTGAAGAAGGATGTGAGATGATCACATCTAAGCCCCAGAGGAGGGACACTTTGGCTTCTGGCAGGGCATCAATTATAGAGTCAGAACAGATTTTTTTTAATGTGTCAGTTACAATTAGAGGAGTGACCTGAGTGATGGATAACTCTTGTGCAGCTTTCCACAGGGGCCAGGTTCACCCAGGTAAGGGTTAGCTCCACTAGGAGAGGCTGATGGCATTTTATACTGCCTGGGAGACATGCTGTACGTGCCACAGGACTAGTTTCTTGACATATAATGTAAGAGGATGCTATGGTTTCCTAGATCATCTCTCACTTTTAGATCTGCTTATACTGCATCAGTTATAAAAGTGATTATTGTTTATTACCTTTGGCTTCAGAAATGGCCACCTGCCACTTTAGAGTACAGGACATGCTGAGAAACAAATTCATTTCAGTTCCCTCTTGTTTATTAGCAGCTTTGTGCTTGGGCTTCAGGTTTGGGCAAGGAAACATTAAACAAAATTCAGATTGGCTAATGCAGAACCAAAGTCTCTTTTGTAACCTTACAGACCTTTCTAAAACACATCAGTTCATGTGATCCCTGGAGAGTGTATGACACCAAAGCCCCGCTCTGAAGAGCTTGACTGTCTTTCTCATGCTTTAGACAGAGCAGGCATCAGTGACATTGATACATAATTTAGTCACCACCTTGAGGGTACGTTAAATTAGCAAATTCCCTAATTTGCTAGGAATTCACATAGATGAATTGATGATTAAATAGCTGATTGAACTGAAGAACCCAAATGGAGCAGTTTGTTGCTAATTTAAATGCTCTCTATGTCTAGACCACTCTCCTTGTTACATTCTAATTGACCTAATTATTTCCAAAAACACCCTTTTAGTAATTTCTTTTGCATTTAGATCGTTCCATATGGGGGCTGGATGTGGGATGAGGGTTGTTCTGGCGTATTCCAACAGCAGAAAGTATTTTAAGCATTTACTTTGGATAGCAGCAGCAGTGACTGCTTGTGAAGCTGGAGAACTTCACGTAGACCTGGGGAGAAGACTGTGGGCTCCCTGTTTGAACTTTGCCACTGCACAGCCACAATCCACTTTTAAGATGTCTGAAGGATGACCACATCTCTGGAGAGGTCTCAGCTGAGTTCCTGCCCTCTGACAAGCTACTGCTCGTCAGCCCAGCCGAGGGGGGCGACTCCCGTAACCATGGGCCCGCTTTGCCTCCCGTAAAGGCAGCAGAACAGCACTTACTCGTGGGGAAAGCAGGGCTGAGATAGCACACTGCAGTTGCTGTAGGGAGCTATCGTTATTGCTTGTAGGAGCAAGCACCCACAGAGTTACCACATCTCAGCTGACATGAGGTAGCTTGTTCGCTCGCGGTGGCTGGATCGTGCGTCTGAGCCCCGCGGAGACCTGGGCTTCCCTCACATGATAGTATTATCTTTAATTTAAAGTAGTGAGGACACCAGCTGTTGGATACAGGAAAGCTAAACATTAAAGCACGTTTCTAATCCTCTAGATCCTCCATCTTTAATGTCAGAAAAAAAAAGCTAGGTGGCCTGTAGATACTCTGCTTTGAGAATCCACCATGGTTGCTGGGAAGCTGTTGCAGTGGTTTATCATTCTGAAAACGTGCTTTATACAGTCAGGCTAAACTGAAAGTGTTTCACTTTCCAGCTACTGATCCTGTTTTACCTTTGGTTGTTAGATGTTCACCAAAAGTTACATATAATCATCAATGGAGCCAGAATGGCTGTAATTATGTTTAACTCTTCTAGAATGCACTGGCAGATATCAGCTTGTGTGACCAAATCAGCCTTTTGTTTCCCTCATTTAGAGAAAGAAACTAGGGTGGGGGAGGGGGAAGGGGAAGAAACATTGTTATCCCAGGTCCTACACAAAGTCAATGATGGTGCAAGTGGGGAAATTTGGATGGCCTGTCTCATCAGGCAGGAATATTTTAACCAAAACTCATACCATCTTTAGCCTGTCCTTCACTGACCTCAGCTGAGTTACTCCTGGCTCATGTCTGGTGGCTGAGAGAAGAGAATGAGGCTTAAGGTACACAAAAATGTGTTTTATTATCCCTGATGGCTGCTTTGGTTTTTCTCAGCTTTCTGTAGCTGGATATGTGTCAGTCAGATGTTGTGCCAGATGTTTCCCCCAAACAGTCACATAAATGAAATAGCTGGAGCAAGGTGGGAGCATACCTGATTGCCAACTGTCTGCCAGTTCCTGCTGACTGTGTTTGGCAACCTATGGCTCTGATCTTCTTCCAGTCAACCTAAGAATACCGGCCCATCCAAGGACACCAGAGCAGGTGGTGATGGCCACAAAAAGTGTGAGAAGACAATTATAGTGACCACCCTCGTCTAGGCTGTCCCTTCTCTCAGTCCCTTTTCAGGAGTTCAGGACCCATTGGCAGGGGCTGGCTAGTGTAGACTCATTTAGTGGCAATGCTGGAGACCTAGACAGAAGGGCATTGCACAACCATGGACAAGAAATAGCATAAAGTTTGTTGGCATGAATGATCCTGCTCCAAATAGCCTTTCAACAACTTTCCTGTAAAGTTTCTTTTCTGAATCCAGATTGCCAGCCGGGTGTTTCCTGGATCTGGGGCTTTATGGGAGGTTTTCAGCTTACAAAGCACTTGATGTTTTCTGTCGCATCAGGCCATGAGAAATTTCTGTCGTGTACTCATTTCTCAAATTAAGTGCATAAAAAGATGGTGCAGGCAGCCAAGTCTCACACAGATCCGGCCGTGTACTGCCAAACCTTTACACGCTGCCACTGACCGATGCAACTGGCAGCCAAAAAGTGGCTGCTAAATCCAGCAGCCTCCTCCGGAGGTGGTGCACGATGTGCAGATGCAGAACGTCCCTCCCCTCCGTGTACCCTCAGCCAGAGGCTCCCCAGCCTGGCCCCCAATTTCGTGATCCTCATCCCCCCATGCTACACTGATAGCAGTGAACCGGGTTTTTCCTTCTCCTCTAGACAGTCTCTCCCTTCCCACCCTTGGGTCCCCCAATTCTTGTGGATTCCTTAGAAAAAACTAAGCCTTTTTTAGAGAATTTAGCAATAAAATCGGGGTAGCAGCAGCTCTGTCCTTCCAATGCTTTGTGCATTATTATTATTCACCACACCTTTGGATGTATCTTAGGAAGATTGTTATTTAGGGAAATCAACCATCACCTGGATCAATATCCTGTGTAAACCCTCCGATTGCATCAGTGATCTCTGCTCATCACAGACTTCACCTCCCTCTTTTCATTCTTCAGAGAGATCTTTAGTCTTTTCCAGGTTTTCTGTGTCGGTCCTCTGCTCATTTGCTATGATTGAATTGCAGATAAATCCTTGAGGTATTTGCAGATAACTTTTTCTCTTCTTCTTTTTTTTTTTTCTTGTTGTCACTTCTAGCATGAGTTTTCACTTACGATTTTCCCAAAACTTCTGGACTAAAATTCTTTTTATGTGTGCATAGTACTTTTCTCTGAACAATAATCCTGCATGCAATTAAAAACCCCTGATTCTGTACATTTTATAAATAAAGCCTCTAGACTTATATTTAGATTACAATGATCTCTTGGGCATGAACTGTCTTTCCAGTCTCTATTTATGAAGCACACAACACTACAGTAACAATAAAAGCAATGTCATCTGGTTGCATTCAGACAGCAAAGATCTATCATCAGCTATATCTGGATATCCTCCTTTCATCAGCAGCATGTGAAAAAAACTTACATGAAAATTTCTCACTTGAAAAAAAATTGAGATTTCCAACAAAGAGAAATATTCTTGGGAAATTTCAGTTTATTCGTTTTCTTGTTTTTACTGGAAAACTGGGCACCTCAAACACCTCACAAAAAGTTCAGTGCAAACAAAACATAGAGGTTTGGCATGTTAAGGTAGAAAAACATACTCTTTGGTTTTAGGCCAGAGCTACCAACAACAGAGGATGTTTTTTAATTAAAAATCAAAATTTCCTCTAGCTATTCTTTTGTTTTTCAGTAAAAACTGCCGAACAACATTTTCTTGCCAACTCTAGCACAAATAACCTCTCTTCTGGTTTTGACAACTTCCTTGGGATTATGTTGCTCTATTTCAAGTTCTTCCTTGTTTTCTTTCCTCTACCTTAATGCCAGCGTTGGCACTGAAGCTTCCCTTAATGATGACATATGTTCCTCAGTCATTCAGAATATGATCTAACTCTTTATATAGAGCATCTGTTTATTTATCTGTGGGACATGTGGCTAGAACATAAACTTGAATGAGTTGTGGGAAAGGCCAATTTTAAATATGAAAATAGACTAAAATTGGTGTAGTTACAGACACTTGCAGCTCCCTAATTTGATTACTAGTCACAGAAAATGCTTAGACATTCTCATGACAATTAGTATGAACATTATTCTTTCCATTGGAAAAAAATATTATCATAGCTGGACAAACAAACTGACCCAACTTAAAAATGAATGTAATTTCATTGCCTTTGAAGGCATAATTCAGTAGTGGTGCTTAATATTCTCAGCTGTCATCAACCATGCAGTAATTAGTTTCAGTTCTAATGAATATTTATTTATATGAACAAGGTATAAGCATTGCAAATATCATACCTATTTGACCACAGTTTATGATGATGATATTGTATGATTGCATGTATGTATTCGTTATTATTACATGAATATTTCATAGATCAGTGTGAAATGTAATCACACCCCAGTATGTTTGCTTAATGTCGGTGTCAACAGTTTGATCGAGATTAGCATAAGACCAAGTGATTTTCTCAATGTGGGTCCAAGTTTCTCATCTCTGGTACCAGGAGCAAGATTTTGGGGATCATAAATAACAGTGAGGTGTTCAGGGTGCTTTCCCATAGCTTGAGTCGCTTGATAGAAAACTCTTCCTCAGCTCAAAGGCAGACATAGCAGAGGGGGGGGAAATCATGTTTAGTTTTCTTGAATGTTTAATCCTAGAAGAATGAAAGATACAGAGCTATCAGAGTTATGGAGTGTGCTGCGAAGATCTGCAGTCCATTTAAAGCCATTTATCCATCGCTCTTGCTCGGTTCAGGAAGAGTCCTAAATACAAACAATCTTTGTATCCTGCTGTCAGTAAGAATAAGATATTGTTTCATCGCATGCTAGCACCTAAACTCTCTATTACATCAGTTGTTTAAAATTTTCCCATTTGCCTGAAATGTTGGAAGTTCTCTGTAATCACAAATATCCCCTAAAAATGAAAGATCAGAGAGAAAATAAAGCACTGCTTTCTATTTTTGTCGATGTTTACTTTGTTCCCTTGTTCACATGTCATACACGAAACCATTTCGGTTTCCTCTGTTGAGACAGTTTCTCTTGCTCTTTCAATGTCTTTCTCACAGAGCAAGACAGCAGAGAAAACATGTTTTAAAAATAGGAAAATGTGATTGTGAAACCTCAAACTTGTGTTTTGTACAGAGATGAGGTGAAGATGGTCAGAGAGCTACTGCACAGAAATCCTTTTAATCTAAGTTTTGAATTGACAAAGTCTTACTAAAGATGAAACTCTTCACTTTTATACTCATATCAGCCTTGGTATCAGAACCTGTGTACAATTGCACGTAGGAGATGATTTCTCAATATTATTCAGCTGCATAATTTCCCTTTTTTCTTCGGATTCCCCAGTTTGAGCATCTTTCATTTGCAGTACTGCTGACCTAAATTGCCCATCCTTTCTGAAATACTTCTGCTGAGATCCTAAGTCATGAAGATTTCACTGGATTGATCCATCAATTGCTGCAATGCCCCAGCAGCTTTGTGGGACTCAGCTCGAGTCCATTGCCGGCTTAGTCTGTTCCAATGCTGCTGTGTTTAGGGGGAGCTTGTACTGCTGATGGAAGGGAGTGCAAGGTGGGAAAAAACCCTTCCCATGGACAGGCTCACAGCCAACTTGTTTTTCTGATCCTCTGAACTGTGAAGCGTGTGCTGACATTTTCTTCTGGCTGCTCGACAATCTCTGCACGATGTATATGCATTTGCTTAGGACTTGACATTTCCTTGCCCTCCCTGTGTATGAGGCAGAACCTCATGTGTCTGCAAGGGGCATATTCTCACCAACAAAACCTGCAAGTGCTGCTCCCAGTCCCATTCCCCTGAGCATTATAGACCCAGAAAACATGGATTTCATGTGAGGTGGGTTACAGAGGCATAGGAAGGGCTTCTGAGGTTTGGGGTGCAGAGGAATCCCATGACAGGAGTCATCTGATGGTCGGAAACCTCTTCTGAGGCTGTGAGTGGTGTGCTGTCTTGGTAGAACTGCTGGATTTTTGCTGCTTTTAGGAAATTATTTTGCACGGAAAAGTTCTGGAAAAGGAGGCAGGATTTGTCTTTGCCCGAAGTCCTTCTAAGTCCTGCTGGTTTATGATGTTGATATGGTTCTCAGGTGTTTGGACTGAAACCACCAACCAAGGTGACAGTATGCACAGTTTGTCACAACATAACAAAGCCTGTGCATAGTGGCTGGCACAGGCTTTGTGACAAATTGAGTTATGGTAAGAGAGTGCCCAGACCCAGTGTCTCTGATATTTCTCTTTAAAAGGCCACCAGCTACCAAAGCCCTGAAGGGTGCTTGGCAGAGGGGTGACAAGAGCCACAGGCTTTCCAAGCACTGCTGATTTTGGGAATGTGTAGTACTCCATGTTTCATCTCACGTGGGCTGCTTTTCTCGGTGTATCAGGCTGATTTCAGCACTTTGCTACCTTGACTCTATCAGCCATTCCCATAACTGCTGCATAGCCAGCACTGTTGTAATTTCAGCTGCTAAGCCCTTGGCTCTTCTTGGTTTTAATCTTCCTATCCATTTTCCTGTTTCAAATCACAAAGGTCCGTCCTCATGAAGAACAGTCCTTTCCTCTTTGTGCTACTGCTTGTTCTGCAGCTGAATCTTTCCGTGATGCTTCCCTGGTGCTTTGTGTCTAAGGCACAACACGGAGACATGCCATGCAATGTGCTCCCTCCTTATTAATATAGATTGATGTTGAAAGGAGTGCTGGATGTAAGATTTTAATCAAGAAACTGCAGCAACTTTATGAGCATTATATATCTCTCTTAATTTGGCCAGCAATGAAAATATGGTTGGCAGGAGGAAAAAAGAAAACTCCTTCTCTCTCTCTCACCAATGTACTTTCCAACATGAAAAAAAAAGGATTTTGAATAAAGTGGCAATATGGATGCATTTGAAACTGCGAAATGTGATTCTTAATTGCTCGTGATTGTCTCTCCAACAACTGGTAGGTTAACCACGGCAGGCTGACAGCCTGCACTAACTGACAATCAATATTGTTGAAGCACAGAACCTTTGCCTGCAAGACACAAAAACATTTCATTTTCAAACACTACAGGACATCTGCTTCTGGGGAGAAAAAGTTGCTTCTTCTCGGCAATATGCACCAACTTGTAACTTATTTTTTCTCCTTGCTCGGAGGAAACAAAAGTCTTCTTTATACCATATCCTTTCCACTAATCTGGCAGCTATCCAGTGTGGGTTTAAACAGATGTTCTGGAAAAAAATATGGCATATACAAATGAGATGGAATCCAGCAATTCAGTCATGGATTATTACAGATATAAAATGTGAAGGGCTAAATTCTTCCCAGATTCACATTCTGTATAATATTTGGCACTAGATGTAAGAACAGCACACAAACAAATCATTAATACCCTCATTATAATAATTATTATATATTTAGCACAAAGACCCCAGGCTGGCTCAAACCCTACATGTTAAATACTGTACAGATGCATGTTCAGGCTGAGGAGTTTATTCAAATGGCTGCTTGCACCAAAGACTTAGATATGTAACTTTCCTTGTGCATGTTTACAGGATTAAGCCCCACATGTGATTATATTATTGGCAACAACAGGCATTTCTTTCTCTCCACGCTGCAGCCTTTGAATAAATCACACAATAACGAACAATTTGATGTTAAAGGGAAAGAATTTGATTCTTTCTGTATCTACGGCTACTAAGGGCTGCCACAGGGTTAAAAATTTAGTGGTAGAAATTGTACGGACACACTCTTCATAAATATCTATTACACACAAGGCAATGAAACTGATGAATTTATCTTCTTAGGTGCTGAAATGTATCATACAGTCTCCTGATGTGAAGGGCAACCACCTAAGCCCTGAGCTCTGGTAACACTCCTGGGATGACCTGTAAAAGCATTGGGGAAGAGACAGATGCTCGGTGGGACCGAGGGATGCTGGCAACTTTGGGAAAGGCCCAGACAAAGAAATTGCTTTTGGCTTTTACAGATATTGTAGAGATAATATGGTCTGATGGACAGAATAATGTCTAAGAGCAAGTGTATCCTTATGGTCCATGGAGACCAGATCAGGGTTCTAATGATTATGGGGGAATCCTTGTCTCCCATATTCAGTCCGAGCTCCTGGTGACTGGGACTGTGCCTACCATAACCTGCTTTTCTTTTTAACTTTTCCATTTCCAAGTGTTGAGCAATGAAGCCCAATACTTATGGTAATAAACTAAAAAAACAATTACTTTTTTGAGTATTCACAAAGGACACTTGATAACTTGATAAAGAAGTCTGTTTCCTATTATTGTTATTGCTGAACAAAATGAAATGAATGGTGTTGGGGTGATGCCAGGGTGACGAGTGGGACAGATTCACTTGTCCCCATTTTTCTGGCTGATTTTTCAGTCTCTAACTTCTCATCATTTCATGAACTTCAAAAATGTTACAGGGAAATGGAAGTACAGCAAACTGTAGCTTTTCTACCCCTGTACTTTTTGAAATGAGAGCTCACTTGATGGGTTGCAATGGAAGAATAACTAAGAAATGTGAATGAGGAAAACAAAGAAGTGGGCAGGTTATTTTTTCCCCTGGAGACCGGGTGAAACACTAAACATCAGACCTTTGTGAAATCCAAAGATATCAGTAAATCACCATCTAGGAAACATCCCAAACGCAACTGTAAAGGCTGCTGCATGTGAAACACCATGAAAGAAAAGCAGCCTGCACTTTTCCTTGCAGGAGTGCAACGAGCCTGTTCTTCCCTTTCCCCACCGCTGCCTGTTGCTGTGAGAGCAATTGCAAGAGCAGCACTGCTTGACGCCAGTGGCCTGTGCCAGGGGCAGATGTTCTGGCGCTTTCCCAGATGTTCCGGGAAAGCAGAGGTGCTGGCAGTGCCCGGGCCAGCCCGCACGGCTGCACACACCCTCCCCCACACACCCAGCCCTCCCAGGATCCCCGTGTACTTGATGTCTCTGCAGAAATGCTGGTGAACAGCCACATGGAGATGGCTTCAGTGCACACTCTTGGGCAATTTTAATAAATTTAGCTACAGAAGAAGGAGATGAATTGAACATGCGGGCTGACTGCTGCAAACTGCCTGGTTCTGGTTACAAGTTCAAGAAATCGAGTGAAATAACGTGCAAAGCTTAGTGTATCCTATCTAAGCCAGTGAGCAAGTCAGGCTTAGTGGGTTATTTGATGATATTTGATTCTCTTTCTATATGAATAACATCTGCAAATATGCTGAGTCTCTTTGGAATTGGTTTTGGTTTAAAAGAATCTGTTATTTAGAGCATTTCAATCAGTCACTCCCTGCCTTGCTGCTTTGGCTGGTCACAGTGTCACGTTTGAGCCTTTCCATCCCCTGCCTCAAGAAACATCATCCTCATAATAATCAGGTGTTTGTTATGGAAGCCTCCAAAGACAACGGGAGAGAGCACTGATGCTATAAGCCCACTGCTGGGGGTTAGAAATGAGGATGATGCTAAATCAGGGAAAAAAGACAAAATTAAATAAAGATCTGATTTCTTAAACTCCACTGGCTACGTTTAGATGTCCCAGCAGCAGCCAGCTCCATGCTAGGCTACTCCATGTGGGCATCCTGCCCCGTGTCAGTGCATCCACATGGCTGCTGTGGCAGGGTCAGTGACACTGGCAGTGTTGAGCCTCCCAGACATCCCAAAGATTCTTCCTGAACAGCAATTCCTGGTCTTTCTAGGAAGGAGCTCAGGCAGAGCTGTTTGTCTTTTTCACCCCAATCGAGACACAGGTGGGTGATGCTAGAAAAATTAGTGGCCACCACACCTTACCTCCATCATCTCCACCACACATCTAGAGGGCTTCTGCAACTGCCACCCACAGCAGAGCGACAGCAAGCTTTCTTCTCTGCCTCAGGATAATAATATAAAAAGGCCATCCTGGGACAGACCAGAGGTACATCAAGTCTAGCGTCTTCTCTCCAAAAAAGAACAGCAGTGATGTGGTGAGATGAATGTAAGAACGGGGTAAGCAATCAGAGATGCTTCCCCGGAATATTCTTCACGCTGTCAGCACTGTGTGGCTTTATAAGCCCAAATCTGTGCATTGCGTTTAACACCTTTTGGTGAATTCATTAACCGTGAAATTTTCTCGTGGTCCTCCAAACTGCTGCAGTCTTGACACCCTGAAGGTGCCTTATCAAGGAGATGCACACCTTAACTACAATCCCATAGAGAATCACCTCCTTTAATTCATCCTGAACCCACAATCTTCCTGAGTTTATCTGCTGTTCCTGGTTCTTATCCTGGAATAAAGAGGGAAGGCCTGATCTCCCCATAATGATCTGATCCTGCAGTCTCCTGCCACCTCACCCTGAGTCACCTCTCACCGAGGCTGCAAGAGCCGTACCTCTGCAACCAGCCTGAGACCACGTAGCCATGTCCATGGACACTAGGCTGGACAGTAAGTTTGGGATTGGGAATGATCTAGACACAAGCTCAAAGACAGTCTCCTGTCTGGTAAGATCTTAAGCCTCACCCAGGCAGTGTAGCTGAATTCATCAGAGCCCACAAGGAGTGCAGGTACCCAAGTGCCAGGCACGAGAGCCAGTAGCATGGCAGCAGATGGAGCAGACGGTACCCTGGCCCCTGGATATGTTTAGACAGACAGCAGTGTTTTGCAACCATAATTTTTCCACAATTTGCCCAACCTTACCTCTTCTTTCTTTCCAGACATTAAGGTAAGCAACCTTAAAAGCAGCTCCAGAAGTGGGCAGGGGCTAAAGAAGAAAGTCCCAGAAAAAGCATCTGGGCAGGGAGAGGTGGGAGGGAGGCACATGCCCGTACCCACCGTCACCAGCCTGCCTGAAAAGAGAACTAATATCATTTGTGTGGGATTTTCCTCCCCCTCCCGCAGATCAAAAGGACAGCAGCAATGCAATCTGCTGTTTGTGTAGGAAATGTGTCAGAAGAAGGAAGGAGGGGATACACATGGGAACATCTGCTCTAAGAAGCCACTTGAAAATTAACCATTTAGGTCCTGATCCAGGGAGCACCTGCCTAGAGTTAAGCCTCAGTGACACCGGGGCTGTGCATGTTCATGGCACCTTCTGCAGAGTCCCTGGAGGAGGATAAGGGTGATGAGCAGTTCTTCCTCAGGCTGGACTCAGGTTGGCAGAGTGGAGCCCTTACTGGTGCTGCTGGGCAGGTACATGCAGGCTCACCCTGATGGCTCTGCTGAAGATGTGGGAAGAGCTGTGGCTGGCCAGAGTTCTGCATCTCCATCGAGGCACACCTGGACAAGTGCAAGGTCTGCAACGTGGCTCTCTGAATCACTGGTGCCAAGAGCAGGGCACAGGGGAGACAGGGCTTTTAATCTCATTTGTCTGCCAGGCTTTAAGCACCGAACTCCTCCCTTCTACTGCTCCACTTGTTGTTCTCTCCCTCTTTCTGCATCAGCTGGACCTGGCAGCCCACAGAAGAAGCAGAAAATTAAAGGTGGGAGCAGCGCATCTGTCTGTGACTATTACAAGTGCCCTGATCACTTACAGCTGCCCCTTGTAACCTTTGCACAAAAACTTGTCAGTGGAATAAAGTATTTGCTGACCTGGCCTTGTAACACCACCACACGTAAAGATAAGTACAGTGGAGAAACAGAAAAGCAAAAAAAAAGGAAAAGGTCGAATTCTTTCTTCCTTCTGCATGTAAAATTAAAAATCTCACATTGTCCCAGTGCAACAGAGTTGAGCACAAAAGGGAAAAAACAGCCCCGTGTTGTTCTGGGCCAGGCGCCAGAACAACTTGTGTGAGTTTGTGCTGGCAGCCGTGTCCTCCGGCCGAGGGTCCGCGCTCGGAGCCGACACCACCGACCCTTCCTCCCGGCTCCCTGAGTCACCTTCCTGCCAGCCCCCCGCCACCCCGAACCTCCCAGGCACTTCGGCAGAGGTCGCTTTTTTTCTGTTTGTTTGTTCATTTGTTTGGTGCGTCCTGTAAGACGTGTCCCATGATTGTCATTTACTACCCAGGGTGGCATATGAAAGACTGCTGGCTCTGTGAAAACATCCACCTTAACCCGGTTTTGGATGCAGTCCAACAAATCCTTTACCCAGAGAAATACTTTTACACAAGTATTTAAGTCAACAGGAATCCTTGCATGAGTAAAGGATTGTGGGATTTAGCCTTTACCCATCTTATTTTTCCAGTAAATAAAATGTACTTTTTTCACCATTTTTATCCTTTCACTGTTCCTTGGTGTTTGCCAATTTTCCCAGAGTTCCCTATGATTCCAAACATCATTTACCTTGCAATTCCTTTCTTTCTCATCTCTGTTCTACATAAATTTCGCTACTTTTGCCCACCTTACCTGTATACATGAATTGAATGGGCAATCTGATCTCCAAGTTAGCAGAGAGAGATTGTCTGGATTTCAGCTTCTGCATCAGAGCTGATCTTCTCTGTATTGACTCCATATCAAATGCAGAGCTGGAAGAGCTGGGGGAATTCAGGCAACTCCCAATAACTAAACAAAAAAAGAATTCCTCTTGAACTAAATTTTTGTTAGAACTGATCTTAAAAGGACCTCTGCTTTCCTTTTCTATCCCTGCCTTCTTAGGAGTCTGGTCTAAATGCATGGAGTCACAAATCCTTTCCCATATTCATCCCTAAGATGCAGCAGAGAGCCTGAGAGTATCCTGATTACAAAGCTGCAGTTTGAACGTTGCTCCAGACTAGAGCTGGAGGCTATCTCTACTTCACTCGGCTGAAAATAAGTACTCAGCCTTTTGGACTATGGAATTAAAGGCAGGCATGAGCAGCAGCACATCACACCATGTACACTGCTGGCTACCAAAACCGTGGGTCCTACAGTCAACCCAGCCCAATGGACCCTCTAGGCACATCATCAAGTCTGGGTCATGAAGGTCAGACAAAAAAAGGGAGATGTAAAAACCGCAGGGTTTTGGCCCACTGCTACTTCTTCCGCAACTCTTCCAGTCCATTTAGTTTTATTTTCAGTTTGGCCCCTTCTTTGTCTTCTGCAGAGGAGCATTTCATCATTGTGCCATCTTCTACAAAACCCTTTTGTCTACCAAAGGGTCACCAGCACCATTTCCACAGCAGTGCTGCATTCACCCATTCTGCTGTGACCAGGTGACATCCTACCAGCGACACCCGCAGGTCCCTGGCAGGTGATCACCATTCCAGGTTGTTCCTTTCACTTATTAACTGGTATGGGCTGGCCTCCAGGTTAAGTGTGGTCCTGAGTGTCTTTTGCTCTTTAGCAAGTGTCTCCAGGTTCACCAGATGAGACTGACACTCTGCAAAAGCATCGGGAGTACATCTTTATGAGCCGGTATTTTTTCCCCAGGCTTTGTACATTTTCTGACACCTCTACTGTCCCACTTTATTTCCAAGAGCAAGCTACTGAAATCCTTCTGTTCCCTGGGTGCAGGTGGAGCTCCGGCTGGCCGCTGTGTTGCAAGAGGAACTCGGTAATGTGATAGCCTGGATCTCAGACTGCAGCCTGAACTTCCTGATGCAGTGAAGTCTGTTGCTTTGTTGTGAAGGCGTGATGCAGGAGCAAAGTGTGAGTACACAAGTACGGGCTCTGAAATCAAAACTCTTCCACAGGCAGGGGTCTACCTGCAGCTGAATTCAAACCTACTCAGGTTTCAGGGAGTCCATTGCCCCTCACTGCACCTTCACCTCGGTACTAATTGCTCGTCCTCCCACAGACCCAGTCAGGTGACCAGCTTCAGGTATCCAACTCTGCAGCCACATTCTGAAGCTTAATGTTATTCATATCTTTCAGTGATTCATTAAAACAGGACTTACACTGAAAGTCTAATTAAGACCGAAGTCCCACATTCATTTCCAGAGTAGTAAAAGGCAAGTTATGTAAACTCACAGCAAGTAATTCTTCTTTTACCAGAAGAGCAACATAAAAGCATAAAATACATCCATAGGCAAAACAGTAAAAAAGGGGAGTGAAGGTTCTGGCAGACAGTACATAAGAGAAGGAAGTCTAGAAAGACATTTTTATTTGCATTTCTTACATGACATTCTCTGGACTTCCCCTCCACCTGGAATACATCAGAGGGAAGTGGAGCAACCAGTGTGATGGCTACTGTACAACCCTGAGACAAAAGCAGCTCATTTTGACTAGAAAAATGGTCTGTCTCTCTCTCCTCATCCCCAGCCTCCCATTTCTCTCTCTGTACCTGGGGCTGGGCTGCTGTCAGATGCACGGGTTTGGAATTCAGGCTCCCAAAGGAGTCAAGCAGAGACAGCCCACTGAGCCCAGCTTCTCTCTGCACAGAGCTCCCTGAGTCACCCCAAAATCCTTCCTATCCAGTGTCAACAAAATCTTCATCCCAGCTCCTCTGACTAGATTGTGAGCAACATCAAGGCAAGGTTGAGGCACAGCAAAGAGCAAGACTTGCCTGTGCTGAAGGGGCCAACACAACAGCACAAAAAGGATACGAGGGTGAGGGAAGAAGAAAACATCCTAGGAGAGTAAGGAATAGGGTTAGAAGATAATGCCAGTGTGAGCACTCCAAGTTACAGAGGGTCTTGGAGGTGGGAACAGGCAGTTTGGTTGTGATTCAGTACCTGATAAAAGCATAAAGGAATAGTAGAGGTGCTTGGTGCTGCTGTGGGGACGTGTTTGGGAGGGCAGGAGTGGGTATCACCAAGGCCATCAACAGATATTGTAGCAATGACAGTGTGAACTGTGTAACACAGGGAGGTTTTAGTATGGGCAATGCAGAAAAGTGAGATGTTTGGGATTTTCTTATTTTAACAGGCATCTGGAATGCTTGTTTGTTTGTACTCGGGCTAGGTTGATTTGGAAACCCCATGGAAAAGCAAAAGAGAAACTGATATTATATACCACACATGTGGGAAAAGACAGAATCTTTTATGCCCTGAGACTGCTGATTTATCTAATGAGGAACCCAGCATTTGTTCTAAGAACATGTTCAGCCAACCCCACAAGTCCCAGGGGAGGAACAGATCCTGCTTCAGACACCTTTTGCAGATAGAGGGATAAATATGCCAGATCCCTGCCTTACAAAGCTCAGGGCAGTAGTTGGAGGTAATATTGATTTGTCCTGGGATGAAATGTTTTCTGAGGAACTGCTGCAAAAGTTGTATGACAACATCCCTAGAACGAAGCACTTTATTCTAGGTTATATTTTTTGCTTAGCAAGTATTTTCATCCTGAGATTTCCCAGTCCAAATCTAGGAAAACACTTCTGCAGTATTAAGGTTTCTTCTGGGATTTACCAAAATAAAGTGTGTTGTTAACACAGTGCATTATTTGCCTACAAATAGAGCAACGCCAATTAAATTCTCTCCTTTAATAAGAAATTAGTACCTCTACACTGGACCCTTATTGAGGATACAGCAGCTTCTGATTTAAAGACTTTTGTCTGGGTCTGATAAATTTTATGTCTGGTCCCAAAGCAGACACCAATTTTGTCTCTTGCTGTCCTCTGGTATTGATGGCTTTTCACTGTCCTTCTCTATATATCCTGCTACGAACTTCTATACACCTGTTATTATATAATGTGGGTTCTCAGGTTCCTTCCTGGGCATTGATAAATAAATAAAACAAATATTAAAAAGGAAGGAACATGCTTAATTGTACTTGAATTTTTAAATTAATTTGGCAAAGAAAACCCAAGCAATGTTAAAATACAGCTGCGAGGGTGACGAACAAGAGTGAAAGAGGAAAAAAAACCTCTGGAAGAAGAGTGTGCCTTATCAATGCCAGGCAAATTCCCTTCCCCACGGCAAAGCAAGAAGCATGCTCTCTTTACTGAAAAAGCAATGGATTTATAAAGGCTAAAAAGGTACCTTCATTTACCATTTCTAGAAAAACAGAACACAGCAGACTGTAAAAAAAAACCCAAACAAAACCAACCAGAAGTTAAGGGTTAGGCAAGCTGGGTGAAGCTATGGAAGATGAATAACTGAGTGAAAGCTGCCTCCCAGATGCTGACAGGGGAGCCAAGGTACAGGTGTGATATTAAATGCCTGGCTGTCTCTGACAGGGATGTTGCAAGCTCTCACTGCAGAGTCGAATGTGACCTGAGCCAGTGGTACCTCTGCGGAGTCCTTTTTGATTTTAATGCGTGTTTCTAGATTGACGCAGCCTTACTGATAGCCACGTTATGGCAAATAGAACAAAATGTAATTTATACATGCAGCTTAGTGCCACCAGCCTCTCCACTTGGTCGGATGATTTGACAACAGCCCTGGCTGCTCCAATATATACTCACAAATACTGCAGCACACGCAGGGTCTCGTTATCAGGGAGAAATCAGCAGGACAGCCATAAAACAAATACGACTCACATAAGCGCACTGCTGAGGAGACTGTCTGCAATATATGCTCTGATTAATGTCTGGAATGGCAGCAGTGCAAGTTAATGCTTTCTGGAGTCTTGGATGACATGCTTGAAAAGATCTTTGGGAAAGTCGTGCCCACTTTTATGACTTGACTGCAAACTGAGCAACCCCCCCAAATGCTGACCTTGGGTTTGACTGCAGGGTAAGTGCTGGAGGAGATTGCTAATTGGGGAAGTCCCGTGGATGCCAAGGGCAGCTCCTCGTCTTACCACCACCAGCTCTGCATCTTTTGGGGTTAAATTCCTCCCTGTTTCACAAGAGGGAATGGAGCATTCGGTCCTTCTAATGCTTGCTACTGTCTGCAAGGGATAAAACAGCCTTTGAAAAAGTTTGGAAGAACTTCTGCAAATAAACCTCGCTATGACCAATGCACTTAAAATAGCTTCAATCCTGCAAGCATTAGACAGTCTCAGGCCCTGACTCTCCCTCTGAAATGCAACTGGACTATCACAAAGAAGATGTCCTATTAAAAAAAAAAAAAAAAAAGAACATAAAAGCACTGAAATCATGTAGAAACAAAGACAAAGAGGCTTCTGCCCAATGCGGTGAGAGAGAAAACGATTAAATCGCATGAAAAACCTGTTGCTACCGCTTCTGCATCTGGCCAACAAAGAGGGCTAGAGAGGCCCCACTCAGTAAATACCTACTCTTGTTGGATCAAAGGGGTAAGAATGGAAGCGAGTCCTCAGGCTTTATGGACCTGATCCAGTTGGTTTTTCTACTAATTTCTGTGGGCTTTGGCTGGTGTCCAGGCAGCAAAAACAACCAGGAGCAGGGCTAGCCTTGCCTGGCAAGTGGAAGCCCTGCCCGCACCACTGATTTTTACTCTCTCTGCCCTAAAGCTGGGCTTTCTGCTCAACTCTGGATGGCTCCATAGGCAGCAAAAGGCTTGTTGGAACCCAGGAGGGTTTTAGCCAGAGCCAGGAGGGCACACAGCTGCACAAGGATGCCCAACATGGTTGCTCCCAACAGCTTCCATCAGTCCCCATCCACAATCAGCTGCCCTGATGCCTGGTGGCACGGTGGCTGTGTTCCCCTCCGAGCACTGGCACCAGTCACAAAGTTCTGCATTGGCCAAGCAGCTCTGCCTGGCTCTGCTCCCTGGAGGAAGGACTGAAAACGGAGCCTTCTCTGGGCTTGGAGGGAGGGGAGCCCTCAGCCCGAGAAGGGCTCAGGGGCCAGGGAGAGGAAGGCAGTTTGCCCACCTTGCTGTGCTCTCACAAGGGCTGCCAGAAACGCAGGAGCTCTCGGAATAAAGTTTCTGGGGCAGTTCTTCCTGTTGCCTTGCTTCCAGTAATGACTTTGTGCTTGTTTACATTAGCGAGTTGTACTACCAGTATTTTATACAACCGTAGCTAAATCAGTACAACACCTGTATTGTACCCAGCGTTGCCTTGGTGTGAAGGTGAGTATAGTATTTCTGAGTCCTGAAAAAGCAAGCCAGCAACATGCCAAATGGATACTTAGAGGAAATGGGAATGCTGTTGTATTTTCTGACACTTCAAACTCGATAATGACCACAGACTTACTGTGAAATTGTAATTGGTTTCCTAAAAATAAGACACTGCTAGATTGTAGACAATTATACTTAGCTTACAGCACCCAAATAGGAATTAAAACCTTGGTTCTTTCTGTAATCTTGTTTTTTTTCTCAATTTATTTATTAAAGGGGAGAGGATAACATGAATTATTAATTACAGAAAATAAGGTATTTCTGCAAGGAGCCTAATTCATACAAGTACAAGATTCTGCCTAACATTTCCAGTGTACAAAGACAACAAAACTCCACAAGTTAGCAAATCCATAGAGTAACTTCATGGAGATTGCACTTGCACTTTGGGGAAGAAATTGCTCCACTTTTGGTAGAGCCTGTGCAGGCTGTGACTGCAGGATGACACCGTATTTAAAAAGACAGAGCTCCCCAATCCTGTCTGCAATGGTGGACAAATAGACAAAGCTCTCAGCTTTACTGAATGGTGACAGATTTAACCCCAGGACCTTTAACTCTTTCACTGGAGCTGGGCACCTCCATATTCTGGGCTTGAGTTTTCCAATTTGAACCTTACAGCTGACAGTATTACCAAATACTACTACTCTGAGAACAACTTCGTGACAATGCAATCATTAATGCTCAAACCCACCCAAGTATCCTGGTATTCACTGCCAATAAACAGTTGAGGTTCATGGGAGAAAAGTGCTGTTGGTGATGCAGACCCCAGCTCCCACGACAAAGACCCTAAATAAAACATATCAGAGATCCAAATTAAATCAGATTAAATCCAAATTAAACCTGATGTTTTAAGGTGCTAATTGTAGAAAATTGTGGGGGGAAATGGATTAATAAAAAGAAAAAGTTGCTATTTGGCAGGTATTACAATTTAGGCAAGGCAACCTAGAGGAAGGAAAGGGAAAGGAGTTTCCCTGCTGTACTTGTTGGAGGCTGAAGCACAGTCTGGAGACTGCAACTGGCACCACGCAGGGCGTTCGCAGGGGAGCTCTGAAGAGCCCCCGGAGCTCCGCTACCCCTCCACTCTCCCTTACCCACCAGCACTCATATTCATCCCTCAAAAACCTCAACATCCACCTCGACCCGGAGCCCCAATCCACGGCCCCCTGCCTCCCCTCCCGGCGCTGCTGCAGCCCCGAGGCTCTGGGATAACCCGGAGCCGCGACATCCCGGGCCGCTTCCAGCGGGGCCGGAGCCGCACCGGGGCTCCGGCAGCCGCGGCTTCCCAGCGGGTTTCCGCGGAGTCCGCCGGGTCCGACCCGGGTGGGAGCCCCGGCGGGAACCCCGCGCCCCGCTCCTCGCAGGGCGCTCACTTTTGATGCGATTACAGCTAATTAAAATTTAAAATTCAAATCAACTATCGAAAAGGTCATCTTGAGAAATCCGTCGGCATTTGGTATTTATCAGCTGGCGCGCAACTACAGATAAACCCGGGGGGTGGGAAAGCGCCGCGCCCCTCGCCCCATCCCCGCGCAGCTCCC
>VZTG01007888.1:1358726-1370978 GCA_013397845.1 Melanocharis versteri
CCCCCCCCAACCCTTTTAAAACGAAACAGGAAAAAAAAAAGGCAGCATCTGAATTTTAATTTTTTTTCCTCCCTTTCCTTTATTTTGTTTTGGTGATATTCACTTCAGGTATATGATCTTTAAAAGATGCAGCGGTATACACTCCAGAGGCCTTTTAATGCAATCCTTCCACCTCTCCATCTCCCCCCTTCCCCTGCCACTCTCTCTTCCTAGCACAGTCCTTTTTGTGTTCTCTTGTGCACCCATGTTACATTATTAATGTGAAATGATCTTAAGTAATTCTGCAATGATTTAGCATCAGTTTTCACACTGGAAGTACATGCTTTGTGGTCAGGGTTTTGTTGGTTTGGTTTTTCTTTTTTTTTTTTTTTTTGGAAAAAAGATTATCAGCAAATTCTGGAGAAAAATTTGGCTTCCTTTAAGCTCCCCAAATGCCCTCTGTGTGTTGCAGAGAAACATCTGAAGAGATGAGCTATGATTTAAATACATTTTGGTGTAGAGAAACCTGTCCACACGTTGCAGGGTGGGCAGATGTACTTCTGTTTTATGGAGCTAGATGAGACATTGAATTGGCCCAAATTTTAAAGGGGTTGGGAATTCCTGGCTGCGTCTTTGGTACTGGTCATTTTTTATTCTCTTTATTCCATTAATACTGTTCTGCAGTTGGTTCTAAAATCTAAATGAGAAGTTTTTGCCTTGGGACTTGACTTAAATTTTCCCTTCCCACCCATCCTCCCCACTAGGCTGACCTGCTGAAAAGCTGCTTTTGAGCATAAAGTGTGGATGGAAAAACACTTTCTGTCTGCAGTGCATTCACTCCCGAAACGTTGAAGGATGCACGCTAGGACATACAAAAAAATTGTATAATATGTGAATATTTTCATTCCCATATCAACATCCACAGGCTGATCCCATCCCCCTTGGAGGGGACAGCAGCTGTAAAGTGGCCAAATACCCCTCCTGATACCAGATTTCTGGGGTTTTGTAGTTCAAGGTAACTCGTACTTTGTGCATTAGGAGATGCCCTGCTGTCTTGCCCGAAATGTTTGCTGCCATGCTAAAACCAGCAGCATGAAATTATATTTTATTTTATTTTTATGGAGTTGGTGAATCCCTCTGAGCCAAATCATGTGCAATTGCTGGTGTTCCCAAGGGGCAGCATGAAGATGAACTGCTGGAGGGAAAGCATGGCCTAACTCTTTCCCCAAGTCCCACCTTTTTCAGGGGAAGTTTTTGGGGGTAATTTTTTTTTGTTTGTTTTTTAGTTTGTTCGTAAACTGAGGCTGCCTGTAACTATAGCCAGTTTTACTCCAGATGATTCAGTTTCTTGCCTAATAGATCATCATTTGGTCTGTGCATGTCGGTGGATATCACTTTGTTCCCTTCCAATCGAATTACCCATTCAAGGTACATGTACATGGGACTGAAATATTATAATAATAATATCTGAGGGGTTTGAATGTCCTGCTGCATTAGGATTGCTTCACCAGCTTTCTCGACACTCCTGGAGTTGTTTGGTGAAACTTAAGCGTGTGTTTTAAAATGAATTTGAAGCACTGAGTTAGATTATTTTTAAAAGTTGTGCTTAAAATACTGTATTGCATCTTATGAAGAAGAAACTTCCCAATGCCCTTCCCCTTCTGGTCCAAAAACTGAGCACTACCTACATAAATAATATGGGATTGACTTTTTTTTTTAGTAAGTACTTCCTCTTTAAAGAAAATCAGGATATACTTGTTACAGCCTCTTATTATTCATCTCTTAAACTATGAATGTACATGTAATGTGAAATTTTGCTTTTATTTATAGTTTTGGGGTTTGTTTTCAGTTTAATTTCTCGACTGTAAAATATTTTTGCTGAACCTGTTACATATGAAAGTTGTGGGAGAGTACTGTATCTTGAACATAAGTGGCTTTGGTACTGTGGTCTTATTCTACTTAATCAGTTTTTTCTTTTTTTCTTTTTTTTATTTTTGCTGTGATTGGAAATAGCACTGAACAAAATCTAGTAAAATTAAGTTATTTTTCTTTCTACTAAAATTAAGTTATTTTTTTCTCCTGAAGATACTTGATATAGTATTTATTAGATTTTTTTTGGTTTTGTTTTTGAAGTGGAATTATTACTGTTAATCTATTTCAAAACTAGTTAATTTACACTTTAAATTTTATAACAATGGGTTTTGCATGTTGAGCAACATGTAAAGAGTTTAATGTAGAGTCAGCATTACTGAAGCTGGTAATCTTAATTTTGCATTCTTGTGACACTTTTGTTTGCATTTCAGTCTTCAATTACTGTTTGTTTTTATTTTTTTTAGAAGATCATAAAATAGGATGTGCCATAAGAACATCTTTAGCATATGGAGCAGGGAAAAGTTGAAACAAGTTTTTGTCTGATCTTAGTATAGAAATAATTCATTAAAATGATGCTATGAGCATGCTCTGTGCTGCAGTGAATATGGGGCAAAAGTTGCTTTTATTTTTTTTTTAAATAAGGAAAAAAAAAAGACTTTCTCATCCTTGACTACATCATGAACACACTGTTCTCATAGTCTGGTATTTGTGTTCCCACTCCTCATAGCTTGAATTTCTAAAGTAAAGAAATGTTTGCACTTATTTTTGTTCTTAAGGTGACTTTTTTTGGCTATTTCTCTGTGTGTCTCTTATTTTTAAGTTGCAATAGCTCGGAGCATGTTTTCAAAATGGTTCATGGCTCTACGGAGAAGTACTAAAACATGGCACACTTAATGCTTGTCTCTTCATAAACTATTTCTCTGTGGGGCAGTTGCTGTCTCCATAGGGAACAGTCCTGCTCTGCATTTTAAACACTGGATTTGTCTTCTACTACAAACAAATACTGTGAAGTTAATGTAAAAAAAAAAATCATTGATATTTTTAATTGTTTTTAATCTTGGTGCAGTTCAGATTAAATATGTATATTTAAAGACACTAATTTTTGTGGGAGAGTTTTATAGTATACAGTATGTAGAAAAGCTATTGGAATGGAATATATTTTATAAAAATGTTCTATCACTGTTTTATAGTGAACTATTTTTCCTTCAGTGTTAGTGTAATACTGTTAGTCTAGATACGACAATCGCAGGAAGAGTGATTCAGGCTACTGTTAGCGCTTAGTTTTGCGTGGAGTTCTGTTTGCAACTGTATCGGTATGTGCTGTACAATGTGACAATCGTGACTAGGATTGTTGTCTTTATAAATTTACATGAAATAAAACGTGCTAGAATTGTAAGCTTGAGCCTCCTCCCCCCTTTAGCAGAAGGGGTGTGGTGTTTGGGATTTTTTATTATGTATTAATAATGATTACTTTAATTGCAAGTATTTTATAATTTGCCACTTAAAAAAAAGTATTATTATGCACTCTAATAATTTCTTTCTTTTTCAGGGCCGTCTGGAATTTTAGGCGTGTGAGGAGCTGCCGTGTCTCAGTCAGAGCCTGACTGAGCATTTCCTTAGTGACTGGGCTGGACCTAGCCCAGCACCACTTCTGCATTTTCCCCAGGGTTATTGGGGCCGTTTGAAGGGGCTCAGCCTCCCCGGGTGCCCCGGGGCAGCTGCGGGCCAGCCCTGCCCCGGGCCATGCGGGTGGCCAGGTGACACAGCTGTGAGCCAGGGGTGACACAGCTGTGAGCCAGGGGTGACACAGCTGTGAGCGCAGGGCTGGCGTGGGGTGCGAGGACAGCCCCGCACCCTCGGGCTGGTCCAGCACAGAGCTGGCTGACTGGCATGAGGGTGTTCTCTTAAGGGCTGAATCTCCCAGCCTTGGGGAGCTGAGCTCTGACCCACTCCTGCTAACGCCTGCCTCAGTCCTTGGGCTGATTTTAACAGGATCTGGGGCTGGGAGGAAGAAGGTGTGAGCTGTCTGTGCTGGCTGCTGCTCAGGGGAGGGCAGTAAGCTGGTGGGGAGGTTTGCGCCTGTACCATGAGCACTGCGGCTTGTGTTTCTTAATTATTTGGAAGCAAAGGGTCCTGGCAGAATGGGACTGCCTCGAGATGGTGCTGGTTTAAGGATGGGCAGGTTACAGTTAATGCTGGTGTGGAGGCACAGCTATCGCTCCGCTCCTGCTCCCCTCTTCACGATCATCTCAAAATAGGTGGGTATTTCTTGCCTTCAAGCATGTGTCCTTCCTTAGAGATCCTGTGCTTCCATCCCCGTCTGTGGGGAGGGCTGAAAGCTGCTGAAGATACGTGGTGATCTGCTGCAATGTGGTGAAGTGTTAGAAACTATAAATATATATATTTTTTAGGGTTTTTTAAATTTCTGCCACTGAGAGATGGGTGTCCCTGCAGCTGCTTATTTGTGGCACTCTGTTTTCCACTCTTTTTTGCTGTTGTGGATGTATGCAAGAACATTGAAAGGTGTTTTATCTCACCCCTGCCCCCCAAAAAATTAAATAAATTTTCCCAAATCTGAGTGCAGTGCTGGGGAAGGAGGAGGCAAAAGGCTTTTCTTTGAGCGAGAGGGTGCTCAAAAAGAAGCAAGCTTGAAGCTAAACCTGGGAGGTGGATGGCTTGCAAACAGGCTATAAATAACCGTGAGTAGATTGAGGAGAGCAGCCCACATCTCCTCTGGCATGGGCATGCTGTGCCCATTTTCTTTGTTGATAGCAATTGCTAATGTGAATTCTGGCACTCCAAATCCCGATGCCTGTTGTTCTGATAACATAATTAAATCTTAGGAATGTGAAATATAAAAAGCTTTGAGAAGAAACCAGGCCACTAAGCGGATACTGGGAAGGGGGGTGTGCAGGCTGTGTATGTACCAAATAAGCAGTGGGGTTGCTCTAGGCAAGGTTCCCTGCCTGCCAGCTCGTGGCCACGTGTGGAGTGATCCTGCGACCTCCAGGAAACAGGCTGACCCCCAGGAGCATCTGCTGTCCTAATCCCATGCTGCAAGGGCTGTCATCTTCCAGGATTACAGCACGTCATGGGCTCCTTAGGTTGGCAGGGGTCAGCCGTGCCCATGCCAGCAGCCTGGGTTCCTGCCGCCCTTGCAACAAAGCCTGGTTCTCCTTGGGATGAGTGTTGGGAAATGGTTTTGTTTATTTTTAGCTTTTGTTTTGAAGTCTAAGTGCCTTCTGGAAGTGGTCTGGCCTCGGTAGGCACAGAGGTGGCTGTGGCTATCCGGGTGCATCTGGCCGTGTGTCTCCAAATGCTGCTGTGCAGCTGAAGACCAGGGAGGAATGGCTTTTTCCTGGCTTAGGTGATGGGGTCTGGGTTTGGGCTGAGTGCCTCCCAAGCACGAGGAGAGTTCATGCTGACCCGTAAGAGTGTCCCCGGTGCTGTTGGATTCTACGCTGTGGGGAAGCACTGTGTGGATGGATGTTATTTATTGCTTAAATTGATTAAATTCTTGCATGGATTTATTGAGGGAAGAAGTAATAAGAAGTAGTTGGGGTAGAGGGATTTTTGTATTGCCCAGCTGGTTGGTAGTACTGTCACCTTCCAGTCTCTACTGTGCTCGAGGTCAGATCATGCCACCCCGAGCTTCGCTTGCCCACGAGTGCCTTTCTGCACCATTGTGCTGAGCAAGGTGAACAGCAGAACATGAAACAGCAGCTGTTTTCTGAGGGAATCAATGGCAGGTGTGACCCAGCAAAAACAGCCTATGTAGGGCAAAGCTGGGCTCAAGTGAAATGGAGTCAAGCCTACGGTGCAGTTGGTGTGTGAAAACGCCTTGTCCTGGGAGGAGGAGGAGGAGGAATCATGAGCGGAGCTGCGACCGACTGCCTGGGGAGCACTTTATCTCAAATGACTTGGTGTTTTGTGCTGGGGAGACCCAGCTGGAAGTGCTGCAGGTTGAGCAGCTTTGTGCAGCGATGTCTCCCGACAATCAGACCAAGGGCTCCCTGGTTCTTAGCTTTCAGAGATGGGATCACGCTGCAGAGGGATGCCAAGCGCTTTCCAAGCAGGCACCCTCTGTGTATGTGCTGTAGCCCTTCGCTCTTCCTGACATGCTCTTTTCATCCCAATTAAAAAAAATAAATAAAAAAATTGCTATTTAATCGGAGGAGAGTGAGCAAACACATTGGTTATTGTTACCTGTTTCCTGTTTGTTGTTCTCTCTCGTACAGCTGCTCACTTCTGTACACAGCTGGCTCCCCTGCCCTTTCAAAATGATCTGTTGCAGAAAACTGAAGTATTTGCCAACCTGGCTCTAAAAAACCCCTCAAACAACAAAAACCCAACCACCTCTCCTAAACCCTTCTTAATATTCTTGGGCCTCCAACTCATCAGCCTCCTCTGTGCCCTACCCCAGCTGGAGGAGCTTGGTACAGGCAGGGATAAAGGCTGATAAAGCAACCTGGGCTAGGCACTGCTGCCAGCGTTTTCCAGTGGCAAAGGGTGGGTTCTGGCATCCCAGTGGGTTTTGAAGGCTTTTCCCAAGGGGCTTTTAAACATATATGTTGTAGATGTCAGGATAGAATTGCTAGGAAATTGATGTTCTCAGTCCTAATAACAGAGGAATTTGGGAAAACAGAAGTTCAAATGCCGACCTTATCCACAGGTTACTTATCCCTCGGGATAACTCAGCCCACACACTAGGTACTCTCTGTTCCCCAACCTTCTTTATCTCTTTCTCTTTTCTGTGCTATCCAGGTGGTGTTACGAACCATCTGCTGCAGTGATTCAGCAGAATCCATTTAGCGCTTTCCCAGAGAGGCCGGCATCTGCCAGGCAAGGGGGAGACCGTGGGGAAGCCCGGCACATCTGCCACCGTGTCTGCGAGCGAGGGCCGGGGTCAGCCCCCAGCCTCCCCGCGGGGCGCAGCTTCTGGGCCACAGCTTCGCCCTCCTCCTCGGGGCTCGTCTGCCTGGGTCCCGGTGGTTAATTATCAAATGGCTGATTTGGCTTCGGGAGGGAAGAACTTCCCCTGCACTTTGTGATGTTCTGCGCTGTCTGGCCGGCGCTTGGCAGGCGCTGGGCTTCCTGGCTGGCACAAGATGGGAACGAGACGGTGCCATTTTCGTTCCCAAGGTCATGCTGAGAGTGCTAGGACTGAAAAGCACCAGAGTATAAAGCTCTCCGAGGTGGGGGCAATAAGGGGATGAATTCCCCTGTGGGGCCATAAGGCAGCTCCAGTCCAGCAGGATTTTGCCGAGCAAATGCTGTGCGGGGCAGGAGGGGGGCAGAAAGGGTGATGCCAGTTCTGCCTTGGGTATCACAAATTCCTTGGGGTAAGAATTTGCCTTGGGGCAAAGGTCTGTGAGTGTGAGAATCAGTCGAATTTTACTCTGGGATGGGGGGAAGATGATCTTCCAGATAACATGAAGAATTTCATTAGCAGTGCTGACTTCCCAACCTATTGGTAAGAGTCAAGTAATGCTTGGCAGTGACTGCCAGCAAATACTGAGTCAGTATAAAAAGTAACTACCTGGCAACGTGTTTTCAATGCCTGTATGCATTTGAGCCTCTGGCAGGAAACATAATAGATCTTGTGTTCAAAAATCCATCACATCTGTGCAATAGGTTGTGGCAACGAGCACTGAAAGAGGACCAGGAACATTAAATTTCTCATGTACCGGAAGATGTCTTTAGCTCATGAAGGGCCGGTGACATTTGGAGGAGCAGAAGCTGCTCTCTTTCTCACTCTGTAAATTAAATGAAAATACCTTAGTTTTAGTAGACTAGGAGTAGTCACACTGACTGAGATTTCAACCCTTCTGATGTCTAATCAGCTGTCAGAAGAAGCTGCTCTGCTTTTAATCATTTCCTCAGAGAGGTTTTTATACATCTAACAGTTTTGTTTCTGAAAATGTTTCGTAAGCAAACCCTTTCACCATGTTGCTGTCAAAGGATATGCACAAAATCCTCAGCACAGGAGGGGAAAAGACCTTGTCTGGGATCTGGTCTGCCCTGCTCCTGGAGAGGGGCAACTTGCTGTTAGTTTTACCTGAGGAATATGTGTCTAACCTGCTTGTAGGAACCTCCTTGGGCAGTCTGTCGTGATGCTCACCTCTCCCTTAGCTTAGAAAGCCTTTTTACTCACCCTAGTATCTAGTGCAGGTCAGATGCTCTGATGTTTTACCTTTCTAGGTGGATAAAGAGAGAGGCTTTACTGGCAGTGTGATGCTTGAGATGTAAAAATGGTCTGTGTGGGGGACTGACCCAGTTTATAAACTAGACCTGGATGCAGTCTTGAGCACAGCAGCCGAACAGCAGAACCAGCTTATTCTGAAGCCCCCTGGGAGTTTTATTTCACAACCAGGAAGATCTAGGAGGCCCCAGGGCATAAGCTGCTGTCTGTAGGTGGCCAGCATGAGAAACAGGCTGTTGGGTTAGTGCCTGCACAAGTGCCTTCAGGAAAACATGCAAGGTTAAGGCTGCATTCGTTCTTCAGGACACTCTCAGGGACTGACCCCTGCTCAGCCAGCAGTAGGCTGTGTTCTTCTGGGCCTGGTCTTAGGCTTTTGCTTAAGGTAGAATTTTGATCTCTTTTTAATGAACACAATTTAAATTTTAAGAGGTGTAGGGGAGAAACCCCAAGTGAGATTGCCTTCCCTTTCTTGTAGCCTTCAAACTGATCATCTGTTTCTGACTTCAGAAATAACCTCATTAGCCTCTTACTAATGAAAGTAATTTCTCTTGCATTAATTCAAAAGGAGGGTATTCAGATAGAGTGTTCTAGGAAAAGGGGGACAGGGACCAGGTTACACCAGGGGTTATTAACCTTGTGAGACCTATTGGGCTGGGGCTGGACCAGTGTGGGGCCGTGTAGCCTGTGGTGGTGTTGGCAAGTGAATGAGGTAGTGAACGTGAGGGTCCTTCCTGCCTTTGGCCTGGTAAGGTCTGAACACTTCATCTGGCAAGAGTGTGGTGGAGAAACACCGCTGGAGGGAAAAGGATCTGGGCTGCTGGGGTAGTGCAGAGAAACACCTGGTCTGTGAGACCTGGTGCTGCAGGTGCCCGTATCCCTGCTCTGTGTCGGGCTGATGGAAGGGGGAAGCAGGATTAATCAGTCCTGCTCAGTCATCCCCTGGTCTGGGCAGCACTTTGTCTCCTGGTGCTTCTCCTACACCTGGAAGAAAAACTTTCAGCTCTGTGCCTCTTGGGGAGTGTGAGAATTTTGCTTAAGCTCAAGTATACCCAGGGATGGAGTTTTGCTCTAGGTGTGGAGCAGGTCTAAAGGAGCTCTGTCGAGCCACTCAGCTGAATCCAATCCTAGTTTCAGTGCCATGAAAGTGGAGCACTGAATTCCATTCAGCTCCATGTATCCAGGGGTGGTACAGACTTGATATTGTCTTGTCTGGACCATGTGAAGCTGAGGAAGGAAGGGAGATGGAGTCAGTGATGCCATTCAGTGTAATAAGCCTGGGATAGCAGCACTTGCCCAGGAGGGATCCCTTCCTGCAAGGGCAAGGCTTGTCCAAAGAGATACAGAAGAGAGCCAGGCTCTGCACCTACTGGATGAGGACAGTTTTGGAGAGGTCACAGTCTGAGGCTGCAGACTTGAACACAAAAGGCGTGATCATTTTCGGAGCAAAGAATAGGGCTCTGACCCTAAAATTATGGTGATAGTGCTGCTGCTTCTTGTTGCTGGTGTAACAGGACTGAGGTGCTCTGGCTCCCAGCAGCCCCAAATTCCAGCAGGGCAGAGAAGCTGCAACACTTCCAAAGGCTGCATTTAACTCCTCGCCATCAGGAGAATCAGAAACGCTTCTTTCCCCTAAAATTAGGCTAAAAAGTCACCCGTGACTTTTCCAACAAAAAAGCCACCTGTTTTATTGGGCTCAGGTTTTTTAAGCCTTGCTGCTTGTAAAACCAGAATTTAAAAGATCACACAACGCCTTGTTCTACAGTATTTTCAAACATCAAAAGATGTCAAAACTTACTGAGCAGTGCTCTGAAGTTCAGTATGAGCACAGTGACTTCCTCGTGGTGTTCACTTTGCCTCCAGTAGCATTCTGGCAAGTTCTTGGAATGCTTTGTGTTCACCTTCAAGTCAGAAGTTCTAGCTTTTTGTTTCATTTGTTTCCAACTCAACAAAAAATGTCAACTGCTTTCGGAATATGGAAACTTAGGAGATTTATCTTGGAAATGGTTTTTCAAAACATGCCTTTTTGTGTGTGTTTTTCTCTGTTTACTGGGTCTTCAGGGTATGCGATGTGGCTGTGCACAGCTGATGGAGCACAGGGGAGTGCGGGGAGGTATCAGGAATGTAACTACAAAACCCAAATTTGTCCCCTAGGATGATCTCATGCACAGTCATGATATCTGGATCTCTTAATTCTCCTCTCAAGTTGACTTATCTAAAAGCCTTGTTGGTAAAATGTCAGTGCCGGGAGTTTCCCTGGGAGAGCCTGTCTCCACATCATGACCTGGCACAAACTCCCTTAGCTTTTACAACTGTGTGGTGTTAAAGGGTTCTGTGGAAGGAAAATAGATGTAGTGAGAGCTCTTATTGCATCGCTGGCTCCTGGCACTGCAGCAAAAGCTGACTGATTCAGTCAGTTTTTAAAAATGGGTTGAAGCCTGATTTTTTTTTTTTTTTAGTTTTTTTTTTTTCTTTTAAATCTGCTAAGGAAAGTATTAGATTGGCAGCCTCCCAGTGAAAAAGTCTCCAGGTTTGCCATCCCCGCAGATTCTCACGTGTGGAGGTATCGAATTGCAGAAAATAGAAAGTGCCTGGGTTGCTGGCTGTATCCTGCGAGGCTCAGCCCCGGGGGGGGCAAACTCCAGCTCAGTGGTGCAGAATTTTGCCCACGAGAGGCTGTTGAACGGGCTCTGGTGTTGCACAACGTCCGAGCGGGCACCACGGCGTCAGTACCTGCGAGCCTCTCCCTCTTCCTTGTGTACTTTGAAACCCCGAGGGAGGGAGAGCGCGGAATGAGTAAGTCATTGGGAACAGATGTTGCACAGTAGCAGCGAAACAAATATTTTGTGTTTATGCTACTTGCATTCAAGGGTAATGTTAACACCGGTGTGTCTGTGTTAACTTGCCCTTTTCTCAGCAGAATCTCAGCAGACCGTCGGGATTGGTTACTAATAAAAGTCTGCTTGGAGCAGGGTGAGTGCTGGGCTCCTGAATACGTGGGTTTGGTTCCTAATTCTGCAAAACGTGTTGCTTATTCCCTTGCTATGTGTCATTTCTTCCCCTGCCTCACCTGTTTGCTCTCCCCCTGCTGCCAGTGACAGTTGCTTTGCATAAGGAGGAAAGGCACTACCCAGAAGGACTCCAATTTTTTTCCCCAGCTTTTATTTATTTTTTTTCCCAATGGAGTTTCTGAGTAAGAAGCAGATACCCTGATGGGTTTTGTTTTCCTTCCTTTTTTTTTTTTTTTTTCCCCGGAGAGACCTGCCTATTCCTCTCGAGGCTTTTTCATGTAGATATGGTGGGCTTGGGGTGCACAGCTGCCCCACCATCCCCTTGTTCTCAGCTCGGGAGGCTGGGAAGTGCCTGGCTCCCTAGCCCTGGAGGATATTATCCCCGTGGCAGCATCTGGCTCTTGGCAGGCTCTGTGGGCAGCCACACTGGCAGGGTTTGGAGTTCCCTTTTAGCTTTGTCGTGTGGTAATCTGTCAGTTGGCTCTTCAGGCTCCCTTGTTCTCTTGTGTGCCTTTTCTTTTTGACAAACCTCTTAATTCAGAGTTGGTCGATGAGGGTTCTGAGAAGGCTCCCTGGAATCGCTATCCACAAGGCATTTCTTTTGCTTTGCTCCAAAGAGGGTCTTTTGGCAAATCTTTGTTTTATTATAACAGTAGGGACAGGGGAAAAAAACCTGATCAGGTTCCTGGTAGCTCGTGGAATCTGTGTCAGCGGACAGGATAGTTTGCTCAGCTGATTGATTATTTACAGTAACCCTAAAAGCATTGACTCCCTCCCCAGGAAGGAAGCACTGAGGGTTTAAAACAGCAAGAAAACCCTTTAAACGAACTAAGAGTAAAAGACAAAATGCCAGTTCTGCTGCTCCTCTTGCAAATGAGTGGTTTTGGGGACAGAGCTCAGCTGGAGTAAATCCCACCTGTCCCTTGGATTGTGTCACTGTGCGCTGTTTAAAAACCGTCCCCCAAGGATATTACCATTATTTTCTCCATGTATGAATAAGCCACTTACAAGGCATAGCTGCTATATTACAATTTCCTAAGAGGTGCTGGCATCTGGAGAGATTACATTCCACTGGCCCCTGGGATGGAAAGAATGAGTTCAAGAACAAAGAATGAAACTCTCACTTCGGCACTCAGAAACCCAATATTCACTGAAGGGTAGGGGCGAGCCAGTAACCGGACCTCGACATCG
>VZTG01007888.1:1371121-1386929 GCA_013397845.1 Melanocharis versteri
GGAGGAGGAGAGAAAAAAATCCTCTCTGTGGTGAACTCTGCGACACCGCAATGTGTAGGATTAACAGCTCTGCGCTCCGGTGTCTATTTGCAGGACTGGCACGGTTCACGCCGTGGTCTTGGCAGCCGCGGCGCAGCCCCGGCACCTTGCTCTGCAGAGACACCTTTCTGGGTGGGAGGAGGATGCTGAGCGCCTGGCTGCCTGCCAGCCCGCGTCGAACCGCCACGCAAATTGCAGTGGAGCTGCAAGAAAACGGAGATCGCCCACTCCGAGCAGTCTGTGCCATCGGCTGTCTGGCAGGATTGATGGTTGTCACTACCGAACGCTGCTGAGCTGGAGCCAAAATCAAATGAGTGGATGTCCTCGTGAGCCTGCTTGGGGGAGAGGAAAAGGAAAAAAAAAAAAAGCAACTTAAACTAAGAACTTCTTTTCAGTTTAGAAACTGAGCTAAAGAGGCTTGTTCCATTTTATAATAGCTTAGCTGAGAAAAAGGGCTGGGAAACATTCCTGCTGCATGCGGAATTGGAAGGCCACAGGTTTTCAGCTGTCTTCCTTTGGTACTTATTCATAGCAGAGGAGACTCTATCAGGAAGGCAAGAGCATCTGATCTCATGTTAAGCTGTCCATAGGGCACAGAGGAATGTTTAACCATGGCCAGCCCTGATCTTGACAGCTATGGTGTAACGTTGATTGTGGCAACAGGGGATGGGCTGATGTCCTTTAATGGTTTTCCCTCTTACCACATGGACAACCAGGCTTGGGCACGCTGCAGGTCATGATCGGATGCAGGATAATAGTGAAGCAATTGGTTATAACCTCCTTGGCAAATTATAGAATGGTTTGTGTTGGAAGGTAACTTTAAAGCTCATTCAGTCCAAACCTCCAGCAATGAGCAGGGACATCTTCATAGAATGATAGAATGGTTGGGGTTGGGAGGGACCTAAAAGACCATCTAGTTCCAACCCCACTGCCGTGGGCAGGGACACCTTCCACCAGCCCAGGCTGCTCAGAACCCTATCCAACCTGGCCTTGAACACTCTCAGGGATGGGGCAGCCTTGGCTTCTCTGGGCGGCCTGTGCCAGTGCCTCACCACCCTCACAGTAAAGAATTTCTTCCCAATATCTAATCTAAACCTGTCCTCTGCCAGTTTAAAACCACACCTCCTGTTTTTCCTATTGCTATGTGCCCTTTTATCTGATCTTCACCTAAGTAGAGTTGCTCAGAGCCCCATCCCAAATGGCCTTCAATGTTTCCCAGACAAAAAGAGGGGACTTGGTTTCCTGAATCTGACTGAGAGGTGTTACCAAAGGTATTTTACAAAATCACAGTTGAAACTCAGTGTTAGAGCCTGGTTTGGCTGTAGTGGCTGAATTGAGCCAGATTTACACCAGCAAAGCAGAGGTGAGGCCCTACCCTGGCATGGGGTCTGCTCACCTTTCAGCCTCCAAATTGTTCACAAAATGGACAAGAAGTATCTGGATCAACATATCCTGAGGGACAAGAACAACTTGGAAAATGGAATGCACTAATCTCTGCTCCTTCACATCTTGAGAGAGGGACAAAAGGAAGGAAAGCAAGCCAGAAAGGAAAGAGATGTGCTTCCTTTCCTTGTCCATGTCAGGGGGAAAAAAGCTTATTCTTCTGCTTGCTTCCCCTTTCCTTCCCTCATGTCCTTAGTGTGGTAAGATACAGAAAATAAAGTGTTTTCCTTGACCATGTCTGTCAAGTCCCTCTCCTGGGATGGAGATGCTTTGGTGCTGCTACTCACTGGGCTGAAGAGTGCTGGGTCTGGTCCTGCCTCTCCCATTTTTCCTACGGAAAATGGTGCAACACATTCTTGAATTACGTCAACAGATGTGAGGCCAAAGGTATCTTTGAGCCTGCTCGAGCTGGGGAGAGGCCTCCTGGCAAGTGGTGTGGCCTCTCCTGGAGGCATCCTTTTGTTTTCTTCTGGTGTGACTTGAAGGGACTGATTCTGGCAGGGAGGTCCTGCTGTGGGGACATCCTCGTGCCTGCGGTGGGGAGCGGGGGGGGACAGGGCATGCTTCGTTCTGTGGCATTAGCAGCACCTACACTGCTCATTCCTAGAGGGATACCGAGCTGTAGAGCTAAGATGCATCGTAAACACTGGCTTGGCACATAGCAAGACTGTGGCTACAGTGAGGTAAGGACCATGTCCCCTGCCCTGCAGCCCAGCACTTCTTTGGGGTTGTATCCCCTGAGAGACAATCCCTCCTTGTTGTCCAGAAAGTGAAGTGAACCTCTTCTTTTCTTTAGAGCTCCTGCCCTGATGGCCAGCAAACTCCACTCTTCAAATGGGCTATAAATATTTACAGGAGGAAGCATAGGAGCCTGGCCATACCAGGCCAACACTGCCATGACTTACAAACCTAAATTACTCACATAAGCTGAGTTCTTGGCTTGGAGGGTACCTAAACAGAGTGTCCAAACCCTTCCCACCTCCCTGAGCAGGCGCTTCCCCTCTCTGTTGCCTTTGGGAAGGATGCTCACCCCAAGCCACCTCCTTCCTGACTCTGGTCCCGGGTTCAGCCTGGCTTTGCAAACCCACGGACACCTTCAGCCTGAGGGATCCTTCCATCGCTTCTCTGCTTCAGAGAAAACCATGTCCAAGTGTTGTGCCCATCCCTGGGCAGGCTTGTGGAGGATTGACTGGCTGCCTGTTTGTGTCTGGTCAAAGATGTTGCTTGGTTTGGTTCCTTCTCCCTCCCTTTTCCCTGTTAGTCCAACGGTATCTTTATATTAAGCAGCACAAGAGAAGAATAAAGATTTAAGCTCATTTAACCTTGAACACAGCCATTAGTTAAGCAATTAAAATTAAAGGGTGAGTTAATGGGCAGTGTCAAACATTCGGAGAAACATCTGCTGTAATAGAAGTCTGCCTTTTAGTTGATGAATAATTGATCCTCTGTTTGTCAGCACCTAAGCCCAGGCGAGGCAGGAGCACTGGCACTGCCAGAGCATCTCCAGTGTCCCCCTCCCCTGCCACCGGCTCCAGGAGAGCAGGAGGACCCAGCCACCACCACTTGGAGGTACATTAGGAGAACCACCTGCATTGCACCCCCTCACTGAGGTTGTCCCTGCTGGGTCTCTTGCTTAGCTGGGATCAGACGTGTTACTTCAGGTCTAGAGGAATGGATGATCTATTTTAAAGTCTCTATTAATGCATGTGTGGCTGGATGCAGTGTCTGGACACCCATAGCCAGGGATGTAGATGACTCAAACCGCTTTGAATTGAATCACTGAGTTAAATTTACTTGCTTTTTGGCAAGCAGTGGATGTGAGGGAATGTCTTCACTAATGCATAGAGGGCAGTACTGTAAATATTATCCAGAGTTTGAGGGGTAAAAAGCAGAAAGCGTTTGTGTCTTGGCTGTGGTAGAGCCAGTATTGCTGGAGTCACTTCTGCAGTATTGCCATCTCCCACAGACATCCCTCCCTCCCTAGAATGGAGAACAGCAGAAGATATTTGGGTGAAATCTTGTGTCCTGTGAGATGGAGGAGAACTCTGCTATTCCCAGAAGCAGGATGCCCTTGGTGCCTGGCCCTGCACACCCACCTGGAAAGCACTTCCCAGCCAAACCAGTCTCCACGTGGGGTTGGGGTGCCTTAGCAGGGGGGGTGATGGAGCAGGGTCTGGTCCCCGTGCTGAGCTCCTCGTGGCTGGGGCTGGGAGAAGTGCCAGAGCGACCCAGAAACCAAATTGAGGACATGAAACATTTGCAGCGTGGGATGTGGGAGAGGAAACCTGGGTCACAGAGCATTCTTGACGTGTTGTTTTCCGTATTACCTCTCAATCCCTTTAAAAAAATCAAACTGAGCCTGTTGTGCAATTTTCCATAATTTGAGCATGCAAAACTGTGCAAAAAAATGGTCTAAATGAAAGCCACTGTCCCAGTCCAGCACAGAAGGGACAGTGGGTTTTTAGCAAGCCCAGGTGAGCCCCTCATGAGCACAGGCCCCTTTATAGAAGGCAGTTGGGAAAAAGCAGTGGGAAGGCAACAGAAAAAGCAGAAGGAAATTATTTTGAAGGTACCTCAGGGATAAATGTCAGAATGTGGGTTCTCCCCCACCTCAAGCTGCGTCAAGCCAAGTTTTTACCCTTCGAGGTACAAAATAATATCCATCCGGCTCTTTGTCAGAGAAACACAACACAATCACCTCCACCCTCCTAAAGAAACCAGTTGTATAAATATTTGGGTTTCATACACTTATCTTTTTTTTTCTCCAAACTATCTGTAGAACTTGAATTTATGCAAGAGTTCAGGATTTGTTTAAAATTGTGTTAATCGGTACATGCATCATAAGCATAAAGAAAGGGAAATAAACTGGGATGGGAAAATTATCTGTGTGTCTTCTTCTGGTTTTAGCTGACAACAAACAGAACCTGTAGCTGAGTTTCTTCCCCCATCTCCCCCTCTGCATGTAGAGGCTGCCTTAGCATTTGTCTGCACTTTTGCTGCTGCTTCCACTTCCTTCTCTGCTTCTTTAGAGTACAGCAGCTCTTCTTCAGTTTGATATTGAAATTTCTATTCCAGTGTAAAATTGTCCCGGCATTATCGTCAAGTGTTCGATGCCTTTCTCCACTTCTGCCTTTCATTAACGCGTCAATATTGCCTTTAATGACACGTGAATGCAAACAGACCTTGCTCTGAGGCCTGTGTACAGCAGGCAACAAACGTGGCTGTTCCAGAGCTCTTTAGACAAATTGTTTTTAAGCAAAATTTTAACTGCCAAGGTTATGAACATGCAAAACAGCCCATCCAACTGTGTGTGGGACGTGCACAGAAGAGATGTTCATGTTGAACTTAGCATGGAAGCTTTTTTAAAGCAGAGCTAACTGTGAGGATGGATGAAGTAGAGGGTTTTTTATTATCCTAGATGAATTCTGTTTGAGGAAATCAGACCAGTTATTAAGAAGACTGTACTCAAAACTGTAATTCAGCCATTTTCAAATATGAATAGCAAAAAAAACCCTCAGAAACTTAAAAAAAAATCTCAGAACTCTGACTTTTCAAATTTACTTATTCCTATGTTTGGCTATGTTGCAGAGCCAAATGTGTACTTTCTAACTTTTCCCCAAAATTGCATATTCATAGCCCTCCCTCAACCCCAACTTTGATATTGTCCCCATGGTGACACAAATGACACTAATTCCACTATAATAACCTGGTTACATTTTCTTGGCCATAAACCTACAAAAAATCATAATTTTACTTTCTTTCACCCAAATATATTTTGAAAGAAGGATCTGTGAAGAAATCTCTGCTAAGTAGTTTAGCTGAAAATTGTGTTTATTGACTTAAATGGAAGAAGATTTGAGCCTTGGGAAGGCTGCTGCTTGCCTTCCCCAAACACCACTTTTTCATGTGTTTTCTGAGCCAGGTATTTTCTGAGCTGACTTCTTTCCAGCCCTCTGTTTGCATCTACATTCAATAAAACGGGATTTTCCCCAGAGCTTTCTTGCCTCTGATGAGCATTTGCCCCCTGCACACCACGTCTTCTCAGAGAAGGGAGCAAAGCAGTGCTGATCTATCTGCAGGATGCAGGTTACAGGAACAGCTGTTTTTAAAAAGTGGAGTTTATGCATGTGAGCAGGGGATGGCTGGGGGCTGCCAACTAATCTGCTGCAAGCTTACCCTATACATCGTTACAGCAAAGGATTGGGTGGTAATGCTCAATTTTTAATTGCATTTTCATTAGGATTATCAGCTAGTTATTTCATCCCTGCTGGTAGTGGCTGGTCTGGGAGGGAGGTGCCAGGGCATCCTCTGCCTTGCCTGGTCCAGCCAAACCCTGTGTCACTCTCCCAGAAGGGACAAACTCGGTGCCTCTGCAGAGCCCAGGTACTCATGCAAAGGCAGGAAACTTTCCAGGAGCCCTGCAGATGCTTGGGAGGACAAAGGGAAGTTGGGGATAGAGGAGGAAACCTCTTGACATTGCAAAGACATCCCAGAGTCATAGAATCATCAAGGTTGGAGAAGACCTCCAAGGTCATCGGGTCCGGCCTTTGACCCAACACGAACTTGTCAACTAAACCATGGCAGTGAGTGCCACATCCAGGCATTTCAGGGACCGTGACTTCACCACCTCCCTGGGCAGCCCACTCCAATGCTTAACCACCCTTTCAGTGAAAAGCTTCTTCCTGATGTCCAACCTGAACCTCCCCTGGCGCAGCCTGACGCCAATTCCTCTCATCCTGTCACAGGTAGCCTGGGAGAAAAGGCTGACCTGCACCTGGGTCCTTTTAGAAAGTTGTGGAGAGTGATAAGGTCTCCTCTGAGCCTCTTTTTGTCCAGCTCTCTCGGCAGCTCTTCATACAACTTACAGTCACACTAGCATCCTCCTCCCCAGAGATGCTGCTGAGGCAAGTTAGAATAACTACTGCTTTGTTTCAAAATAATAGAGGATTGATTTGGCATTTTCTTCTGAAAAGCTGCTTGCAGTGTTAGCACCTACCCAGGCAAAACAGAGGAGAAAGGTACAACTTCCCAAGCCCTGGGTGCTCTCCCCCTGCCCGTGACTGACAGCTCCGCTCTGCCTGTCATCTGCAAACGAGCTGAATTCCTCACCATAACAACAGTTGGAAGAATCTGTTTTTCTAGCCTAGAAATAGGGGTTTGGCCTTGGCCTTTTTGGGTAATCTGTTTGGAATTTGGTGGTGGTGGTGATGATCAACAGTTGTTTAAAGCTGCTGGCAGCCCACTGGCCTTCACGCATCGACTCGGTGGTCTTGGGCTCTTTCCAGCTCTGTGCATTAAGCATTGCTTTCCCATGATGCAAGGAAAAGGGTGCAGTCGATGCTAAAAGGCAGAAAATTTAAATCTGATGAAAGGAAATGCTTTTCCACACAATTAGCCTTTGGGATTTGTTACCACATGGAGCTGCTTAGGCCAAACATTTCACATGTCTTTGGGGGGAGGAAAGGGTGTCTGGGGATTTATATGGAAAGCAGATTTTCCAAGGAAAAAGGTTCAAATTTGAATGAGGGGTCTGAAGTTCAGAGCAGGAGTTTTAGCTTCAGTTCGAGTGATTAAGATGCTCTCTGGACTGCAGCAAGGTCTTGAATTGCAAGCTGCAGTCCCAAGTGAGCATCACAACTATCGGTTACACTGTTAACCTGCTTTTATAATTGGTTTTCCTACCACCAGTTCACCCAGCAGCATAAACTTCCCCACCAGAGGAGTTTCAGCAGTGGTACAGTTTGCTACCTCCCTTCTTGGGGCCGTACCAGCACTATGATGCACTGGGCTTGATGATTTTGTGTGTGGGCAGCAAAGGGATTAGTGGCTTTCCTCATCACTCCAGCTGATGGGTGACTTTGTGCTGTGGGAGAGGTCAAAATGTGCCTTCCCTTCAGACAGGAGCAAAGCACAGGAAGTTTTGTGTGTGAAATAAGCTCTGCTGGATGGACTGGCGAGGCTGAAGGCTGGAGCAAGCCTTGTTCCTGGGAAAGATTTCTCCTGGCTGCAGCCTCGCAGGTGCTGGGCCCCTGAAGAGCCACCTGAGCTGGAGTTTTAGTGCAGTTATGATGGACACAGCCTCCTGTAGTCACATCGTGTTGAAATTATTGTGCTTTTTTATGGTAGGTTTTTCTTTCACTTTTGTTTTGAGAATGCCAGGACCATTTTTAACAAACAAAAAATTCCCCCTGGGTTTTCCAACTCCCTCTGAAGTAGCAACCCCTTCATTTAAAATCCATTTTTATTATTGGTTTGAATCTCACTGGACAGTCTGAATTTACATCCAGGTGTTTTGTTAGACTGGATTTGTTCTCATGTGCCACAATGAGTTTCATCCTGCAAAACAAGGAAGTTTGCAGAAAAGGGGAGTTTTAGAGGAAGTCTATCAAACCAGAAAAATAAAACCCTGGCAGAGCAAGAGACTATTGCCATTATAAACAAGTGTTTGGTACAAACACAAGCCTCTGCAGAAACTGCCTTGTTCCAGTGGGAGGGGCTGCAATTCAGAATATTCACTGAGCCTTGGGAGCTCCTGCCTGTTGGGAGACGGGTGCTGTGGTGGGGTGGGTGCACCTGCACAATGCTAGAGAAATGCATAACAACTCCAAATTTCCTCATTTCCTTCCTTGTTGTCTACGATAAAAGGACACGAGGATTTAGAAGTGTCCTTTAATTTGTCCCTTATTTGCTGTCAAAATCATAGAAGCGCAGAATGGTTTGGGTTGGAAGGGACTTAAAGATCATCCAGCTCCAACCCTGCTGCCACATCTGCCACTGATTGCTCAAATCCCCATCCAGCCTGGCCTTGAACACTTCCAGGGATGGGGCACCCCGGCTTCTCTGGGCAACCTGAGCCAGTGCCTCACCAGTCTCACAGTCAAGATTTCCTTCCTAATATCTGATCTATACCTGCCCTCTTTCAGTCTAAAGCCATTCCCCCTTGTCCAGTCACTACTTGCCCATGTGAAAAGCCACTCTCCAACTCCTCTGTATTCTCCTTCGTGTACCGGAGGGTCTCCCTGGAGCCTTCTCTTATGTCCCACATAATGTATAACAAACAGGTGATTGGAAAAAACCCCAGCAAACAACTATTTGCCTTATCTAAGTCCCTGCCTGCCTCCATGATGGTTTTAAATACATATTGAGCAGTAATAGCATGGCAAAAGCAGGGTAAGTAGGTTTTGTCACTACTTTGTCACTTGCGTTACACTTTCGTCCGTGTGAACATTTTCTTCTTATCTTTTTAAGCCTTGAAACACCGCCTAAGCCTTGGCTAAGCCTTGAAATACTTTGTGAGCCTCGAAGCCGTGCGGATTGAGAGGGGAGAGAGGCGGCGTGTCTCTCACTGCTGACCCAAGAGCATCCTCTAGCGTGTACGCAAGGTAATACTTACACCTTGCCTCCCGGAAAGCCGCACTGCCGGAGCGAAGCAGCAAAAACGCTGCACGGAGTTGGTGGTGAAAGGCGGCACGAGGGAGGGAATGCAAAGACAGGCAGTGGGTGCTTGTTCCCACTCCAGGCTGGCTTCAGGAGGAGCTGACAGCACAGAAACCCCCGTGGGCTGAGCCTGTGAGGTGGCTGGGCAGCTCTCATCTACTAATCCTGAGTTTCATAATGCTAAATGTATTGATGTGGCCAGGTATATCAGAAATGGAAGACCTGCTGTAGGCAAACACCTTAAAAATAATTTAAAATGCATATTATGTACCTATAGACTACAGTAGTGTCTGTAAGGGGCGTGTTTTGAGTACAAATGTATTTTGCTAAAAAGGGTAAGTGAAACCACCTTTGAGGCCGTGGTTTGTTTTTTTTCTTTTTCTTGAAAACCTACTTTATATTTTTGGTAACAGTAAGCAATTTTTGTGCACTGAGCAACCAAAACCACGTTTTGATTTTCACTGCACTATGAAAAATGTGCCTCCATTGAGAGCAGGAGGACTGAGATCCATCAGCTGCCATGGCCTTGATGGTGGTGTGTCCACTCCTAGGATGTAAGGGGATGCATTTCCAGTAGACAGAAGGTGGGATAAATAATAAAGGGTGCAACTAAAGATTTAAAAATAGTCATTACATGGCTATTATGTGTATTTATGCTATTATGGTATTATATGACACAGATCTAGTCCTCCTGTGCCTAATTTTTTGTTCTGTAAAATGGAAAAAACAAGTTTAATTTTACTGCCTCAGGAAGGGATAAACCAATCATCCTGAGTGTACATCTAAAAGCTGATAGGGAGCTGTATAATTATTGCAGGTGGGTGTACACGACCAATGACAGCATGTTACCTTCCAAAGTCTGAACAGGAGAAATGAGGCCATGCTTTCCTTCCCCACCTCACTGCACCTCGGAATCATGGAAGCATAGATTGGTTTGGGTTGGAAGGGACCTCAAAGATCATCCAGTTCCAAACCCCTTGCCATGGGCAGGGGCACCTTCCACCAGACCAAGTTGCTCAAAGCCTCATCCAGCCTGGCTTTGAACACTCTCAAGGATGGGGCATTCACAACCTTTCTGGACAACCTGTGCCAGGGCCTCACCACTCTCACATTAAAAAATGTCTTCCTGATATCTAATCTAAATGAACCTTTCCTTCAGTTTAAAACTGCTACTCCTTGTTGTGTCCCTACACTCCCTGTTAAAGAGTCTCTCCTCATCTTTCCTCTCCTTCTTTAAGTACTGGAACTGTCCTATTATCGGGGTGGTTGGGTTTTTTTTTTTTTTGGTTGCTGCTGTTGTTTGCTAAAAGCCTGCAGTGAAACACTGCTGAATCCTTCTGCAGGAAGGAAGGCAGCACACATGCTCTGACCCGGAGAAGCTCACATACCAGGACAAGTAGCACACTCCATCTGTGCACAAGTTTGGAAGAAGTGGAGAGGAAGGGTGAGATCAGGACAGCCACAGGTCGGAGTAATCTCACCTCAGTGGGATGAAAGGCTTTGAAAGAAGCTTTGAAGGGATAAGTACTTATCCAACATGGGAGCAAACAGAAAATGAGATAACATCCAACGGAGCTTACCCAAAGTCCACCATGCCAGCCTAACCTGTTAGCTTCCTTTGATAACAGAAATGATCTTCCAGATAAGATCTACTGCATCCACACACTACTTGCCTGGTCTCTCAGAGCAATTGATAAAGTGTCATTTAGGAAATTATGCACTCAGATGGGAAGTGGTAGAAATGTTGTGGTGAGGTAAGGAGCTGGCCAGGGCAATGTGAGTAGCAGGGAAGGCCTTGGGGGAAGCTGCTGGGACATTCCTCAAGAAGGAGACTGGAAAATCATTGCCAGTACAGGGGAGATGGTGTGTCCCAGTAGGGCTCAGATGGAAAAAGTAGGAGAAAGGGAGAAAATTCAGTTGCTGTGAGCATGAGCTCATGGAGTAACAACAGAGTTTCTGCCACGAAACAGGTACTGAAGACTTGGGAACGACTGGAAAGGAGAACACATCAGTGTCTCCACTGAGAGCAGGAGGACTGAGATCCACCAGCTGCCATGGCCTTGACAGTGGTGTGTCCACTCCCAGGATGTAAGGGGTGGGGATGGATTTCCAGCAGATAGAAGGCAGGATAAAGGCCATAGAACAGAGGTGGGTGAGACTTCACCTGGGATATTCTGCTCAATCTGGTGCTCTGTATGAGGTACTGGGCATATCTGCTAGACAAGGCAGGTGGCTCTGGGGAGAACATGCACAGTTTTTTATAGGTAAATACTGACTCTGGACTAGGTGACCATTGCAGATCCCCTCCAGCTGGAACTATCCTATTCTATTCTAACACCTTAAAGAGAACTACTGGGCATACCCCAAAATTTTGAGCTTACTTCTTTTGCTGACTTGTGATTTAATCAGATCATAAAGCTAAACACAAGATAAACAAGTTCGAGCAACATAGATCTTCAAAATCAAACCAGAAATGTTGGATTTGGCCCATCCAAGGTGCTGAATTACAGGTTGACGAGTTTTGTTGACCACCCCTTCTGCAGCTGGGGTGGTTCTGTGCATTGGGAATGTTCGTGTGGATATCTGCCCATGGACTTGCAGGGCTGATTGCTCACTTCCTGCCCTGCCTTGCTCCTGTGTCCTCTGAGTAACCTACTGCAATCCCACCTTGAGACCACACCAGCAACATTCAGTTTATGCTGGCAGCGACTTCAGAGGGATGGTATGGACAGTACAAGCATTGCAACAAACAGATAGCATGAATAGACACAGGTGGGGCCAAATGATGTGTCATTTGGTCAATAAAAACCCTCTTAATAGTACTCTAGATTGTAGAGCTGCTGCATAGCAGTGGTGAGGAGACATGTTGCTGAAATTATTCATCCAATCTTATGCAAAGCCTTGCAACCCCCTGCCCTGTTCCATCATGCCCTGCTGAAAAGAGCAGCAGCTTAGCTCCTGATTGGAACGAGCATTGGATTGGGTGGTGAGGAATGCTGTGTATTCTTCCACTCTGTTTTAAGTGGCAGTGCCACCTGCAGCACTGACTGACAGGTTCCTCCCTAGATACCGAGTGATGCTGCCCCTGGTGCCTTCTTGGTATCTCTCTGCCTTCTCTTCTGTCTTTCTAACCAGGTTTTTACTCTTTCACCCAGCTTATACTATTTGTCCCATGCCTGCTGCAGGAAGATGGGCTCTGGAGTCACTTCTGTGTTGTTTTTTGGCTCTTTGGCTTCTGTCATTTTTGTGGAAATCCATTCTACCTTCCCAACATCCAGTCCTGTACCCCAAACCCAGCCTTCTAGCCATGCCGTTTCCCTTCAAGTCCAGAAGCTGCTTTTCTCCAGCAAAAGAGCCAAGATTGATTTGTAAAGTCTATCGTTCTGATTAGTGCAGGCAATTGCTTAATCTCTTTTAAGTCTCCCCCCTAGCCTAGAAGGCTTAGCAGCTGCAAGGTCCTTTGTATTCAGCTGATGGACTTGCTGAGCACACCGATTGTGCCCTCCAGAGCCACATGGCCTTGTGCATGACTCGACTCAGGTGAATCACTAAAGCTCAGTGCCAGGAAATCACAGTAATTGCATAGAGGCCTGAAGAAAAACTCTGAACAAGCTGATCTATAACAGCTTCCAAATGCACTCAGCCCTTCCAATACGCATGTCCTAAATCCCCCCTGCCTCCGCCAGTATCAGGGAGCCTGCTGTGCCCTGGTAAAGGAAGGCAGAAGATGACCCCTGTGTATCATATCTCTTTGGTGCAATTTATATTGCAAATGATAAAAATGATTGCGAGTTTAAGGAGAGGCCGGGCAGATTCACAAAAGGCTGTTTAGAGGAGAGAAACCACACACACATCTCAGGAAGGCTCTGGCAGCCAGGCCATACCCACGGCAAGTAGGTATTTTTGCATTTTCCTCCAGGAATTCACTTTGACTTTGGCCAGGGAGGCACAGGACACAGCCATTAACAGGACAGCCATCACTTCCCAGAGCACCTGTGAGCTCCTGGGTCTCATCACACACAGGCTCTGCCTGCACATGGCTGCCCTCAGTGAGAGCAGGTCCTGGGCTTTTACAGTCTGGACCTTCCTGTCTCACATCAACAGCAAAGCAAAAGTGCTGCTTGAAATGCAGTTGGCAGTGCTAATTCTGGGTCAAGAACTTTAAGTTTCTCTTCATATAGCAAAGGATGCAGTTTAAACCTTTCCTTGAGCACGGGGTGATGTGTGTCCCTGACAGGCAAGGACACAGCATGTGAAAGCTTTCCTCGCTGAAGTCATCAGGAATTTACCCCTTCACACGGATGAGGGGCTTTTCTGGCCATCCCCCACATTCCCACTGCAAAGGAACAGAGAGATGTGGTCCCACACAGCAGTCTCCAGTCAGCAAATCCTCCCACTGGGAGCAGTGAGTTTATGAATTTTCATGATATTCATTAGTAGTAAGCAGAAGCTGCCTTGAGACAGACTTTTTGTTAATTAACTTTCTGAACACACACTTTTGTCTCTAACTGGTGAATGAATTTGGTGTTCAAAGTCTTTCTCACATGCCCAGGCTTTTGTCTTTTTCTCTACCAGGTTAATGGCTTTATAATTCTTCATGGATAGTAAAATAATTACTGAAAGGCAAGAGCAATAATTACACAGAGCTGAATAAATGGACCTGGTCACCACCTCTGCTAACTTGAAGAGTTTTTGAGGGATCTGTTCCTACTAGATGAGGGTGTTCAAAGATTTTCCTGCCCTTCTTCCTCCTCAGAAGAGGAATTTGGAGTGTATGTTCTCAGGGATGTGAAATTGTGATGTGTAAGGATGTCAGCATCTTCAGGTTTACTTCTCAGCTTTTTAATTTTACGCTGTCTAAGAAAAGCATTCAGAGCACAGATGAAACACTCAGCACGACTGCTTTGGTGACTGAAAACCAGAATCCCAATTGCTGTGCCTCTTGCACTCCAGTGGGTCCATGAAGATGGACGGTGGCACAGAGGGAACAGTTCAGATGAACTTGCTTCTCTGTCCGACCAGCTCTTGTCCCTTCTGCCACAGCCCAGAGAGAGGCCCCGGGGCTGAGCTCCTGTCCTGCACCACTCTGGATTTCCTAAACCCTGAGGGACCAGCTGCAGCCCAGTTGTACAATGATATTTTTTCATAGCCAGTAGCAGAAAAGGCAGTGGTACAAATCCAGCTGCAGCTGGCACTCCTACAAACCAAGACATTCCCTTGTTTTTAACAGGAGTCAGTTTTACACAAACCACACACCTTAGAAGAAGCAGCAGAGTGATGCTGGCTGCAGCATCCAGACCTGGTTACATTCTGTTTCTCGCCAAGTCTTTACTGAGGTCTGTATTTCACTCAAGACTTGCCAGTTTGTCAGTTCTTAATTCACCTACCTTAATGCTATTACTTACTGTGATAATTTATGAGAGTATTGCAAACAATAAAGCAGGCTGCAAAAGGCAACTATCTTATATCTGTTCAGAAGCTGTTATCAACCAGGCCAATAATTTAGGGAAAAGAGAAAATCAAGTTTCTTTCACAAGACTTTTCCCCTGTAAATTGTGTTGACCCCTATTATTTCCACTGTCATCCTTTATTGCTGACTTCTACAGTAGTATTTCATTATTTTGCCCAGAATGGCTGGCTGGCTGGCTTAGAATTACTTACATTGCCCTAGTGATTTTTTAAATGATTTACCCAAAATGCAGCATTCCACTAGCCCTCTAAAACCTTTGCAGTCCTCCAAGACTAAGTGGGAGTGGGTCAAAGATACCTTGAGCCAATTCATTCCAGTTGTGAAGATGACATTGTCTGGACCTGTTAAGGTAGTAATGTTTATCTCTAGTAATGCTGTTTAATAGCTTCCTTGGTTACTAATGGGATGGAAAGTGCATTGTCCTCATGACATTTGTGCACGACTCTTCTTGTTTCCAAATTCAGAACAAAAATATTTATCGAACACCCCAGTCCTTTTCACATCATCATCAACAATTTTACCATTTCCACCACGTGATTTAAGTGTTTTTGAAGTAAGCATCATCTTAAATGTAAACTAGAGCCAAATGCCAGCTTATTGCCCTGTTCTATTTAATGCACTTGTGACCGATTTAGGACTTGATTGTTCAAGACTGCAGCAATATGAAAATCCCACTGAAATCCTAGAGGATCTTCAGGGGTGAACTCAGCCTCCCAGATACTATTGGCTGCCAAAATTACTTAAAAGATTAAAATAAGCAATAACTGACACAGCATAGCAATTGGCCTTATCGATTTTGTTAAAGCTAAAAATGGCTACAATTCAAGTTTTAAATTAGTCTGAAAGGCAGCACGGTACTTTTATTAATCCAATGGCATTCTTAAATTTATTTTCCAACAGCAAGCATCTTTCATATAATGTTTTTAAAGGCTGGTTTCTATGCACCATCCTTTCTAAGTGTTTCTGATGTTAAAAAATTAACCAGCTGTGGCTCAGAGAGGGAAGAAAATTGCTCAACTGTGACAACACAGCATGGAAATGGCACAGAGCTACAGAAGTGCACCGTAAGAAGTGCCCAGTGGCCAGTGACATCACTGCTGCTGCTGTTGACATCTGCAGTCTGTGACCTAGCCTGTGACTAGGGCTGTGAAGGGACTGAAACACCTTCACGTGGGTTATGTTACATCAGGTAGACTTCTCTCTTCCTGGGCACTCTTGGGCTCAAGCTCCTGCTGCTGTGAGTGCTCGCCACCAGCACAAAACCTCTCCTGCTATTCACTGTACAGAGGGCTCAGTGGGCACTAGGACTGACACAGTCCCTCTGGTCCTCCAACTGCATCCCCTTTTCTGTAAGGAAATATAAAATGTTTTAAAGGATATCTATTTGGGAGGATTGGTTGGGGTTTGGGGATTTTTTTT
>VZTG01007888.1:1395713-1440574 GCA_013397845.1 Melanocharis versteri
GCCGTGTGGGCTGTCCCCGTCCCCGTCCCCGTCCCCCCGCCGAGGGCGCTCATCCCCACCTGCGCGCCCCGGGGGCCGCGGGGCCGGGGAGGCGGCGGTCGGGCCGGGGAGCGCCGCGCAGCCCGGGGAAAATGGAGACCTCCTTCCCCCGGTGCGCTTAGGAATGCAGCTGGGAGCCCGGGAGGTGGGTGGGGGGGAAGGCGAGAGCCTGGCGTGTGCCGCCGAACCTTCCTTCCTTCAGCCGGGGAGAGGAAAATGGGATGTTGTGGGAGAGGCCGCAGGAACAGGCTGCCCGCAGCCGGGCTGTAGCAGCGACAACAAGCAGGTGTGGCAGCGAGAGCGGCCGGTGAGTGCCGCACGCAGGTCACAGCTGCCGCCCCTCCGCCTGCCGGGCACCGAAACCCCCGGTGGGAATCGCAGCCTGTGTTTCCTGTCCTAAGGTAGCAGAGCGGTTTGGTGTTTGGACCAGCCGTGCAGCGGGGGAGGAAGGAAGGAAGGATTTGTGGGCTCCCAACTTACATCAGTGTGGAAGTGGGATGAGCAATAGGGAGGTTGGTCTCCTCCCTCCCAGCACTGGTGTAAGCGCTCCTGGGAATGCACTGTGAAAGGTTGGAGGAGCCACGTTATGTCACCTCACTGATGTGCTGGTTCACATCTTTGGGAATGGGGGAAGCTCAAGCTGTGTACCACTGTGGTAGTGATGAGGAAATGCTCTGGAAAAGAGATCTTTGTTGTTTTCTCTTCCCCCCCCACCGTATTTCATTGTTTCATTGATTGGATTCAGCTGGATGCTTCAGTTTTTTAAACAATCCTTTCTTCAGATCCTTGGTCTTACTTTGCCATGGGAATATTTCCAAGGCTGCAGAGTTGCTACACATGGCACATGGGCAAGTGTCCTGGCAGACACTTCACAACTGCTTGTTGTCACCAGAGATTTAAGATAGGAACACAAGTGCATGAGGCAGCGTTGGGTCCCATGGTAGAGGGAAATTTGGCAACGGTGGCTACACACTGTTGTACTTGCACACTTCATTAACAGCTCACTCTGTCTTGTGGGTTTTTTTGTGTTTAGGATGTATAAAGGTTAAGTGCCAAGCGCCAAAATGAGCGTGACGTCGTGGTTCTTGGTGAGCAGCACTGGCATTCGCCATCGGCTCCCTCGGGAGATGATATTTGTTGGCAGAGATGACTGTGAACTGATGCTCCAGGTAACATGCCTTTTTTTTATTTTTATTATTTCTCCTGAAGATGTAGTAGATGTGTATGTAACACTGGGATCTGTAGAGACGTTTGATGCTTTCTTCAAGTGACACCTTTTAAAAGGAACTTCCTCTTTTTATCCTATGTCTGTGTTTCCTGTGAAGACTTCGTATTTGTGACAGCGCAAGTGAGGTTTTCAAATTGCCATGTCATCAGATGGATAGGATCCGTAGCGGTGGGAGATTAATCAAATAGATTAACTGTCTTGATGCTGCTAGAAGCAGTAAACAAAGACATACCATTCTGTCCTGATCTGCAATAATGCCGTTGGTTTTTTAGCTCTTAATACACGTGCTGTTTACATGTGATTTGAATGCAGGCAGGGCTTTTTGTTTACCTGTTTTTCCCTTTAAGTTTGATTAAATTATTTATGCTGGTATTTCTCAGGTGTTTTTATCATGGTAGAAAATAGTGTTGTTTAGCAGAGATGATCTGTTTTGGTGGGGTGAGTAGGTGGGTGACCTCTTTCCAAAGTAATGGTGTTACTTGGGCAAACTTGCAGCTTCTGTTAGTACTTTCCATACCAGCATGTGTCTCTGCTGGACCTAATCCAGCATGTCTGAAGTGTTGACTGTGGTCTGATGTTTGACAGCATAATGTAGTAGATGTCACTCCAGACAAATGGAGCTGGAATCTTGCAAAGAGCTTTTGACAGGAGCAGTTTAGCTCAGGAATTTGTAGAAGCTCAGAATTAAATCAGTACTTCTGCTAGACCCATGCCATGAGTACTTAAATACGCAAAAAATGTTCGACTGCACCTGCCTGTCCCCCTTTCGCCCCTTTGTGAAGGTGGCAAATGTTCCTGTTGGTGGCAAAATTAGGAAGCTGCCTGCACAGTGGAGACTCCCTGCTCATAATTTCCACTGCTGACCTGATCACAGGTATGTCCTAAATGCTGTGCTGATGATCTACTGAGGAGGCTGCGTTTGTAGTTGCTGCAGGGATTTTGTATGATATGTTGGTAGGAGGTCTGTTTAGAGAGGTGGAAGTTCTTGTACGAGGTGTACTTGGAGGGCAAGGTGCTGTCTAGCTGTAATAAAATGACAGTGTCCACAAGAGGAGAGCTTGCAGTGTTTGTCCTGCTCTGCCTGCTGGCAGTGAGTGGCATGGCTGTGCTGCGGTGGTGGAGTTGGGAGCTGCTATTCTACAGCAGATCGTTTGTGATGTTTACTGGAAAAATCACACTATCTCTTATTTCATGTTTCTACATGTCTGGCTGGTGAGGCATGTAAAGGTGAGACATTAAAAATATCCTGATATTTGCTGTACGTCTGCATTTGGCTGCTCAGGAACCTGATTGCCATCTTCTCTCACGGCTTGGAGGGAGAAAACACACAGTGGCCCTGGCTTCCAGAAATGGCCTGAGTTTTAGGCTGCCCATCTTAATATCTTGTGAAGGTACTTGAGGGTTGGTTTTCTTCTACTGTCAGCTTTCGGTACTCTGACAGTCATGTCTCAAGCTGTGCACTCTAAAATAAAAGTACCCAAATACCAGTTATGCTTAAAATGCATAGCTTGTTTCTCTGGTTGCTTATGGGGTTAAGTAGGTGTCATGGATTGTGAGCCACTCCATACCAGCCAGAGTGTTTCATGCTTCTTTGCAAGTCTGAGCTGGCTTGGCAGTGTTGCTTGTGGTGTACCCAACCTTGTGATGCTCTTCTTTTGCCATGCACTTTTCTACTAGGTAAATGAACTGAGATTCCCAAAAGAGCTAGGAATATCTGTGAAATGGTTGTATTTAGGGACTCATAGGTGGTGGGTGGTATTAAAAGAGGTTTCCATTATTTCACCAGAGTGAAGGCTCTGGATTGTCTGTAAAAGCCATCAGCTTGTGTTCATGGAGTGAGCTACATGTGACCCTTTATAAACATACTGGTCTGCTATCTCCAGTAATAAAGCTTTTTCTAGGCTCACATGTAAGGTCTTGTTTTGAACAGCACAGCACATTCTTTTCCTAGTCATTTGCTTATGAAGATGTTTTCCAGAGCTACCTGGGGCTCCAAATGAGATGTTTGTAGTAAGACTGAGTGCAGAAGAGAAACTGTGAACAGAGAGACTTGATATCCAAGTAGAGCTGTGTGTGAGCAGATGGAGGATGAGATCTAAAAATAGACTTTTTCCCTACTGTGACTGTCCATGTCACAAAATCGTTGTGCATACTGTCACAATCATTTGTCTTGGGGGAAGCTTAAGAAGCAGGGCAGTTATCAGAGCAGATGGACAGAGCTCTTGTGGCAGTTGTTTGCACCTTGTAGTATTTCAGTGGTACTGACTCTGAAACTGTATATTCACTGCATGGTTATTTTCCATATATATTTCAAGATATTGGCATTTAATCCTTTAAAGTGCACAGCTGGGAACAGACTGGCAGTGACTGGGTGACCTGGTCAGTATTTTTTCATCTCTAAGGTTGTTACTGCTTATTGATTTCATTGTGATATGGTTTGTGGTTCCGTGTTGAGACCATGTGTAACACAGTGCTCAAACATACAACCTGGAGATAATCCTTGTCCTGGAGACCTCCAGTCTTGCCTTTCACATTTTACTGTTTTAGGAGTGTCTTGTCTTTTGATATTTTCTTGGAATGTGCTATCTCAAGGTATCAGATTTCTAAACAGCAAAAAAGAATGGCTTTGTCGCCAAACAATCAAGCTTTAGTTTTATCTGTTTTTCTTATTTCATAGCACAAGTAGTGGATTTGCTTTCTGATTAACAAAGAGGTGAAGAAGCCCAGAGTCTTTAATCTTAAAATTAAGTAGGTCTGATAGTGGGGAAACATAATCTACCTCAATATCTTCTGTACCTACTAAGAGGATTAGAAATATTTTAAATGTTTTTGCAGCCCTCTAAAGCTTCTAGTACAAGTAAATGCGAGATTTACATTGGGTTTGAATGTTAATGCCTGGGTGAAAATGCCATGTAGTGTAGCTGTAGCTTGGCATGCAGTGTTGCTACCAGAGCCAAGGGCTTCATTCTGCCCTTTTTCTAAGAAAAGTGCTTGATTTCTTCAGCAGCCTCGCTGGTTCCTTCAGGTAACAGTCAACTGCAGGAGTGTGGAAATCTGAACCTTCACTAACTTGCACTGGTGTGGGTTTTTAATACGAAACTTGGGGGTGGTAGGGAGTAATGCTCTGAAAAGGTTTACTCTTTTAATCAAAAATAAAAGAGTTTTGGGATTGTCTTGAAGAAAATAATTTTTCCCTCCCCTCAACATCCTTCTTGGGAAATGTTGCTGCCATTTTTATCAGCTTTGATCACTTGCTTGATGTGATGGATACTCAGGGGACAAACATTTTGCAAACTGGAAAATTTCACTTAACCATTGAAACATTCCCCTCTGCTCCTAAACAAAACTTTTTTTGCATTTTTGCTAAACATAAATATTTAACAGAATGGAAAGCAGGGTCATGATTTCCCTGTTTTTGTTTGAGAGTGATGTGATGTTTACTGGAAAAGTTAGGGAATAAAAATGTTTAACCTTCGCTCCTTTGAGTATGTCCCTCCCTTTAGAGTGATGCTCTGGGCACGTGATTGTCCTACACTGGGTGAGTTTGTACACGAGTGTGAGTTACAGCAGGAGTAGGTGCAGGCAGCATGGCATTTTCTGTTTTATGCCCAGTGTGTCTTTTAAAACAGCCTGACGTTTCTTATCAGGAGACACTGTTTGCAATTGCTTATAACTCTGCTAAACTTTGTAGCTGTTTGGGATGAGAGTTTATTTTCCAGGAGTCTGTTTTAGGCAGTGTGTTCTGGATGCAATCATTTGTCTCCTTTCTTTGGTCTTTGCTGTGAGCAACTCTGAGAAAAATGCTATTTTCTTCAGGTCAATTATTTTAAAGTATCTTTAACCTGTTCTTTGAAGTTCTGGCATTGTAGAGCTGGGTCAGTGAAGCTTTTCAAGAGTGAATGACTAGGTTGGAGGTGGTGGTTTGTTGTTTTTTTTTTCTGCCTAATCAATAATCTAAATGTGTTTGACCAAGTTCCAAACCTTTGAATAAAAGCTGGACTTCGAATGTGGTCAGCAGGGACTTATTTGATACTATTGTCTTAAGTAATTTCATCTGGGAGTGAGGCTGGCAAGGGGATGGAGTGGAGAACTGTCACAGGTTGGCCAAAGAGGAACTGGGTGTAGGTATTCACAGGGCTGGGATGTAGATGTAAGAGCAGCTGTGCTAGATTAGATCAAGGAGCACCTAACCTGGCATTCTGACTCAGTGGTCAAAGCAGCTGTCGAGGAAAGGGCAAGGACAAGCCAAGAGTGTAATGATACTTCCAGAGTGCTTGTTCAACCTCTTCAGCTGTGTTTCAGGAAGCCACAGGTCACATCTTTGCATGTAGTGGTTGGATTTCTACTCTATAAAGCTTCACCAAGAGATGAAGATTTGTCCAAGTGAGGAAGTACAAGGATTCTGTTTGTGCAGAGTGAGAGGAGGAGCAGCAGGACTTGGAAAAGTGGAGAGGGTATATAGGGTATATATTCTGCATATAGGGCAGAAGCTGTGCAGTGTGGGCAAAGCGGGCATTACAGGATGTGGCTGCTGAGCAGCATCACCCTTAGGCCTGAGATGGGTCAAGACTTGCTATTGTTCTGGTGTCAGCAGAGAGCTGTGAAAGCTCCTAGCCAAGCATCTGTCACTGGTCCAGATGGGAGTTCGCATGCTGCTCATGATACCAATTAGTGGTAGGGCCTTGTGAACTGAACATACAAGTTCGTTCTTCTGGTGAATCACACAGGTGACAATACTGCGTTTTCCTCTTTTTAGCTTGCTTTGTTAGAAGGAGAGGGAATTACAAGCATTCTAGGCACTGAAGGAGTATTCTCATGCCTGCTAAGTCAAGTGTTTATAACTGCAGAGCAGTTGCAACACACTAGTGTGAAGGCTGCTGAAGGCTGCCTGTGTAACCCTGCCTCTGCCCCTGTGTACATAGGCATGGAGATGCAATCTGTTATTGTGTTGTTCCTGGATATTTTTCCCCGCGGGATCTGTTCTGTGTCTGGTATGCAGGGTGCACAGTGTGCTCCACAAATAATAGAGTGCAAAGATGAACTCTGCCTGTGTGTGACATCTGGTCAAATTAAGGTTTCACTGACCTGCTGTATCCTGCCTTCCCTGGGCCATGCTTGATAATAGCATGTCTCTCCTATGTAGTTTAGGAAGTGCATACATAAACAAGTGCGAATAGGCGTGGTGTAGGTTGTCTGCAACATTATGCTGGGAAGAAGCAGATGGTGTGAACTTGGTAGATGATCTTTTTCCCAGTCTTTCTAGGTGGATTCACTGCAGTGCAGAAATGGTATCCCTCCATTGCTCACATATTTCCAGCGCTGGGAGCTCCCACAAGAAGCCATGGGGAGTCTCTGCTGGGTTTTGTGTCTGGACCTCCTTCCCCATAACAGTGCAGGGTTGAAGTGGGAAGCTGTAGTCGGGACAGGGAGATGCCCCACCCGTGCTGTTTTGCTGCAGTTATCCAGAGGGTGTGAACAAGCACCTAAGTTAGTCCCTGGGTGTTGGGCATTGCCAAGAGTAATTCGTTAGGTGTTACAAAGGAAGGAAGTGTCTTACAGGAGGGAATGGATCTAGCCTTCGGAAGGTGCTGCTTTTTGACAGGTAGCGTTTCCAGGTTGCTGGGACAGCAGCTCTGGGAGGAAGGATGCACATCCTGTATTTCCAGGCCTAGAGTTGTTCTTTTGGCTCTTCCTTCTCACACTGTGTTCTGTTAATGTGCAGTTGATGGGAGGAGGTTACAGTGCCTGATGAGATGTGCGTGTAGGAGGCTGGAGGCATAGCAGGACCGGCAAACCTGGGAGGGGAGGCAGGATAGGGAGAGAGGTGATGGTGGTACCGGAGGCAGGTGGTTATTAGGGTTGAGAGGGCTTCTTGCAGCTGGCAAGGTGCTGGAAGCTTGGACTGCCAAGGGAGGGTTTGTCTCACTCTGGAGTGGGCAGAGAACTAAGGGACCCCTTCCTTGTATGAGATCCTGATCCAGGCAGTAGCAGCTCAGCTGCACTATAAAAATTCAGGCTTGTGTCCCACCTAAAATGATGCTTTTCCTTTCCTCCTGGGTGGCCATGTAAAACAAAGGAAAGCCAGTGCATCTGTGGGCAGCATGTTCCCTATCTGCGGTCAGGATGACCCTGGGTCACTTGAACCAGTTCCCTCTGGGAATGGGGAACCAGCAGGCAAAAACCCATTTTACCCCAAAATAACGGGTTAAGTTTTTATGGGAACTGTGCCAGCTTCCAAATCCCTTTGCCAAGCTGTGGGGATTACAGTTTCATTTTCCTGGGGGATTTCTCTCTTTTGTCCAGTGCCTTATTTTTTGCTTGAATACTCAGGCCCTGGTTCAGCCACAGATCCACAAAGCCCATGATCTTGGCTGCAGCAAAGCTGGAGGCAGGAGCCTCTGCAGCCTGGGAGCTGTAAAGCGAGGGAGCCCCCAGGATGAGGTGGTTACACTTGCTGAAGAGATTTGTCTGCTTAGGCAGAGTCATTAGAGGCTGGCAGCACCTGCCCCTGGGAGCGATTGGGCTGCCACGAGGGTGACACACTTGCAACCAGCCTGGGGCAGGATGGAGCATTCACTGATATTCCGGAAAAGTACTGAAAGGGCCAATGCACACAATGCTGTGAAATGCTTTGTGGTGAAAGAGGGAGATCCAGTGTTCACATCTGTCATTAAATGTTATCCAGCCTCTTACTTTTGAGGAGCAAAATTCATATTTGCAGGTCAGAATGCAAGGGATTTTTTTTGAGATTTTTTAAAATTTGGTTTTGTCTGTCTCCATTCTAAAGTGGGACGCCAGCAGAGGTTTGTATTTCCTTACTGGGACACTCGTGCAGAGCACAGTACTGGCAGAAATGTAACCTGTTCACTATGGAAAGTATTTGAGCAACTGTTTTATTGCATGCTGCCACCAGGACGCTGCAGTTATTTTGTGCCAGAAATGCACAGCAGACTGCAGTGAGGAACAGGGAAACTGCTCATGTTTGTTTATTTTGTCTCCAATACCACGATGCCTCGCGGCAGTGGCAGGGCTGAGTTTCAAATCTCAACCCCAAGCAGTAGGTTTTCACCCATATTAATTCTCCTGAGAAAAAAGTAGCATCTGTATCTACACAGACAGCTGAGCTACGTCTGCTCCCCAGCCCTGTGGGGAAACGCAGGCTGTCTGGCTCTGTTTCTCCTTCTGCCTTCCTAAGCAGGTCTTTTTTCCTTGTGGATTTTGCTCGGTGTCTCTGCAGCTCATGCTTTCATCCCGAGTGCCTTGTTCTGTGGATCAGACCCTTCACCAAACCCAAAGCTGTAGGGTATGAGCAGCACACATAGCCAATGTGATTTGTGCCTCCGTGGAGATTCCTGCAAGCTTTTGAAGCCGATTTTGCTGATTTGATGATGTGTGCAGTTTTGAGAATCACAAGTGAGCTGCCTGGTTGCATGGCTGATTGGAGATTGGTGATCCAAGGTGTTGGTACCACTGTGGGACTGGCAGACCCACAGGTGCCATTCCTATGTTTTGAACTATCTGCTTAATACGATCTTGGAAATCTTGGATATATAAAGTACCTCTGTCCTCAGTTATATGCTGTGTGTGCATTTTGTCTACTAGATATTTAAAACATGATGCATGGTAGATAGTATGATAGAAAAGAAACACAGCCTTATATTAGGAAGTGATTTGAATGTCTGGAAATTCCAGCCCTGGATGAGGGCTGAGTGTAGTAACAAATCAGTGTCCATGTTTTCCCTGCAGAGAAGTGTAAATGTTCTTAATCAGAAAAGCACACGTGTTTTCCTGAGGGTTGTTTTCATTTGATAACAGATCCAGTGTTGGGACATGGTGAGAATGCTATGTTCTTCCTTCATTTCCAGCCTCTTGGAGTGCAGCCTTGTTTCTTGCCTGCAGATCACCAGGGCTTAAGAGAACACCAGAACACCTCCCTTCCTTCTTTTCCCCTTCTCAACCTCCTCTGAGGTGCTCCAGCTCTGGTTTGGTTGTTTGGATCTCTTACCCATAGCTCAGGACTGCTGCTTACCCCATCAAAAGTGCTTTTCTGGTGAAATGGATTAATTGCAAGGATGTACTGGTTATTTTTTGCTTTTGACATCTGGATATAGGTAACTGAGGTTTCTTATTAACACTTTCTTGGAAATCTTTTTGTTTTAGACCCCTGTGTCTACTTGTGACGGATCAGTCTTGCCTTTGCTTTTGGAGGTCATGGCTGATCATTAAGCAGGACTCAGTTTTTGGTGCACGTGTGCATTCAGGCTAGGAAGTCCTCTTATATTAGTGATTCAGTCAACTTAATTGCAGTTCTGCAACTTAGAGATGCCTAAAATCTTTCCAGTGGAGTTGCAGATGGCTGAGAGCTCTGCACCCATGGGCAGCTCTGTAACTTGTTGACTCAGGCTTCTTAAATCACTTTCTGTGATTCAGCGGGTCACTCCTTAGAAACCACTGGCCTGCTGGGCTGAAGTGACTTCTGGAGGACTGTCCTTGGGCTCTCAGCTGTTACCAGCATGGAAACTGGTTAGTCTCCTCTTGGGAGCTGGGATTGAGGGATCCTGCTCCTCTCTGAGACAAAAGCACCATCAGCCGCCGGGTTGCTGCTGTCATGGCACAAAAGAGCAGTTTATGTTAAATGTGACTGATGTTGAAATAAACCACACCTCAGTTCTCAAGTAAGAGTGACCTTTGGCAAGTCTGCATCAAAATAAATAAGGTGTGATTTTAGTTATTTTAGGTTGAGTTTCCTTGGAGACAGGCCCCTAGGAACTCCTGCTGCCAGTTTCTGTGATGTTTCCTAGCTTAACATAAACAAAACTAAGAAAATTCCTCTCTTCTCCACAAAAGCATGAAATTTCACAGAAGTGCAATCTGTGTAACAGTTTGCCGTGTTCCTGATGTGCTCTTAAAGAAATGCTGAGAGGTTATATGAAGACTGTGGGTCAGATTTTGCATGTTGTTTTGACTCCTTTTGCCGTGGGCTTTCTTGAACACAGCTGAAACTTCCTTGGAAAACAGGGTGGCATAAATTGGTTCCTTTGGTGACCTCTTCCTGCATTTATGTAGGGGAATATCGTGTTGCTAGAATACGTCTGCTCCCCTGAGATGACCCTCATCTGATTGGGGACCCCTGAGTGGCTGAAGTCAGCTGTTGTAGAGCACAGCAGACCAAAAGCTGCGCTCACTTACATCAGGGTCAGATGCAGGGCAAATTGATTTTTTTGGAGACAGCTGGTTCCCAGAAATAAACTTCTTTTTATGTGACCTGTGATACATTTAAAATCAGATACCAGATCTGCCCCAATTTTTTGTCTGGGTTAACTTTTTGGGGTGGAAACCTTTCTGCCCTTGGAAGGGGGCTTAATGGTTTGTTCTGCCTTAAGAATCTGTTAATCTTTAAATGAGCCTCCATGATGTGCTGTAAAAAGCTAAAGCAAACACTGCTGCACCAGTTAATCAGCATTCCCTTGCATCTTGTTGAGAACAGTGGCATCCTCAATTTTGAGTATCAGAGGGATCACAAGGAAGACAGACCACATCTGTGCTGTGCAGGCACGGTCCCCCGTGCATGGTTGTCTTTGACTCCAGTGGGAAGGAGCATAGTAAATAAAATGCCCATGGGTAGGGAGAGGGGATGGTCTCCCCCTCTTCTTTGTAGGTGGGAGGTGGTGAGCCCTGCAGGAGCCCCAGTCCAGGAGCAGTGCCCACACAGCCAGATTGTTGTGGGGACAGACTCTGGGCTTGCATCCCTCCAAAAGGTGTGAGGGACCATGTGACAGGTCAGGAACAACCTCAGCTTGTGTAGCATCAGCTGCTGTGACACCTGAGGCTGTATCAGGAGACACTCCTGTCCTCAGGGCCATATGCTGAGGTGCAGGGCCTGGGCAGCATCCCTCCACTGTCCTTACCTGGACCATCCTTGCCTTGCACTGCACACACCTGCCACAGCCACTTGGGTCAAAGAAAAATGGACTGAGGAGCTGCATCTGGTGTGAATAATAAGAGAGAGAGAAGCAGCAGCTTCTTTCTGCTTCACACTTAAGCAGATGCTTAAGACCTGCCCTGCCTTGAGGTCAGGGGTCAGACACCAAGTGTGGGGAGGGCATGGGGGTGAGGGGTTTGTGTGTGCCTCTCCTGGGAGGGCATTGCTGTGTGTTGCTTCTCATGTCTAGTGCTCAGCATAGCAGGAGACACAGGTGGGGTGTCCCCAGCCACGTTGTCTCTGCCTGTCCCCCTGTTTGTGTCTTTGGGGGGCTGATTGCTGTCCGAGCAGCATCAGTTGGGCAGCAAAGCATGAAGTGCTTCCTTGTAAGTCCAGCAGCACATGGGTAACTGTATTAGTGAGAGAACTGGAGGCATGGGGTCACTTGCCCCTGTCCTCTCTGCCTCTGCTTGGGGTGGCACGTCATGAATAGTCGTGAATAGTGTGAAGGACATTGCAAAGTGGAAGGGCAATCTTCTGGCCAGGTATGTGCTTGCTTCATGTTGGTACGTCAGGGTTGTTCTGGAGGATGTGTCTCCTGGCATGATGGATGCTCTGCAGGGGAAGGAGGTGCCGTTTCTCAGGTGATGTGATATTTCCAATGTGCTTGACATTGGCAGAGCCAGAAGAAATTCCTGCAAATAGTAGCAGTTTGTGTAAAAAAAGCCTCTTTTGTTTTCACCGAGGAATTCCCTGAAACAGTCTTTGCCTCTGCATGCTTGCAAGAAACCAGATAATGGCTTGCTGAGAGCGGTGCTCTGGAAACCAGTGTGTCTATACTTGGCAAAAGGGAAAGACTTTTCAGCAAGAACTTGTTGGTTGGTGCCCAGGAAGATGAGGATGAGCTGACTTGGAGGCTGGCTCGTCTCTCTGCTCTGGTAGCATGCCCTCCCCTCCCCTGGCCTGAGGTACTGGGGAGGTCTCAGTGCTGCATGTACGTGCTGATGGAGTGACTGCTTCCAGTGTCTGCCTGAGGTCAACTGCAGCAAGGATTCAAGTTATGAGAGGCAGCAGGTCTAAATACAGACAGTCTGGTGTCTTTATAGCTGTAACACACCATATTTCAAAATTATTCATAGATCTTGTTCTAGCACTTCTTCAGAAGTCTGACACGATGCCTGCTCAAGTGTCACACTCTGTTTTGAAGATAAGGTGCATTACTTGTGCATTGTGACAAAGCCAGTGGCACCAGATCACTGTCAAGTTCAGTGTTCTCAAACCCAGCTTACAATTTAAATTTTCCTGGAGTTGCTTTCTTTCTCATTCCACGTTTACTAGCCTCTCTCTAACTTGGAACACATCCTAGAATTTAAATCTATTCCAGGACATAATCCTGGGAACAGTATAAATTTTTGGGAACAAGTTTGGTTTTGTAACTCAAGAAAATGATTTTTTTTTCTCTTTGAAAAATAGGAAGAAATGATCCCAAGTAGGAGCATCCTTAGTGATGAGGCCATTGGCCTCAGTGGTTGGGAAATGGAGCTCTTCTAGCTCATGCTGGCTCAGATCCTGGCCCCCAGGCTTTCAGTTTGACTGGTTTTGTTCAGTGTGTATTGATATAATTTATTGAAATTATGGCATAGTGTTGACAGCCTTCAGCGATTTTTTAGAAACTTTTTCTTTTCCCTTCTCCATGCAGATAGTGTATTGTCTTCAAACTCTGCAAACAACCATGGAAGCATTTACTGCTTATCCTTCAATTGTTTATAGTACTAAATAGTATTTAATCCTTCCTGCTTTCCCCCGCTGTCCCCCTACCCCATATCAAGCCAGTTGAATGTCTCGATGTTGCTCTGATTAACAGTGTCTCTTATGCCTGACCGGTCTCACGCTCATTGTGCTTCCATTGCCAGTCTCGCAGTGTGGATAAGCAGCACGCTGTGATCAACTATGACAAGGAGAAGGATGAGCACTGGGTGAAGGATCTCGGGAGCTTAAACGGAGTAAGTACCAAACCTCCCAGCTGGCAGGGGCGGCCTGGCGCTGTGCTGAGTCTGCAGGCGCTCGTGTGCTCGCCGAATCCTGCTCTCAGACCCTTTTGGGTCACTGCAGCTGTTGGCATGAGTTCAGCCAAACATGCATAATTATTTGCAAGGCCTGAGGTGGAGGTCATCTCGTCTTGGGAGGGGAAAGCTTTGGTGAATATTGTATTGCTTTTTCCCTCTCTACTGGTGTCCTTGCAGAACGCTTCAGGGCTCACAAAATCGTAAAGCCTCTTGCGAAAGGGGAGGAAATAAATTCAGTTTCATGTTGGGAATGTTAACTTTAAACTGGTGGAGATTCAGGAGCAGCTGTTCACCATGAGCAGGATGACCTTTTGGTGGTTCGATTGTCAGTGCATGGAGTGATTTATGGGATGATGAGACATTTAATTTCGTTGGGGAGAAACCACTTAAAACCACCTCTTTTTTTTTTAAATAAAAAAAATTGCTCTTTTGCCTGCCTTGAGCCTGGTTTGCATGAAGACCGAGGAATAATGTGAGCACAGGATAGGGAACTGAGTCTGATTGAATCTTAACCCTTTCTTTGGTCCTACTCATGCAGTGGTGTTAGACACCTGAATTCCATGATACTTAAATACACCATTGTTGTTAAAAATGTCCTAATGTCATAGCATGCCTCTTGTTTTGGCAGTTGCTTCATACAAGTGGAGCTATTCCTCTGCTGGAGCAGGCCTAAGCTAGATTCACATAATTGTCTTCCCAGTGGGGGTTTTACTGCAGCCATTGTTTTGGACTTAGAAACAGAAGCCCTCCACCATCACAGCCACAAAACCACAAGACGACCCCAGAAACTTGTACAAAAACAGTGGCTAAAGCAGCCCTCAACCATTCTGCCTCTTCTGGCATCTGGACACAGCAAGAATGAGTGCTAATCCTTCTCAGCCTAATAGCTGAAGGCACAGAGCCCTGCTGAAATAGGAATATTTCCAGTAACTGGTCTGGACTCTAGCTAGATCCCTGGTTCAAAACCTGCGGTATTTAACTCGTGGTGGCAAAATAGCAGCTGAAGATTCTGCTTGCAAGGGAGGGAACGCTTGTACCACTAATTATCTTCTATCTTCACATGCTAAAGCACACGAATTTACAACATTTTAATAGTAGTCTTAGGCTTAGAGAGGCAGTGGAGTAAAAGGACAGTGGTGCTTGTCTTCTGCAGCTGATCAGACACTTCTGTTGAAAAAGACTCTTGCGTCCAAACCAAATTTTGCATGCAAGAAACATATCTTTATTTGAAAATTGTCACAAAAACTTGTTTTTCCCCTTGAAATTAAATAAATCACTTTTGAGGACCTTGATTTTAAATCCATTTTCAGAATTTGCTTTTATTTTGTATTTAACGTTGAGTAGTCAGCAATGCATTATATGGCTTTGCTGGATAATCTGGTTCATATTAATTGTCCAAGTGTTTTGTATTGTTTTTGTTATAATGTTCAGGTAATTCTGCAGTCTCTGTTCAGAGGTTTTTGTTTTTAAAGGTAGCATTTCTATCTGCATTAAGCATTTTACTGAGGTTATTTTTTCTGAAGTAACCATGGACAAATAGGTAACTATCAAAATGGGTTCCTACAGACTTTTGTTTTGAAGAAAATTCAGCAAACAATTATTCTCGTTCCAGATGTGACTGTTGTGGGTTTTTTAAATATTAAAAACTTTAATGCAAATTGGAATTCTGTGCCTTTTAACTAGCTTCACTGTTTTTATTCTGAAATTACAGGCTTGTTTCCCAGCTTTTCTGTAAATTGCCATGAAACTGGGGGCTGTTGTCTGCTGAGGTTCTAGTTTCCTGCTCTAGCATTTATTTTTCCTCTGTGGTTAATACTAGGTCTTACTATGCGTGTTTGGTTTGGCTGAGGTGAGAAGGCAGGAGGAAAAGACTGTGCTGCAGTCATGAAAACATGTAAATTCATTTTCTAGCATAATTTTGTTTCCTCAGCTGCATTTGCATTAATGGTACAAAGCCCCAGCAGCAGGTTCCTGGTCTGAGAGGCTGGGTGAATCCCATCTTGCCGAGGCGGGTAACTCATGGGGTCTGTGCCTTCCCTGGATCCAGCTGAGTGCCTGATTCCCATCAGCACCCTGGGCTTCTTCAGCCCCTTCTTATTTTTATTTGGCCCAGGTCATTGCAAAAGTACATGGGTTTATTTGTGAAAGATGTCCATGAATGCTTGATTTGATCCTCGGTTGATCTGTGAGAATTGTTTCATAGTGGGTCCCCTCAGAAAGCTGAGACATCAAAGACATTTATTCGCAGCTGTGAAATACATTTCTTGCACCTTTAGGAGGATGTTAGCTTCTTTCGGCCTCAATTAACTGCCTGGAGCACGGGAAAAAGGAGTGTGTGAATTTTTAGCATGACAGGTTTGGTTATCTCGGACAGTGTGGCCTCAGGTGTCACGGTGATGCTGCTGCAAATTTTTTTCCCATTTCCCTGTGCATTTTCATTTCCCCTTCCTCTGTGATAGGCTTTGCTTGTTAAATTATCAGGCCTTGGGGCTGACCCCAGTCTTGTTTGCCATCCAGCAGAAAGCTGATTCCTGGCTCAGTAATTAAGAGCATGAGTTGCAGCTGTTCGCTGGTTGAGATGGGTGTAGGAGAGCCGAGAGCATTTGAAGTTCCTAACTTCAGGCACCTCATTTACCTGTTCAAGTCGGGGACTAAAACTGCATTTGCAGTTGGTGCAAAGGTAAATCTCCTTAGAGGTCCCTTCACAGCACCTTGCTTTGAAGCATAATTGGGGTGCTCTGACTTGCCCATGGGAGCTACTTGCTGGTGTTGATTCTTCCAGGGAACTTAGCTGCTGGGTCCTGCCTTGGTGCTGGCACACTCGGAGTGTGTGCAGTGCCATCGGCAGATGGACACTGGTGCCCACCAGGAGCACCATCCCTCTGAGGTCCATCGCCCTGATACCCTCATTCAAAACCCGTTCCTGTGCTTCTCTCCTGCAGACGTTTGTCAATGATGTGAGGATTCCTGACCAGAAGTACATCACCCTGAAACTGAATGATGTCATTCGCTTTGGCTATGATATCCTTCCTGAAGAGGACTGGGGCTCGGGCTTTGTTTGGGTTTTGTGCTGTTGGCTGCATGAAGAGGTGCCAGGGCTAATTGTGGCTACTGAGTAAGGTGTTTGTTTTGCCTCTTGGAGCCTTTGGATGGATCATAAGCTTGTGTTTCTCCATCATGAACTTGATTCAGAGCACATTAATCATGATGCCTACTTTTCCACTGGACTTTGAATCAGGCCCTGCACTGGCAGTACTGACTGTGGAGGTGCCTCTTCAGTCTCCTCCTAAGGAAGAGTTGCATTTTTTCTTTTTATTTGAGTGGCAACTGTAGCTGGTACCAGCTGGGAGCAAACACAGTTAATACGTTTTTATATGAACTAACATCTTCCTTTTTTTTTTTCATCCAATTCGCATTGTTTTGTTAGTCACTTCACCCAGATGCTTTCTTTCAGACAAGTTTCAGGCCTTCAGCCTTCAGCATTTAGCTGTGGAGCTTGTGGCCAGACCCTTGACTCTGTACTGATTAAAGTTTGCCCGTGCAAATTGCTTCTGCCACAAAATGCAAGAGTAAATCTCTTTTTAGCAATAGCACATTTCACCTCTACAAGGTTGCAGTTACTGCTTTATTTACAGACCACAAATCCTGCTGGTGTCTGCTAAAACACCTTTGCTTTCATCCCTTTCCTTTTTTATCCTGATGTGACTGTATGACTGGCTATAAGCATAGATGTTGGCATGCCTTTCTGAGCCTGCAGAGCAGTAGTGGTAAGTAGAGGCTTCTATTGCTGTCTTTTCATGTAATCTAATACTTTTTTCACTTTTATTCAGTTGCTTCTATCTGCCAAACTTTGCCCACTCAAGCTGAATTTAGAAATAGCAAGTGTCTTCTCTAGGTTTTTTTTTTTTTTCTTTTCTGGGGAAATGTCAGTTAAAACAGTCCAGACATTTCTGAGAATAGAGGCAGAAACTAAGTTTTACCATTTGGTGGGGGAAAATGTTTGGCTGGAAAACTGTTGTGCATCCTTGACCCCAAGGCCACATTCTTCTGCCTTTTGCTATGCTAATGCATTTGTGCTTGGCCATGCTTGGCCCTTGGAATACTCCAAACCTTGAGCCTTTCTGGTCTTCAGGAGGTCTGGGTACTTCAGCTCTCAGTGGTGACAGTGCAGGAGCACTCACTGTTGCAACCAGGATTGCTTAAACTTGTGTGTGCCATCCTGGATCTGCAGGAAAAGAGCGTTTTCTGGGCCATGGATCATAATTTGGGTCTTGGTCACTGTTGTTTGGGATCTCGTCATTAAAGGCGATGTCTTGCTGCACACATGATGAAATCTGTTACAGTCCCATAGGTAACCTCAGTTAAAGCTTTTCTTGACTTTGCAAATGTTTGGGGGTTTTTTTGGGTGTAGCTGCTTGTGTATGTTCTGGTCTCTTGATGTGTGGGGAAATGCACAGAAGACTTGCTGTGAACTCCAGGCCTGGGAAGGCAGAAATCAGTGCCTGGAGCATGGGTGGGTTTTTATGCCTGTGATACTGGCTTTAACTTTTTATAGAAAGCAATTCTCTGCAATGAGCAGCTGAGTTGAAGTATTTAGTCCTGCAGCCCTTTCATGAATATTCAAGTGAAATGAATGATTATACTAACAGGTTGTAGAATTTATTGCCTTCAACAGGAAAATTTTAAAGAATGTAGGTTTTAGAGCAATCTCTGTACGATGTACTGTAGCTGTGGCAGCCACTCTGTTTAGCAGAGCTTTCTGTGCACACTGCAGTCAGCTCGGTGTGGATGGCAGCATCTCCTGAGGTCTCCGAGTCAGCTGTGTCCCATTGCACGAGAGCATTTCTCTTTTCCATTTACAGTTTCACTTACAGGCTGTGCAGAGTTTCCCTGCTAGGCCAGTATCACTTGGGTTATTTTTAGTCTAACATTTTCCATCTTCCCTTTTTCCTCCTCTTTGCTTTCTGCTGCGCTGATTGGGTTGTTCATGATGACATTCCAGATGCCAGCTTTTTTTTTTTTTTTTTAATACAGCATTGCTGAGGATTATTGCCTAGGCTCAACCATGTGAATGCCTCCCTTCCTAAGAGGTCACAGCAGCTCATGACCTGATTTACTTTTTCATCTAGAAAACTGCAGTGACTGAAAGGCCTTGCCAGGGCAAGAGAGCACCGTAGTCCCAAGCATTTGAGCAAGGAGCTGAACTCTAACTGCTCCCTTATCCAGAGTGTGAGACTGGCCCATCTTGGCCAGGATACTGAGTGGTCTGCCTGAAGCTGCCAGCCAGGTGGAGAGGAGCAGGGTGTGAGCTGAGCTGGGGCTCAGGTTGCTCCCCCAGGTCCTGCACAGAGTTGCTGGTGCTCCTCCAGGCTTCTCCTGCTCGGGTCCCCATGTCTGCTGCCCCTCAGCTGTCGTGGGTCTGGCCAGCAAATGTGATTGCACACTGTCTCACAAACTATGCACGACAAAGACCGTGCTGGGATGCAGCACAGGCAGCTTTTACTACCCTGCATATTTTAAGACTTTCAGGTTTCATGATCCTGTTATCTTTCTGTGACTAAATGCTAGATTTCTCTGTCCATCCAATTCCTTTGTCTTTTCCTTAACAAATTCTGTACATTCAAACATGTATGTCCTGGAACAAATTCAACACAAAGTCCCAGAAGAAGCATTAAAGGTAAGAGTGGCTGGGTGCTGTGCATTTTTTTTTTTTTTAATTAAGTACTCTAGTGATGGTCAAGCAGAGTGAAATATTAAAATACTCTTGATGGCAGTGAAATGTTTCAAAATGTGAGGCTCTCCTTGGATTTGGACTTAATAAAACCCTGCTTTGAGGAGAGATACATTTCCCAGTTATCTCAACTCTGATCTCACCTATCCCTGTGCTAACATGTAGATCAAGTTATTTATGTTTCATGACTGCCAAGAAAAAAAAAGGTCACTTAAAGCTGTAACATGTTAAAGAACAACCAGCACATGAACTCCTGGGTGAAGCACAACAGATTTTACTCCGTCCCAGAAGTGGAGCAGGTATGTCTTTTTCTGAGCATGGTGACTTAGGCCAGCTCCACCACACCTCCTCTATCAGGCTGAAGTTTGCTTAATTTATTCATGTGTACCATCTCATTTTTGCCTTCAAGCTCCCAGTTTTTACTTACTGAGCAGTCATTCCTCTTATGAGTGAGGTATTTTTTAAACACTGTTCAGTAGCAGGTAAGAAATATTCAAGCATCCTCCTATCTAAGGAAGAAAAGCAACCCCCTCTGGGCAAGAAAGCTGTAATGTTCAGCTGTGGGACTGGGCTATCAGTGCCATGCATCAGCTCTTGGCTAGCAGATACTGCCTTCTTAGCCCTGGTTGTGTGTTTAGGACCTGGAGAGGATAGGAAATCTAACAGCTAGGATTGGGCAAATGATTCATTGAACTTACTCAGGGATAATCTGGATGGCTTCACCCTTTTATTAATTTACTTGTAATAAACCAGCTTCTAAATAGCTCATTTACTGTGCTAATATGGAACCTGTTTTAAGGTAGAATCGCTTTCCTAGCTGGAGAGAGGGTTTGGAAAAAATAATTAAAATAGATTCCAATTGCCTTTGCTGAGAAACTGAGATAATGAGGATAAGCATCCTGAAATAATTTAAAATGTTCCTTTAAGAACAAAGGGGATTTCAGGATTTGAATCCTGAATGGAAAATGGCATGAGTTCTGATTCTTCTCAGTTATTCTTTAAAGGCTTTTCTAATTAGTTATTTTGCAGAGCTAAGTCACAGTGACCTTCCCCTGTGCTAGAATTGTCACTTAATGGCTTCCAAATGGGGTATTCCTGCTGTTCTGTAGCTTCTACTCAGGTGTGCATGCTTGTTTTTTGAAGGACACAGCTGCAGTACCGTTTTGGGTGATCTGTTGGTGGGGAAGAGGGGTTCACTGCTGCTTGTGTCTCTGCAGCATGAGAAGTACACCAGCCAGCTCCAGATGAATTACAAAGGCACGGCCATGAAGAGGGCGGAGCAGCCCATGGAGCACGGTGTCTACACTGAGTCCCCACAAGCAAAGCTGGAGAAAGGAGAGAGGAAAGCAATTACAGGTACCTGCTTGGGAACCAGTTAATCAGGATTCTGAACAAAGTGCAGCTTGAGCCCTGTGCTGGGTTATGATTCTGACAATAGAGTCTTGTGGGTTGCATTTGGGAGCAGTTCTGGAAAGATCATCTTTCTAAACCCCTGGAGTATTCCAGACTCTTAGTTTTTGGAGATTCAGCCTCCAAAAAAAATCAGCTGATATGATGGCTGCAGCATGCCTTGTCGCTGTGTGTGTTCTGGAAAACGTGGGGGCAGAGCAGGTTTGGTAAGTTCTCTGGCACCTGTCTGGTCTATTTTTAATTTCCTAATCGTGAGCTGGTGTTTGAACAGAGAGGGTGACTCAGAGCAGAAAATGTATGGCTGCTGTGGCGTGGTTCTGGCAGGCAGGCAAAGAAGCAGCAAACCATTTCTTTCACAAAGCCCTGGTTGGTTTTAAATGGCTGTATTTCCTAACGTGCCAATATGTGGGATTGAAACCGACTGCCAAACTGGGAGATGTTTGCTTCAGGTTCGCTGTTTCCCAGCTTCAAACCTTTTCTATTTGAGAAATTCCTTCTGTTCTCCATTTTGTTCCCAACTGCTGCCTTCCTTTAAAGACTCTTTGTCAAACTTGGTTCCTCCGTGTTCCCCATTGTGGTTTGCCAGGACTGCCCCAGCAGTCTTGTCTCACCCATCTCACCAAAATTCCTGCCTCCTGTGTGTGCTGTCCTGTGGAGTCTCTCTCCCCAGTTCTGCTCAGGTATCAGTTCATGGCTTTCTGAAGCTCGCAGGTGCATGGGAGAAACAAAAATGGTTTTAAAGCATAGTGGTGGCATGAGTGCCAGTGGTGGTCTTGTGGCTCCAGGATGGCAGAGCAATTGGAAAGCTTTAGGATTTGGCAGGGAGAGTTGCCCACTCTTTGTTGGAGGAAGAATCAGGCAGGAGAATGGATGGAAGGGGATGCGCAAGTGAAAGAGTGAGGTAAACATGTTGGGTGAGGTTACCTAGAGACAAATAACAGCAGCTTTCTAGAAAAATGTGCAACTTTGAGTAAATCTGTTAAGGCTTCATGATAACTAATTGGAGTGAGTTGATTGACCTTAATCTCCCATGTATTGTCCTTATGAAAATCCCCCTAAGCTGACATAGTGCACTAAAACAGTGTAATGCTCCTCCCTGGTCTCCTTGCTGTCTCCAGCTGTGTGGGGAAGCACATGAACCCGTGTGCCCGACTCCCGTGTTTTGCACCAGAAGACCTTTCTTCGTGTGGCTTTGGCTGTGTCTTTGTGGCTATGTTTGGGACTGAGCCTGACAAACGCGAACTTAAAGGGATGGAATTGTGGATGATTAAGTGTGACACTGGGGAGGGTGAGGAGAGGTGAACTCCACTGGGGGAGGAGCTCTCCAGCTGCTTTTTGAGGGGCAGGAGTTCTTGGAAAGCTTTTGCCAGTAACTGGAACCACTTTGTCTTCGCTACTGCCTGGTTCCATGAACACTCAGTTTTTTATTCTTGTCACCTTCCAAAATACACTCTCATTGATTTTAACCTACATAGCGTAAGCAGTCGATATTTGGAACATCTTCAAAGCCAGGACGTTGAGTGACTCTTCAGCAAGGTGACCTGTTTCTCTAGCCTGTGATTCGCAGACCTGCATTGTGTTTTTGTCATCTTCAGTGGGCACAGACCAGAGGTCTAAGGCAAAACGGGCTCTGTGTTCTTACTGGGGACCAGCACTGAAGTGTGTCACATGCCGTGGGACTGATGGGCAGAGCTAAAAAAATCTGTGAACTGCTGTTAACCCCACTGAACGATAGAGGAAATCAGGATTTTTTGTTTGAAGTATTTTGCTGGATTGGACGGAAGCCTGTGGAAGCAAGAGCCTGAGCATTAAATCAGTCCCTCGCTCTCCAAAAAGCATCTCTGTCAGAATGTGAGCAGAATGATCAGTGGATCCCTTTCTCATCTCCGATGCGACTAATTCACCTTGTCCTCAGCTGCACACATGCACTATTTCTCCTGGGCTGCTGGGAGGAGTGGCAGCAATTTGAAATGATCAGTGAAAAGAAGAATGTAGTGTTCTTAGGGGAGTGGGCTTGCTTAGTGGCAACAGAAAGAGGCTTTAGGGAAAGAGCTGTTTTGCTAAGCCTGTAGGTATTTAGGAATTTGCATTGACTAATTAAAGCAAGGTCTGGGCTAACAAAAGCCTTTAGAAGGATCGGTTCCCAGGGCCCGGGTGGAAAAGAGGCAGAGGGAATGCAAGCTTTCAGGGAAGAGGTTTAACAAAACAATGTGAACAATTAGAGCTGCTTAGAAATGGGAGGAGGTGAGGGGCTGAGGATAAAGAGATCCAGGGGAGTGAATGGGAAACAGTCAGTTTAGTCTTTATGCCGTTGAACTTGCAGCTTTTGGGTGTATGTTGCCTGTAAGCAGAAAATCATCAGTCTGTGAAATATTTGAAGCTAGGAGCTCGGTTAATCCTATGGGTTGGAGATGGATATGAATAAAAGTGTGCACAGTTCAGCTAGTTAATGCTAAATATAGCTATTAGCTCTCATGTCTGAAGCCTTAAGTGATCAGGAAGCCAGGTAGAGCCTTGAACTGAGCAGATTTCAAGACAGTCACAATCCCTATTCCCATCTGTTGCTACCTGAGTTGAGGTACTTGATGAGATAAGCTACTTTGTGGTCTTCTGTTCTCAACACATCGTTAATCCTCAGGCTGATCTTAATTTTTTGTTTTCTCAAAGCTGCCACAGCCTGATGGGACTGGGTAATCCCGAATCTGATGACTAACCTCTGAATAACTGCTGCAGGCCTGAGTTTCCAGGGGTGGAGGCTGCTTGCAGCGTCCACCTGAAATGGGCATCATCACTTGCAGTAGTAGGACCAATTGCAGGAGCTTCTCCCGGGATCTGTGAAATAGGTTTGCTCACCAGGTTAGCATCCATGTCATTAGTAAGTCCTCTCAGCTGAGTGGACGACTCGAAAGTCTTGCTGATGTCCAGGGCTGAGGTCAGCAGGCAGCGTGGATGGAGGCAGTGGGAGCTGTGCCCAGTTGTGAAGTGGTTTCCATGGTCTTTGGCTGCTTTCCCCATGAGATCATGGCAATAGCTATTTAGACACACAGCTCTGCCCTAGCCTTTAATTTAAGGGAGTGGTGTTGTATCTGCTTTTTTGCCTGAACTAGAGAGGTGGTAACTGCAGCATGTTTAAGGTTTGACTATGTAATTGATACAAATACATTTGTGATCATCAGCCTGATCTGAGAGTCCCTGGCATCCACGTATGTTCACAGCAGGTACAAAAGACCAGGGCTTAGATTAGCCATGCACATATGAAATAAATAGCATGGTCAAGAAACAGAGAATTGCTTTATGATTATTCCTACTAGGTCTGAATTATCTGTTTTGGAGAGGAGTTATAAAGTAGAGATGTAAGGAATTGATTTTAAAATGTTGTAGCTAGATCATCTTTTTTTTCCCCAAGGCCTCTGCCGTAAGAAGCCTACTGCACATCTTCTGGAGATGGACATTATTGTTATTAATAATGAATCAAAAACAGTTTGACTTAAAGCAAGCTGGATTTCTCATGCTTTTGTTATGACTTGCAATAGAGAGCTTCAAAGCTGTGTGTGCTTCTGGGAGCGAAGAAATTTGCTGTTGTTGACTGTCTCTCTCATGATGGTGTGAAGCTTTGTCAAGATTTGAGCAAAGCACAGTCCTCAGTCCTGTTCTGACCACAGGGGACACCTTCAAGAGAAATCAGATCCCTCTGTTCAGTGGGAGCTGTGTGCTTGTCTTGAAAGCTCTTCTTCCTTCCTGATGATGGAAAGCAGCTTTAACACAGTCTTTCTCCTTTACCTTTCATCACCCAGACTGTATTTCTGGTTGTGGCCTTGTCTTCTGTGTGATTCAGTTCTCCATAAATACATCCTTTGTATTGACATGTCTCATTCTCTCTTTTGGTGCCTCTCCTTCAGATGATCAATAGTTCTGTATTAATTTAACTGGCCACATTTTTGTCAGACTGTTAAGCAAATGGACTTCCCTTGTTCTGTGCTAAAACAGCCTTCCTTTTTCCTTTTGAGTGACTGCCCCAAAGACTGAAGTCCAGGAGCAGAACATGTGTATGTCAGTGGTCTTCCCTGTATTACACCATCACTGGTAGCTTGGTATTTATCTGGCTGAATGCTGACCCCAGTTCAGTTATTTAAAAGGATGGTTTTCGGGCTGCCTGCCTGAATTGATGAGCCAAGAAATATGTCTAAATGAATTGGCACCATCTGGGCAGCCTGGCACAGAATGGAGAGAGGTGGTAACGAGCTGCCATCAATTGGAGGAAGTCTCATGTCATTAAAATGACTGAGCAGTTCGTTTTCATTGGTGTTCCTCCCTTCACTGCTGACTTGAGCAAGCACCGAGTTTCTCTGTTCTTGCAAGAGCATCCATCTTACACTAAAACAGAACAGACAGGAGGTGGCTTCAGGGTGCTTTGCATGTCTCAGGACACAGGCAGACATGCTGCTCTGGATGCTGCAGGTCCAGGCTGAGGTTGCTACCCAAAATTAATCCCAGCTGGTGAAGAGCAAAGCCCGCTGGCACAACTGCATGTGTAGCTGCTCCCTGGCCCACTTCTGTCACAGCCATCTGTTTTAGCTGCCTTCCCATCATGCTTTTTTTTTTTCCCCCCTCCCCTTTTTCTACAGCATTGTTGTGTTAGAGCTGGAAGAGGTGTCAGTTGTGCTGGCAAATTAAAAGGGGCAGAAGCTTCTGACATGAGCAGGGCGCAAATTCATGTAGCTCTTTGTGCTGGTTTTGGCTGGGGTAGAGTTAATTTTCTTCACAGTGGCTGGTATGGAGTGGCTGGTATGGTGTTTTGGATTTTTGCTGAACACAGATTTGTTAATACAGAGATGTTTTTGTTATTGCTGAGCAGGGCTTACACAGAGCCAAGGCCTTCTCTGCTTGAGACACAGCCAGGCTGGCCAGGAGACTGGGGCTGCATGGGAGGCTGGGAGNCAGGCTGGCGAGGAGACCGGGGCTGCATGGGAGGCTGGGAGGAGACACAGCCAGGACAGGTGACCCAAACTGGCCAAAGGGATATTCCAGACCATATCACGTGCTCAGTGTATATTATAGGGGGAAGAAGGAGGAAGTGGGAGGGGTTGTTTGAAGTGATGACTTTGTCTTCCCAAGTCACTGTTACCTGTAATGGAGTCCTGATTTCCTGGAGATGGCTGATCACCTGCCTGCCCATGGGAAGTGGTGAATGAGATCCTTATTTGGTTTTGCTTCTGTTATTCTTGCACGGCTTTTGCTTTCCTTATTAAACTGTCTTTAGCTCAACCCATGAGTTTTCTACCTTTTACCCTTCCGATTCTTTCCCTGATCCTGCTGGTGGGGGAGCAAGTGAATGGCTGTGTGGGGCTTGGCTGCTGGCTGGGGTTAAGCCACAACACTCCTCTGAAGTCAGGGAAATTTTACTGTGGCTCAGGATCTGCCTGCTTTCAGCAGTAGCCAAGAATGACGGTGACTGTGTCACTTGACAATGTTATTCAAAATGCAAATTAATATGAATGCTCAGTGGAAACATTAATTGCTCTTAAAATATTGAAACTGTCCCCAAATAGCAAGATACTGACTCCTCAGCTTTCCATCTGTGCTTTTTGCAGTTTTAAAATGAAGTTCCAGTTTATTGTGGAGGCTGGGAGAGGAAAGGAATGAAACCCCACACTCACAGAAATGCACAGCTTTGTCACAGATGCTGTAACAGGCATTGCAGGTGGGGCCATGTGAGCTCTGTGTCATGGGGCATGAGGAACCTTCTGCTGCTGTGCAGTGAGTGCAGTGCAGTGTCTCCCGCCCTGATGGCCCCAGATCTGTGCACTCTGACCAACCTGATGCACTCTTTTTAGGCATTCCTAGACCTGCCCTGAGGTTTGACTTTGTGCTAGCTTTTGTCAGAGGGGCAGTTAGGGGAATTTCCAAGTACCTATTAGGGCCCAGGGAAATTTGAGACAGCAGAGGAGCTGGCTCTTTATTCTTTATAAATCCTTTTTTTTTTCTCCTTCAGCTTCAATTGCAGTCCCAAAGCTCCTCATCAACAGAAGAGGGCTGACCAGAAGTCTGACTTACTCTCCTGGCTGCCTTTTCCCTGTAGTAGAAAAGCTCCTGGGTGACAAAGGCAGAAGCTCCTGTGCTTGTACACAGATAGGACACAGATCTTGGAGCAGTTTCTGGGAAGACTTCTGTCCTGCAGGATGGATGTGAGCTCTCTTAGCTCTCTTCTGCCCCTCTGGACACAAAATTGCCCTGGAATAGATCACTGACATCTTCTAGACGAAGGGGCCTTTGGGATCCCTTTGGGGCTGGAATGTGCTGGAGAGACAAGCTGTAATGAGGCAACTCCTTGCAAGATGCAAGCAGTAACAGCACCCATCCTTGGGAAAGATGCTGCTTGTGCAACAGTCGAGTGCAGGTGGTCTCTGCATTTCATCTGTAGGGTAGTTGATCCCTTTAGGCACAAATTACCTCAGACATAACTGACTCTTGCTAATGGATTTGTGTTAAAGTCTTGATCTCCTTCCCCTGGCTTCCTCCAGACAGCTGCCTCTTGGCCATCAACCTTAAGATCTGCACTGCAAGTCAGAGGGTAATCCATTGTGTGCCCTAAAGAAGTGCCTGATGCTGGTGGAGCAGATCCTGTGTGGTTGGGGTGGGGTCTAGTGGGCAAGTTATAGCATGAAAAGAGGATGGCAGGTTTCTGCTGGGCTGTGTGACAGAAGCTCTCAGCCTAGCAGAAACCAAACCCTACACTGGAGTAGGGTTCACTGACAACCTTGTGAATAGGTTTTTTTATTTTTTTTCCCCCTCTCCCATGAGTGGTTTACCCATCATCAGTTATGAAACATATTGCTTGGCAATTCCAATTTATCATGGTGAGAAATGCTTCCTCCTTTGAACTTTCAAAGGCCGCCTACATAATAGGAGCATGGTTTATCTTCCACGCACTCTAGGCAGGGAAGAGAGTAATACTTTCAGCCTCTTTTGATCCTCAGTGTGAAGGGAGGCTGCGTGGTTAACTTCGAAACACGAAGAAGATCTCTTGAAAAGGGCCTGTGGGCTGCATCTGTAAAGCAAAATTTTTGCTTGTGGACTGTCAGTGTATGAGCTTATATATCTGGAATGATCCTAGAACAAAAATATCTGAAGTAGTGGCCACTGGGTCTGTGTAGCTTTAGAAACAGCAGCATAAAACCAGGCTTCTTTTTTAATTGGAGTTATTTAATTCTCCTTCCTCTCCTGACTTCCTTTATGTTAACAACTGCTTTCTGTCATGTCTCTATTAAAGCAGGGAATGCAAAATTGCAGGACTGTTTGAGAGCTGCTTTGCACAGAGCAGTGTGTGGTTTGAAAACCACAAGCTGAGCAGCAGCTGGCAGTAGAAGCCCAGCTATGGCTCTGGAGCTGGAGCCAGGGTTTAAGACGTGGCCAGTTACAGCAGCTATGAGCAGAGGCAGAAGCAGCCTAACAAAGCTGGATCTTAACCTCAGCCCCTGACCTATCCTGGTGTTTCTGTCACCTCTACATGAAAGAACAAAAGCTACTTTATTTGCTTCTCTTAAACTATGAAAAAAACATAGTATTAACTGTACCACTGGCAAATTGGGTGTATTCTTTTTGTTTGTTGCATAAACAGCAGCAGCCCGAGGCACTGCCAAAACACAATGTTGTTTTGTGGGATACAAAATGAGAAGCAGTGGATCAGCCCCACTGAGTGGGTGCCAGTTGTTGCAGTGGAGCCCTGATCTTTCAGTGAGTGCTCACTGAGCAGAGAAATAATGTAAGCCTGGCTCTTCTAGAGGGAATTCTCCATGAGAAAAACCTCTGTCCTACAATGACTATGCAACTCACTTGGTTTACTATAAGCTTTAGAGAGCAAGAGTTTACTACTTCTTTATGGACGTGTAAGGATATGTTTTTACCATTTTTCTTAAGTTTGTAATGCTTTGAGAATTTTCTTTTATGGAGTGTGTGTCACTAAGAGTGGGAGTGGTAAATAGTGCAAAAAAATCCCTAGCCTGGACACATTCAAGGACATGGTGGGGCAAAAAATGGTAGAGCTAAAGTCTTCTCAGTTAAAGTGAGGAAAATGTCAAGATTTTCACCTGAATTGCAGGTGAGTTGAAGACAGTTTTATGGTTAGTGTTTTGTAGTCTGTTGTGCCAAAAATCTTCCACTCTGTGTCTAGAATAAGGCTAGGAAGGGAGAAAAGCCAGTATCTGGGAAACACAGCTATAAAAAACAGTGAAGGGAGGTGGAGTTAGCATCTTGCAATAGAATGTAAAAAGGAAAAAAGGGCAAAACAAAGAAAAGCCTGAACATATTATTATGTATAATTTGCTGTTGTTATAACTGTGGTGTAACAGGTTCGTGATCTCATCTGGCCCTACTGTTTTTCCCATTTTGGCGTGTGGTTGAACCTGGTAAATTGATATTTTCTGTGTTAAAGTATTTGCTTATCCTCTTCCTAGAAACGAATACTTACCGCACCCCTCTCTATGGGCAGCCCTCCTGGTGGGGGGAAGATGATGAAAATAACAAGGAGGAGAGAAGGCAAGAGGAACATTACTCAGGTAATGGAGGTGATGTGGGGTGGGAGAAGATAGGGGACACACAATTTTGGCACACTTTTGATATTTACTGTATGAAGCCGTCCTGTTTGAAGACTTTGTTTACAACTCCTTTTTTGTGCTTGTATTTTCACATCCCTGTCTGTAGGTTGCTGCTGCTGAAACTGGAATAAGGGAGAATTAAAATATTTTCCCTAAAATATTTGACCCTTAGAAACAGAAGTTGCAGAGTAAATCACTAAGTTTGTTTTACAGCTAGTTCTATAGCAGTGCTGTCTCTGTTTCTCACCTCATCATCCTTGGGAGCCATTTAGTCTTAGCACTCCTGTTGTTGTCAATCTGTGTGTATGGAAGAGGCATTTTGTTTTCACTTGTGCAGTAAACCTAATGTTTCTGTCAAGCATGTGCTCTACTGCATGAAGAAGTGTTTTATTTCAATGCACACACAGTGTATCTGTTCTCTAGCAGAGAGGGGTTGTGATTAGTAGCCCTTCCAAGAAGCTGAAACAAGTGAGTTGAGTAGTACTGAAAAAATATTATTTAATCCTTTTTTTCTCACTTTTGTAGAGAGATCAAAAGAGATAACCCAACATGAAGAGGAACTGAATGGGAATATTTCTGCTTATAGAGATGCCCAAGAACAATCTGTGTTTGCCTTCCGGAGAGAGCCAAGTTATTTTGAGATTCCAACTAAAGAATTTCAGCAGCCATCAAAATCTCCAGAAACACAGGTCCATGAAATCCCAACAAAGGATGTTGATGCTGTGGTAGCCCCTGTGGTACAGAGTCATGCCTCTTTCACCATTGAATTTGATGATGGTACCCCTGGTAAAATAAAGATAAAAGACCACGTAACTAAATTTTCGCTCCGACAGAGAAGACCCTACAGTAAGGAACCAGCTCATACAGAAGTGATGTCAGCGGAGAGCAAAGTGGCTGACTGGCTTGTCCAGAATGACCCAAGCCTGATGAGAAGGCAGTCTGCAGGAGATGATGTTTACAGTACCAAGAGTGACCTGCCAGTTCATGTAAGGACGCTTAAAGGTGAGTGAATGTCTTGTCATGTGGACATAGTTCTCTGTTGGCCATGCAAATGCAGCCTTTCATAATAAAATATGAAAACCCTTCTCCTGTCAAGGAGAACTGGATTTAATTATCTCTGCTCCAAATTTGCAAGATGAAGAATATTACTTTAATGACTGTTAATGTTTTGAATGCAGCTAGCATGCTCTTCACCTGGCCCTGAAGTCGTGTGTGATGTTGGCTTGGGTACTCGTGTGACTCCTCTACATCGATAATGCCAGCTCAGCAGTAATTGGTTGAAAAAAAGATTTTGATTTTTAAATGTCTCAAATAGTTTTCATATGGTCAGGCAGGCTGATAAAGACGGATATTTCAGTGAATTTGGTTCTCTTGGCTTCTCCTAGCTGATGGACCAACTTTTCTTTTTCACTGTAGTCCAGAGGAGTCTAAGCATGGTCATCCTACTGTTCTGAGTGTGATCATCTGGTAATGACCAGAGCCAGTTGGTTGGACGACAGAAGGTGCTGACACAGAGACTGCTGGTAGAGTTGAGATACACATGATCCTCAATAGAGGAAATTGTTGTGCTTATAGGAAACGGTTTCTTCTCTTAACCTAAAGCTTCTCTGAAATCCTGCTCTGTTCAAAAACATCAGATTTCGTGGACCTGTGTCATGTTAAGTGTGTCACTGTGAGGAATTCTTCGGGGATTTTCAAAGGTCTGAAGTGAAGTTTGGAGCCCAGTTCTTAGAGCAGCTGGTGGGACTTACATGATTCTCATGTGACTTTGAACACATTTTGCAAGATTTAGGCTTGCTTGGGTGTCTCATTGGGCTGTCCACTGAACAGCTCAAAGGAGACTGCTGATTCCTGCATTCTCACTGCCTTGCCTCTGGAAAAACTATTGTTTTGAACTGCAGCTTGAGCTGATGAAGTCATATTGAAGGTTCCCAGACCTACTTGTGTTCGAGGTCCTACTATACCTTGTTTTCTCTTAAAGGAATATTTGCTTTGACCTTCTTGGAAAAACCCAAAACTCATTGTAGTATGAAGAGTTTTACATATTACACCTCCAAATTGCTGTTCTGGGTACATATTTTTGGGAACCCTGTACGGTCATAAGGATCTCATATTTGGCCATAGGGTTTGGCATGGCATGGAAATGGAACGGTTTTGTTGCCATGGCTTGGTTCTAGTCCTTTCCAATAAGAGACAGTGTTGAGGTGCCCTCTTTGGTTAATTAGGGTCTTATTTTCAGTGTGCTGTGACTGGGTGATGAAAGGGTTTGTGTTGGGATTTTTTATGTTATAGTCATACTGGATTTTGTTGACTCACTGGAGAACATGGTCAGGGATAGAAATGTGCCTCAGTGGTTTTGCTCTTTCCTCTTGGAGAAAACTAGACAGTTGGGCAGCTGTTGCTGTTGTGATGCACAGGAACTCTAGGCTGGCTGCATTTGCCTCTCTACAGTCCATAAGGCATGGAAAGAAGCTGAGGTAATTCAATGCATAATTTGCATATCAAGAAATCAACGCTGGACATTTGATTAAAACATACAGTGTTGATGGCCTGAGGAGTTGATCCGCCTCTGCTTTGGCAAGTGTCATTTACTTACGATAGCTGTGCAACGTGTTCTTCTGGCAGGGCTAATTCTGAAGATGTCTTGGAGGCTGTTGCTGGCTGCCTACCAGGTTTGGGTTTCCAGGATCAGAAATGCCCACCGCTGGGGCTCTCTAGTAACATTTGTTTGCTTCCGGTGACAATGTGGTGAATGTAAAGCATGGTATCAAAACTACAGGGTTCAGGTCTTAGCAGCTTGAGGGGATGTGCATGGTGTTCTGCTGGGGCATCTGTGAGCATGGTGCATGTTTTCCTTGTGTCCTCACTGTTTTGTATTCATCAGAGCTCTTAGTCAAGACCTTTAATTTAAGAACTTTCCCTTCCAAGGGTGAAGCTTATCGGCCCTCAGGGCACAATGCAAAGTTTGCTGGCTTTCTTCATGAGTGTGTTAGGAAACTCTTCATAGAATTGACTCCTGGGTTGAATGGACCTTGCATTAAATTCTAATTTTTCACAGTTAACTTGATGTAATGAATGGTCTTCACCCATGAGTCTGGAGAACTTGCCAAGTAGGTTTGAGCAGTTTTCCTTTCAAACACGTGGTGTTTTAGCCAGTATATCTTGCTACATATTACAGTCTAGAGCCCAGAGACCTCTTTCCCCGTTCTCCCGATGACAGGTTCCTGGTCGTTGACTGAATCGTGTTGTGTGCCTTCACACCCGTTTCCTTCTCCAAAAAAAGGTTTGTTTTTTGTTTTACTTTTAACTTTTTGTTTTACTTCAGCTTACTTTCTGAGAGTCCCGAGCTAAGGTGCTGAGGGGCAGGCAGGCACTGATACATAAAGACAGTTGTAAAGATGGTTGTTGTTAACATAAGTGAAAATAGTTATAAACTTAGTTTAAGCTTAGTGAATTTTTAAGTAATGGTTTAACCTTTGCTTTGCTGGTGATAGGATGGTGTAACTCATGGGGGTGTCATGATGTGATTCTTAAATCTCCAGGAAATGTAGAGAAACCTGCAAATTTATTTATCTGTCAGCCTCTGGTTTATTTCCCCTTGTAGAGAAGGGTGACGTGGGTGCTCAGAGATGCATGTTCTTGTAATGCACTGATCTGGTCTTTCATCGTGGGGATTTGGTTTCATGGGATGCAGCATGAGGGTTTTATTTCCTGATCCTGCAGAAGTATTTCTGCTCTGTAACAGAGAGAACCCAGTGAGATGGTTTTGGACTACAGTAATTGGATAGAATGACAAAATAATCTCATAATTTATATTTAAATTGAAAAAAGAAAGAAACAAAACATTAGGTACGTAAACCAATCATCATTACAAGATCAGAAATCCATGAGGTTGAAAGTACTTCTCGAATTCTTTTTAAATAAATAGTTAACTTGGTAGCTGACCAGTGGTGAAAAGTGGGGTCAGGAGAGAGCTGCCTTCTCTTCTATTTCTTCTGATGGGGTGCAACCCTGTACCACACAGATGTCTTTGGATGTTTCTAATCTTACAGAATGCTTTTCTTGTAACTGAAATGATAAATTTCAACTGGGAGGTAATGACAGGTCCACAACAACTGAGAGTATGGAGGTCAAATCTACATACCTTGTTTCCAGGCAATAGGCACGAGGACGGGACGCAGAGTGACACCGAAGACCCCAAGGCGGAGAAGGAGACGACGACAGGCGGCGAACGTCCGACAGAGCAGACGAGGCTGCAGCGCCAGATGAGGCGCGACCCCCACGAGATGCTGCACAACAAGCAGGCCTTCGTCATCGAGTTCTTCGAGGACACGCCGCGGAAGAAGCGGTCCCAGTCCTTCACGCACAGTGCTCACTCGTCCCAGAGCGACACAGATCCGGGGCTGAAGAACAAAGTTGAAAAGCGCAAGAATGCCTTGCCGGCGGAGAAGCCGGGAAATTCCGTGCCGCCATCCCACCTTGCAGCCCAGGCGGGCAAACCAGCCAACAACTCCTGCGGGACCCAAAGAACGAGCTCCTTCAAGAGGGAGAAGACGGAGGATCGGATCAGCTCTTCATCCTCCTCTGCTCCCAGAGCCAAAAGTTATGGGAGTGTTGGGAGGAAGTCTAAAATGGCTCAGGATTTTATGGCTGAGTACTTGCGTGAGGCTGCTCAGTCTGGGAAGCCAAGCGCCGAGAAACCAGCCCCTGTGCCCGTGCCAGTAGCTCCACGCGTGGTTATATCCTCGGAACCAGAGCCTGCCTCTGCTCCACCTCCGGAGGTGAAGTCTGCCCAGGGCAGGAGGAATGATGAGGAAGACAGTGTAAGCGAGACAGGCACGTACACCATTGAGACAGAGTCTCAGGACAAAGAGGTGGAGGAAGCGCGAAAAATGATAGATCAGGTAAATGCTGCTTTTCTGTGCTTGGCCAGTGAGCTGGGGGCTGAAGGCTTGGAGGGCCTAAATTAACTGTTGCCATGAAGGGGTGCAGTTGGGTGCATCAAGGCATTGTGGTTAGGGATGGAAAATCATCCTGAGTGACCTGTGCTAAGGATAGGCCCCAATAAACTGTGAGTCTTATCTTTAAAAAATCCATTAAAACAACAGAGTTACAAACAAACAAAAAACCGCAGAGTAAAAGAAGGCAAGAAATGCCCATGGCTAAGAGCTGCCTTGCTTAAAAAATGGAATTTGGAAGCAAAAGTGAAAGAGTGGGTTTGCCATCTGTTTAGAGGAAAGGCATCACCTGAATAAAGATCAGGCTGATCCTGCTGACAGCTGTGTCTGGGAGCAGCTCTGCTCTCCAGGACTGCTCCCAAGCCTCTGCCTTGGCATTGCATCACTTCCTGCCCACTGTTGTGAAGATGGGAGCTGCAGCCCATCACTGATGCATCATCCCGTGGTAGGCCCCAGGAAATGCCAAGGGCTGGTGCTTACAAGCCTTGGTGGCAGATGTTTCTGTGTTTGGCTGTGCCTGATTAGAAAGGCAGTGCTTGCTGTCAGGGCAAGCGGCAGCTGGCTGAGATAGCAAAGGGTGTGATCTAGGGCAGAGGCAATCTCAGATGGATCTGTACTTGTTTGGATTTTGCAGAGTGAATGATAGCCTAAAAACAAAACTCCAGAGATGAGGGAGGCTTAAAAAGAACCCACCCAACTAAGCAACCGCAGGGCAAACCAAAGTTTGGCTGATTTTCAGGTTTAACTCTCATCTGCGGTCTATTATGAAAACAAAACTGGCAAGTTGTTATGAAGATTTAGTGAAATGTAGTCAGGAGGATGGCAATGTTTAAAGGAAGCCTTAATTGAACCTGGCTTCAGAGCTTTGTATACAGTGTTTGTGAGCCTGGATCTAGCTTCTCTCTTTTGTTTTTTATTAGATTTATTCCTTACATCTTGTTTGAAATGTGATCGGAAGCTTTCAGGGCATGGTATTTAGGCCACAGCAAGGTCCTAGTCCTGACATTAGGTGACTAATTGTTCTGGTGGGGAAATATGAGGGAAAATGCCACAAAAATACAGATGTTTCTGGGGAGTAGTCTTGGCAGCCATGTGACTGGCAGACAAACTGGCCAGCTTCTGGTCCTGACTGTGCCATAGACTTGGTGCAGTGCAGACCTGCTACTTGTGAAACAGCCGATAACTGAACCTCAGTGTTTCTGTCCAGGAAGGAAGAAAATGCATTCTGGCCTTGCTCAGGTTCCAAGGTGTCTTTGTTCTTTATTCCTCCACCATTGCAAGCACATTTTTTTAACAGAAGTGAGAGTGGAGATCTTCATGGCCGTCTCTGTTCAGCCAAGGCACCCTCTGTGGTAGTATCTTCCTTTGAACTTCTTGCAGTCAAGTGAGAGGAACAAGCCCTTCTGAGGCGTGAGTCTTGGTCACCCTCCATAGGAAGGCCTGCTTATCTTCAGGGGAAGTGTATCCAACAAGCTCAAACACTCACCCATCTCAGAGGTGCATCCTTTCCCACTTCCTTGTGGCAGTGCAGGGCTGCTTTGCTCAGCCCACTCACAGCTACAGTGTATGAAAGGCACTGGGGATGCAGCTTTCTCGTTTTCTCTGTCTAATTCTTCATGAATGAGCTGGTAAATAGCTTTCCTGACACTCATCCTAAATTTCTCTGGGCTGAAAAGGGACTCCTTTTCAGTGAAAGTTACTGCTGTTAAAGGCAACACCCCTAAATAATGAGGGAGGGAGGAAAGGTGGGTGTGAGTGGAATTCTATGATTAAGTGTATTTAAAGCTGCTACTGTGGAGTACAGAAGAAGATGATTTACATAGTTTGCTTGGAAGCATTGGCAAGTGTTTCTGGCCCCTTGGGATCTAATGTTGTGACTAATGTTTCACAGATTTGGATTTTTGGCTAATGTTTTTCTGTTTTCTTGCATTTTAATATTTCCCATGCAAACATCTTTTCAGGTTTTTGGGGTTCTTGAGTCGCCTGAATTTTCCAGAATCTCTTCAGCCTTTAGACCAGTAATTAAAGGCGAAAAAGATGACTCCAGTTCTCAGCATCTAATCAGTGAAAATGGCACTAGTCAGAAGTCACCCTTGCTCCAGGCATTTTCCTCAAAAGCTGTGAATGGGTCTCAGGCTGAAGCGCAGGTACGGGCAGTCCAGGTGGATTTCCTGCGATGGTGGAGGTGTAGATGGGTTTTCTGTCTGGATGTAAATGTGATGTGTAGCTTGATTTCCATTTGGAACAGACCGAGTGTTGCCTGTATGAGAGGAGAGATTTTGTGGCTAGGATTTTGTGTACAAACCCTCTTTCTGAACCTCATCTTCCTCACCTTGTTGTAGATGTCTGCGGCATCTCAAGGGAGTCAGAAGTGGGTGTCGAGGTGGGCGAGCCTTGCAGACAGTTACTCTGACTCTGGATCTGTCTCTGGGCAGGGTGATGGAAGTGCAGGTAAGTCTCATCCGACACTGCTGTTTGAGGGTAGCTGAAGCTAAGCCAGGATGATAGAAAAAGCAGAAATTAAGGGCATCTGTGCATCTGGCTGTAGCTTATTTTCTGTTTTACCTACAATAGTTGGAGATGGGAAGAACAGAGTGAATTGTTCCCAGTGGACTGAAGATGGAGAGAGCCTCTGGTTTGCATTTTGGAGTTATTCAAGAGGTTCTTAAATATTAGGTTTGACATAACTAAAGGGAACCTGGGAAGGAGAAAGCTTGTAAGGGCTTTGGGTGTTAACTAGCCCCGAGCTGTGATTCCTTAGACTGCCTTATGATGCCAGATGAGAACCCTTTGCACGTAGCCTTGGAGTTAGTTCCTGACTTGCATGTTTTTTGTGTGCTTCTCCTGTGTCTGGCTGTGCTGAGAATTTAGGCTGTTCTGGGGTTTGCTGTTGAGTGGCAGGTTTAAAGGGTGGAGGTCAGCATAGAAAACCAGATATGGTGGGGGAGAAAGGAAGTTGGAAGACATCAGACTCCTGTCATAACTTGGACACTGTGGTCCTCTTGGTGTGTGAGAAAAGGAGAAAAGTACTTTGTTGGCTTTTGCAAATGTTTCCAACTTTTTTTGGTTGGGATTACTTGTCATACCTTCTTGCCATTGACAGCTCTAGACAGATCCAATAAAGATTAGAAGAAACCTTTGTTTCAGAGATCATTGCCACTGTTTTCACACCATGTGGGATACCTGACTCCTGGAGTGCTTGTAATATTACCACAGCCAAATAACCAGTTAGCCTGGTATTTAAAGGTGGTATCAGATATGGAGGCCTGGCCAGCGGCATGGGAGAAATAGGAATACTCTTTCTATGGAGTGTCCCTGCTGATAAGCCCACACATGCTGAGGCAGTGAGCTCTAATTCAGAGCCTCTTGATTATTACAGGGTCTTTCTCCTGGGACTTTGCTCTGGGATATGAGTGTAGGAGAACTTGTACTGTGAAAAACACCATCTCTTTAGTCAAATGGGCAATGTTGTTTAGAATGGCACTTAAAACACTGCATCACTGATGTCTGATGGCTTTTCATCTCATTCCAGTGGCCTGATTGATGCTAGATGCCAGCAATGTCATTATGCTCCATAGTGCTTGTACTGAGAGGTATATTATGGGAGAACGAATCTGACATACTACCTTGAGAAGGGAAGGTGTTGAGCAGTGTGATTCAGCAAAGGAATTAAGTTTAATGTCTGTATTGATAAACCTGAGGGAGCAAGGACCGGCCAGGCCCTGCCGATGTTCATGTTACATAAAACCTTAGTTCTAAGCACATCTTGTGAGTGCTTTTGTGGACTTGCACTTTGCAGGATCAAGCTCTTCCTAAAAAATAAATAAATAAGTGGCACAGTTTTACAGTAGTTGATTGTTTTCCACTTAACTCTCTTCAGAAAGCAGGGTACCCCCGAAACCTGGGGAACCAGAAAACTCTGTGCCCTCAAGAACAAGGCGCCTTCTTCCCCAACTCCCACCAAATGATAAATCAGACAGCCCCACTCCCACGGTCCTGGTGTGCCAGGAGTCCTATTCTGAGGTTACCAGGAGAACCATCGTGAAGGACCACTGCGTGGAAGCCTATGGCGATTCCAGCAGCCGCCTCTTCATCCAAGAAGACCTGGATCCAGATAGCCTCAGTGATGCCAGCAGATCTGACGATGGCTTCGGCACGGAAAAAGGCAAGAAATACAAAGAGAACAGCAAAATGCTAGAGCAGATGGGGGAAGACAATAGATCAGAGAGCCGACAGCCAGGAGCCTCCCGGATCTCTCACGTGAGAGCTGCGAGTGAGCCAGTTTCTACTTCGTTCTACATTGGTGATGACAGCAGTGATGCAGGAGTTCCCTCCAAGCTCTCTCTGAGTGTGTCTCACACTCGAGCAGACAAGGACGGCAAGGATCCGGAGTTTTCCTTCAAGTGTGCTGGCACACCAGTTTCTGGAAAGCCACCGGTCAAAGATGTTAGTGCTTACATAAACGCGGCTGGAAAAGTTGTCATTTCCCTTCATCAGAGTCTTCCTCAAGATCAAGAAAACATGTCAGGAAAGGAAACGGCATCTTTTGTTAGACAGGAAAGTTTTACCAAAGATAAATCAAGCAGTGGTGTTCCTCAAAATAAACTCCCACATATTTCAAGTCACCCTCTGCTTAAGGATTTAGAGGCTGTTCGGTCAACTCGTATGGACTTTAGTCAGGACACTCATCTTCTGCTTAAGGACACTGAAACTGCCTTGGCAGCACTGGAAGCCAAATTGCTTGGTCAAAGCCAACAGCTGGAGCCCTCGGAAACTGCTGGTCAGCTGGAGGACTCCTTGTCAGGGGACTCGGATGTAGACACTGCCAGCACAGTCAGCTTGGTGAATGGCAAAAACGTCCCAACAAGTGCCCCGAAACGCAAAGCAGTAGTGAGCTTGCAGAAGGAGAAATCTTCCTCCACACCATCCATCCAGGACCAGTGTGGGCAGCCCAGCGCCCGGGACAGGCTGACGGAGAAGCGGAAAACACAGGCACCAGAGGCACCAAACCGAGCAGAGGCTGCCAAACGCTTCCAGATGAAGCGGAGCGCTGGGACTCGAGGATCACTTGACTTCACAGATGACGAAAGAAGCTCAAACTCGCCCTACCTGCCAGTCCCGGATGCGGTCGTGTCTGACCACGAGCACTCGGTAACACGGCCGGTTCCCAGGAGGAAACCTTACACTCAGCCCACCAAGGAGGACCCGAGCAAAACGACCTCGAATGTGCAGAAAATCCAGCAGGTTCTCACCCGGTCCAACAGTTTATCCACCCCACGGCCCACAAGGGCCTCAAAGCTACGCCGTGCCCGGCTGGGAGATGCTTCGGACAACGAATGCGTGGATGCTGAGAAAACAGCCTCCAACTCTGACGCCGCTGCTCAGGGCACCAAGCAGCCCACGGAGACGAAGAAGCTCTCCCGGCTGGACATCCTGGCCATGCCCAGGAAACGGGCAGGTTCATTTACAGTGCCCAGCGACTCGGAGACGGCGCAGTCAAGGACGGGGTTTTCGGGCCGCAGCGCGGAGTCCTATCGGAAGACGGGCGCTTCGGAGGCGAGAGCTGCGGCCAGGAAAACGGTGGCTGCTGCCTCTGCCAAGCAGCCTTTCAGCAGGACCCGCTCAAGCAGTGTCAAGTATTCCTCCTCATCATCCTGTAAGTGCTCCTGCTTTATATTTCTCCCCTCTTCCCCTGTTTCTGACTTACAGGCTGCACATGGTTGCAGAGGATTAGTAGCGCAGTAGCACAGGTGCTGCCTTGGTGAGTACAAAAGTCTGCATTAATGAGCAGCACGGATGTTGAGATTTCCTGTGGGTTTGGAGACAGCAGTGCACTCATACTCATTGAGATGGTATTGTGGTGATGTCTGTGAGGATACTACAAATAGGTACATTTTTTTTTCTCCAGTGGTTTTGTTTTTTGAAGAACCAGTTGCCATTTGACAGTTGGCCATATTTTTGTTAAAAAGATAGGATTCAATGCTCTTCTAGTGCTACAAGAAATTCTGTTCTGTTTTACTTGTAAGATTCAAAGTTTTCTCCCAGAGAGTTTATAATGGCGTTGGTGACAGCTGATGTTCAAGGTGGCAGGTTTGAAGGCACCTGAAACAGGAGAAAAAGAAATAAGTGTCCCTGTGTTGTGAAAGCTGTTCTCTTGTTCTTCCTGTAAAAGTGAATACAGAGCTGGACACCGCACGTTGATTACCCCAAGAGATTGACACTTCTGCATATTTTCACTCACTTTTGCCATAGCTAAGGCAGGTTCACAGTCGTGGTTCCCACGAGGCAGAGGTGAGGGGACTACATCGCCCTGTAGCTGAGCACTCAGCAGACCCTTGAAATATCAGCATTTGTCCTTCAATTAAGAGGTGGGGACAATACAGGTGACAGCTCTAGGATGATAATTGGTAATGGGAGATCGTCCCTGCAACCTTTGGTCCAAGTTCAGGTCTATGCCTGTAGTCCTTGACCTGCCACAGATGTGGTAAAGCAGATGTGTTTGCTTAGGATTTTAGGAATGATCAAAGGGACAGGAAGAACCCCTTTGGCTGTATTTCTCAGTCCTGTTGAGAGGAATGCTATTTTCAGCAGTTTCGTGATTTTGGGAGGGGTCTTGGAGTTCTGGATTTGTGTGTCCTTTAATATATTTTCATACAGCTGAAGTATTTATCCCTCTTGCAGTATTCATTTTTATTGCATTTTTATTGCATGCTAAAAATGTTATTTGCTGCTTGTTTTGATTCGGATTGTTTTAGTGCGTTCAGCTTCACCTTTAATTTTAGTGATTTTTTTTCTTACACACTTGTATATGCATGTAAATCAGAATGTGATTAAACTAAAAGAGTATGTACAGTCTCTTCTCTCGCCTTTTTTGAGATGATGCTATTATTAACTTCTTGTTAAACAATAACAAATTTAAAGCAAGATAATGTGCTCAGAGTTTTCCAAACAGGAGGCGCTCTTTGCACCCCCTCTGCCTTTGGACCACAGGCTTCTAATCATTCGGAGAAAAGTGATAAGTGTTGGCCAGTTCTTTATTTAAATGAATTGGTTTTTGATTTCCACAGCTCTGTAGCAGTGTGCTAACACCTTTTCTTGTCCATAGTTACAGCAGATGATGCTAATCCTTCCTCTGAATTAGTTGCTCTTAAAATACTAACCTCCTAATTCCTTGATAGGATTGTGAACCTTGCTCTAAGTACACGCTGGTGTATTTCGAGCTTCATCGTGCTTGCTGTTGTGTGATGCATGCTCCTGTACTAATGCTGTTATAGACATAGCAAATCAGCAGCTAGAACTCCCTTCCTGCAACAAAGTGAAAGGTTGTTAAACTGGACTATTGCACTGTGCCATCAAGACTTTCTTTAGCATGATACGACAACCCTTGAAAGCTTTGAGTGTCAGGCCTAGGGGATAAGGAGGCAGATGTGGCTGATTTATTCCAGGAGTTCTTAGTGTTTAACTAACCACAGGAGTTCCCAACTTTCCCAGTGGGAGAAAGTTAATCTCGCTAGCAGAGGAACAGCGTGAACTGTCTGTCCATGAGACAAGAAATGCCAGTATATTGTTAGGCCATCTGAAGTAGCTTTCTGTGAAAGTCACAGATAACATCAGGATAATCCAAGTTCTGAAAGCTTAAGGGCCTGTCTCCCATGCTTCTCTGTGTACACAATTTGTTTACTCAGGATAATTTAAATGATACTTAAGGAGCTGATTCTGATTTCCCTTGGTGCACAGAGATGGAAAATCAGCCTCATCATTTTAAAACTGCTGTTCAGTGACAGCGTGACCTCTTGATTCTAAAACTGCATTAAAAAAAAAAAGAGATACAACTGTAAAAATTAAATATGAGCAAATTTTATTTTTCCTTTATATATAGATATAAAATATATATATATATATAAACCCTAAGACAAGGCATTTTTATAGCTATGGGCAAGAGAACAATGTCTAGGAATACTTCTTTCACTATACCGTAATTATCTATAGTTTCTACCTGCATCTTACATGCCAAATTAGTTGGTTTTGTTTGTATGATGCATGATGCTGGCTTAATTCACTTGTAGTGTTTCAGTGTTAGGATAGTCTTGGTAACACAGTGAAGTTTTTCGGTGTTGTAATTCTAAATAACTCGTCTGGTTCTGTGTTTGGTGGGTCTTCATTCTCCAGGGGCAGACAGAAGGGAATGAAGCAGTATCCATAGAGAGCGTAGAGAGGCAGCAAACATTCGGAGCCCAGTTTTCAAATAAGGACACCTTGACATTTCCCATGCAAGGAGGACCTGGGTGTCTTCAGATCTGCAGAACAAGTTGGGATAAGTGGGCAGCTTCCACTTGGCTCCAGGGCTTGGAGCCAGTCCTGACTGCGTGAACACTCTTTCTTGTTGAGTGTCATTAATGGTGAATTGCGAGGCAGGAGGTGAACAGGGGGGTGTGGACTCTTGCAAATAACACCAAGCACCGCAGTCTACTCTTCATTCAGAAACCCCTCCTTCTGCTTGTACTTGCAGCTAATTAGAAAGGTATCTGCAGGCTTGAAAATTGGGCTCTCTTTAGAAAAGGACTTCTGTGGGACTATGAGGAGTCTGAAATGTATGCTACTTATACACAGAGCTTCTGTGCATGGAAAGCCAAGTCTGTGGTAATAATTTACTACAGTGGAGTCGTTAACACAGTCATTATGCTTTTCCATTGGAATTTCCCACTCCAAATTTGTACAGTGAATGGGAGCCATAGAGAGGCTCAACTTTGAAATAAGCTCAAAGAATCTGCTGTTTTAACTTAAGATCTGCACAGAAACTCTCCTTTCCTTGTGCTCTTGGGCTAGTTTTGTGTTACCTTTCAGCCTTTTGTAGTTACTCTTTACTACTGTCCTCGGTCTGAAACCAATTCATTTTTTATAAGCATCAAGGCGGAGACCACAGGGTTCAGATTACACTTCTACTTCAGAGGAGGAATATGGCTCAAATCACAGCTCCCCTAAACACAAACGCTCCCATACTTCAACAGCCACACAAACACCGAGGATACGTGGCTCTGGGCTGGGCAAGCAGAAGCACAACGGCAGAGAAACGGATGATGATGAAGATTTTGATGATAACCCTGATCCCTACAACTTCATGGCGCAAACAGCAGAGATAGCAGAAATAGCCAGGTGAGGTGGGGCTTTATCTGTTAACCCACGAGTTGAAAAGGGGTTGTTTTCTCCTTGGTGTTCAAATCAAACCCAGGTGTGTGGGTAGAAGGAGAGGCTCTCTCCCATTGTTTGTGTGCCCACATCTCCTTTATATCTGAACATTGACTTGGGAGGTTTTCATGAACCTTTACAGGCTGGATGTGCTGGTTGTACCTTATATCTACAAAAGGCCACGGCGCAGGGCATTATCTCTTGGTTTGTTTCTTGTTCAAACTGTGGGAAGTCTAACTGTTTTTACCTGCATATCTCTGCTCTCTGCTGGAAGTCACAGTGTGTGTGTGGCGTGGTTGGTGTGAACTCTCCTAATTCTCTGCAGAGGAAGTCAAATGGATTAGCAAAGACTGAATATGTAAACTGTTGAAGCTGCTTTGCCTGAAGCTGGTGAGGGAGCAGTAAGGAATAGCTGCAGGGCAGAATCCTCTTCGCTTGGCACAACTGAATTTGAGCCTGTCTAGACCTTGTGTATAAATGAATCGTTGCTTAGCTTGATGTCCCTGGATACGGGACTTGCTGTGTACTGGTGGTCTGATGGTTGCCTGGAGGACCTCAGCAATAAAGCAAATAGATTCTTTTTTTAAACAGTGGCATTTGAGGTTTGTCATCTCTAATATGCAACTGTGTTATGCCAACTTTCCAGAAATACTGGTCTTCCATTGTACTGGCCATACTTGAAATACTTTTGCCTGAGGAAACTGCCTTGTGTCTGCTTTTGGCCACATCGCCCTCGCCACTGCCGCGCTCACCTCGAGAGGGCTTTTCTTGCCCGAAAGTTGCTGCCAAGCTGCTAGGAAGTGTGTCAGCCTTCAAATCAGGCTGCTCTACCTGTGCTGCACGAAGCGTGTGTGTGTGAGGCGCTGGCTTCCCTGGCAGCAGCGTTCCCAGCACCGGGGAGCGCTCCGGCGCTCCGCAGCTATAAATAAAGGGTTGCGTCAGACTCGTCTGGCGCTGCACCGCGCAGGGCTCTGTCACCGAGTCTGCCTGGTAATTGCAGTTCTGATTTCCCTCGCTGCTCCCGAATTAACTGGGAGGGGTTTAGAGGACTCAGGGAGAGTTGAAAGGGAAAATGCCACTTGTTTACAGTACTGAATCACATAATGGAAGTGTTTGGTGACAGAGAGGGGTTACCTTACAAAGGCAGCTCAAACTGCGTTTTATGAGTTCAACTATGCATTTTCTTTCCAAGGAAATGTTTTGATAAACTGACAGTTTTATCACATTGCTTGTTTTCCATGTGGGTCCCTTCCAACTCGGAATATTCCATGATAATGCTTTTTTTTGTTGGGTGGGGTGTTTTGTGATTTTTTTGCTTGGTTGGTTTGGTTTTTTTCATTGAAAGAAAATAGTTGTTTCAGATGAAGCTGACTAGCTGTAAGATTATTTTTTCTCTTGGACGTTTTCCTTTAAAATTACAACAGCTACTTCTGGTCTGAAGGGGTTTTTTAAAGCTCTGCTTCCAACAATCCAGAGACTTAGGAACTGTTTTTGAGCTCTAGAGCAGATAGAGCAAGGTGCTGCCAACACTGAGTGTTAACTGGACACCTGTCAAGGGGCTTGAAGTTTCAAGACTTGGTTTCTGAAAACCAGATCCCTCTAAGGTATGCCATGCTTACCCTCATAATCCCTCAGCTCTTCTGGAGAATGTGGAGGCATATTGTGATTTTCAATCTACAGACCACAAGGAAAAAGAAAAAGAAATTGAGAGTTTTTTTCTTTAAGTA